>JAWWEQ010000045.1:12496469-12653830 GCA_035583055.1 Torymus tubicola
TATATATATACACACACACACACATACACTCCTCAAAAATATATATAGACCCTCTGAAAAACCACTCCGACGGTAGACTGCTTTTATCAAAAACCCCGCAGTACACCTTTAATATTCTACTCACGCGCATTCGTAGGGAACGCAATTTCAAGCCCACACGGGGTTATATTCAGCCGCGAGTGAACCTCAAACTTTCATGCGCCTCTAATTCTCGCGCAAAGGGTCGAAGCGTAAATTAGTTTTTTTTTTCGTTGGAATTTCTTTTACTATATATATAATATACGTATCCATCAGATTAACACTCTTGTATACAGGCTCGACGCAGCAGGAATAAAATGTAATTAGTGTCGACTGTACGCCGACTGTGTTGTACATTTTTTTCTTTTATCGGTTTTCCGCCGTCGCCTAGCGAATTGTTAGCAGTTCATTATTATGTGAGATAAGGATCGTAGTTGTTAACTGTTGACACATTAAAATTAAAATTATCTGTTTTTAATTGGCTTATATAATACGTTTTGAAAGTTTGTTATTAAATATATGCTAAAATACCGTAAAGTATAGTTTACACTGCTGTTTATTTAGAAAATCGATGTATATAGTGTACATATGTCCATGAGTAACTATTAGGTCAATATCGAACAGTTCAATGACTTATTGCAGCCACGTTATCGCAGCGCAAAATTGAGAAACTTTGTATGACGAAAATTCAATTGTTAAACTATAGAATAAATCACTGTTGTGGTTATATGGCGTTAATTATTAAGTAACTTTAGAGTGAGTGATTTGAGAGGTCACGAGTTTACGCGTTAATAAAGTTGTTTTGTTAGAAGTTTGTTAACCTATAGGTATATATATAAATATAATTCTATTAAATTACTTCGTAACTGACTACTTTCTTATATCGTTTCTAAAAAATTTTTATATTTTAAACAAATAATTAAAAAACTATTCCCATTCCTTCACTTCATCTAAATTACTTTCGACACCTTAATTCAATTCATTTTAATTCAGCATCCTCGACTGAATTTCCATCACCTAACCCCTAACTTAAACCTTAAGTCGAGCCGTGCGACTCCTGAACTTCGCCCACTTCTTCAATCTCCATTCAGCGTCTTGCAAACACACAAACCCCTCGATCCTCACCCCATTACCCAAATCTCTGGTATATACCTCGCGAACTCTCTCCTTCGAAATCGGGTCACATCCCCTCCGATCATTACTTCTTTCTCTCTTTTTCTCTCTCTCACACTTTACTCCCCTCGTATTCGTTTCCAAAGAACAAGTGCAACGACACATGACGGCCGCTGCCGCCAGCTGCGATCGATTGTCCACTCGGTCCCCTTTTTTCCTCTCTCTCTCTCTCTCTTTCTTTCTCTCGTTCATACACGGGTTTCCCCTACGCAGAATTTCGTTAATTAAAAAGTTAGTGTATGTGTGCGCCCCCGTGAATTGAGTTTGTTGCGGTAGAGTTTTTTTAATTCGATTTAAACCTATACCCACATGCGTGTGATGCATATGAATTAGAAGAGCAAAAATGTGGTAATCGACCGTAGCAGGATTGGCTTCGTTATTTGTGAGAGGTATTTTTTTTTATTGTTCGGGTTATAATGATGATACGATGAGTGGTTGACGACGCGTATAGTGTATTGTGGGATACGCAGTGGATAATTATATGCGACTCGCTGATGGGTCATAAATTCAGGATGGACGAGCGTTGGTGCGGTAATGAACGTGATTTCGCGAAATTTAGTGCGGTTTTATATACCGTGTAAATAATGTGGTAAATTAAATCCTTTTAATTCGTAACAATCGTGTAAAAAAAGTGTATGAATTTTACCTGATATATATATTTATTCGTATATCCACTTGTTACGTTGCAAATAGCAGATGAAATTTAATTGCTTTTCGGAAATCGTTAAAAATAATCTTTTCAAACATCGTAAACGTAAACCATTGTATTGTTCAATCTTTAAAAGGCAGGGAAAAACTTTTCGGAACCTCTCACGTTCTTTTATCACCCCAAAAAAGCTACATGTTTTTCCTTTCTCCCGCTTTTATTCCGATACTTTACCATCGCGATTTCCTTCAAAACTTCCCCCCAAAGTAACTCCCAAACCGCTTACACATAACGTTCCATACTATTCACCTCCATATATAAACTCCGGCGAGTTTTTTTTCTCTCACCAAAGGATCGCGTCGATGGGGTTGAATATTGATTTCTTACCGCTTGGCGAGCGTACTTAGTAGTCGCGTTGGTGCTAGTGGAACATTGCACACAGCGACACTGCACTATAATCCAAGAGAGAGAGAGAGAGAGAGTTGCTGCAGTATAGTAGTGCTGTCTTTTCCGCGAGGATCGATCGATATTCTTCTCGGGTTCTGGACGCGTGGGTGTATGTATGTGTGTGTGTGTACAGTGCACGCGATGATGAAGGCTTCTGGTATGTGCTGGCGCGCGGTTTAGCTCTTTGACCTTTCAACGGTGAAATTGAATCGTTCGATGTTCATAGGAGAGTAATAGTGTGTAGTGGTACAGGTGAGGTTTCTTTTCTTTTTAGATAGAGGATTTAAGTGGGTATATATGGGAATGCTGAATTTTTAGAGATGGATGATAGGTGGTTTATTCAGGGAATGAACTGGTATCGTGATGTATGAGAAATAATAGTATAGGTTTTTATTTAAAATAAAATAATTTTGGTGATTTTGAAGGATGAGATAGTGATTTGATGAAAACGATAATCGTACGAATAGCCGTTATAATGGTGATCGATAATACTGGAAAAATCTGAGGCGATTTTTCACTTTTATGATGTAAAATCACCCATTCGGATAAAACTGTCGGGTGGAATGACATAAAGTACGCGAAATCTTTCGTAGAAATACCGGAACAAAAAAATTACGCGCGAAAAGTGTGGCATTGCAATAACAATAATTCAAGTTTGCACGGCGAACCTCGTAAATTTTCTACTTTGCACATTTATACTATACATACACGACAGAAATTCATTTAAAATAAAAAAAAAAAAATACCCCTTTATATACCGTTAATTCATTATTCGTGGCGCTACCAACTTTAAACATACCCATAAATTAAGACCAACGAGAGCGATTTTTATCACTTACTAACGTACCCTTGCATAATAACATCAACGCTATATATACCTTACAAACCTTTATTGTACCTTGCAATGCAACAGTTTCCTCCGTACACCATATCAGCCGGTATTTCAGCTAATTGTAATATACGTACACCAGGATTTCACAATACTAAACACGGCAGTAACAACACGCGTATAGGTGGTTATATGTATGCGTGGGCGCGACTGACTGTGTATGCATCGAGAGCGCGAAAATTCACTATATATAGAGAGTAGCTAATGGAATTTTGGAATTTTTCTGCATTGTAGGCGAGAATAGCGCACACACATTTCCTGAGGAATATATGACCGAGGAGAGAGAGATGGTCTCTTTTTTAAGGTGAACATACATATACATACAGAAAACGCACTCACTTGAAGTGAGGGCAAAATTTAATATAAGTAATGGACTGCTATACCGCGATGTTTTGAGAGAGAAAACGTATTGATCTGTACCTCTTTAGTTAAATATATATATTTATAGTTTCTTTTCTTCTTTTTTTTTCTTTTTGAAATTACGAGTATATGTAGAGTATATATTTATACACATTGGAAACGAATGCGATGCGATGTGACATTAGATATGATCGATATATATATATTTTAATTATGAGTACTTTTTCTAATACCTATATTATTATTTGCACAATTTTAATTCATATATATACATCTATATAGCATATTGTGATGTGGCTATGAAAGGAATATATATCGTAAAAAGCATGGTAGCTATATACCTTTATGAAACTATATATCCTTAAAAAGTTATACTTTTTATTATAATAGCAAACGGAAGTTTAGACAAGCTATTTTGCAATATTCGACCGCAAAAAGTGCCCATGAGTTTGTCCGATAAAATTGACATTTCAAAATAATCGATACCAGTTAGCATTCATTCACTACTCAGCCAACGACATTCTCTATATGTACTCTCTACACCCCAATTGTCCACTTCACGTACATACACAGACATTCAAACCCTGAAAAAGCAAAATTTCAATCCACATCACATTGTTTCCTCCCGCGTTTCGGAGCGCATCGAAAAACGCTTGACCGCCGACGGATTAACGAGCTTGCGAATTCCCTAAGGCGATTATATACACGTCGTGTTGTCGTATGTGTGTATATATATATGTACGTATAAACTGACCGCGACGTGTGCGCGCGCGTACGGCTGGCAACGAATCAACCCGGCGAGGCTTTTCTTTTTGGCCTCTCGTATCGATTAAGATAAGAGCGGCGGCCGCCGCGCGTGCGTCAACTTATCCTTATAGAACACCGGGTGTCGCAGTGTTTTGGAGACTCGTTTTAAGAGCCTTTTTGGGGGATTTTGTTTTACGTTTAGTTTTTTCTTCTGTAGATAAGATTTTCATCATTTTCACCACCTTTTTCACGCATTTAAACGTATTTTATGTGGTTGTCTTGTATATGCATGTGAATATATTTACTTCAACAAAATACCTACTAATTTAAGATGAATAAAATATAAAATCACAGTTTCTCAAACAAAATTATAACTAAACACGCACATATATTTTCTCTTATCTCGAAATGATAAAAAAGGCAAACTTTCACTGCACAACTCACATTAAAAAGAAAACTTTGTTAATATGTATATGTTCATCTTCACTATCTCTACTAAACACATACATACAGCACACAGAGAATCGTCTCTCCTCTCCTAGCTCGCATAAGAATGTGTTCGTCCTAACGCACTATTATTCCCGTAGGACCTTAGAGCCGTAGATAACGTAAAAATAGAAAAGCCGACGCGAAATCCCGAGCAAAAGAGAGAAAGAAAAAGAGAGAAAGAAAGAGAGAAAAAGAGATAGAGAAAAAGTAAGGCAATCCACTTCGATCGTAACACAGAAAAAAATTTCTTATTTGAATCTAACTAATATAATCGGCCGTATATATATATGTAATACATATACGACGCGATCAGTGTAATATGGTTGAGCGGTATGCGATTTTTTTTTTATATTATTCCCAGTAAATAATTATTACTTAATATAATTGGTTTTGTCTGGCTTGTGGTATGAACGATAATTAATTATTCTATCGGAAAAAGCTTTTCAGTAAATTAGTTGAGAGAATGTTATGAATCTCTTTGTTTGGAGGGGCTTTTTATTGATCTCTCAGGCTTACTGTAAAAAGTTAGCAAAAAAGTGCTAAAATTTAAATATTTTGTTATGCTGTGCAGTAAAATATAATTTGCTCGTTAATTTTAATTTACACTGCATTGTTTAGCGTATTGCATGTACTAACAAATCAGTATGAAATGTACATTAAATTATATTCATTAAATTTATAGTCGAAGATAAAAAATTCAATCGTAATATTACTGAATCTTTTATTAATAAAGTGAAGGAGATTCTCATAGTCCAAACAATTTGTTTTATATTTTTAACTACTTTAAAATTATTACGACGATCTTTAAAAATGTATGCACTTTACGTCAGTGAAGCGTTCAACGACGGCAGTTAAAGTTTGCAAGTGTCTGGCGTATACAGGCTATAACTACTTACAACCCCAAATCCCAAGTGAAATAACTGAACAGATAGTGTAAAGATATTATACGTAGATTTACGAAATTACAATTGTGTTTGTCAATGTTTTTCGAATTTTATCTTAAATTTAACCCAAAATTAAATTTCTAAGAACGTATTTTTGCAGCGTAATTCTTTAAGGCAATAAATATAACATTTATAGTTAAGCAGACGTGTATAATAATTGAGATACGATAACATTTACATGTAAAGTGTATTTTTAAATTAATAGTGTTTAAACTTTTTTGTAACAAAACGCGTGTATTTAAAGTTTCCTAAGAAACATTGCTGGTCATGGCGGCGTGTATCGATTAGTTAAGTAAATAATCAAAGTCAAAAGCAATATAACTTCTACTTACAAACTGTTAACTATGAGAATTATCTTCTTATCTAAAACTAACAATGAATCACATTAAACTGCTAACATTGGCTAGATTCAATCAAAGTTTGTTTTCTGTGTATCGATGAACCCTGTTTACAACACTTGTACATTAATTCTAACACAGTGAATTTATATTCTATTGCAGAGGCCTCCGCACCACGGTAGCTCTTAGAGGATGCACAAGCTAGCCAAGGGCCTCAAAAAGAAGAAAAAGCAGAAGAAGGGCAAGAAGGGCGAGGACGACGAGGAGTTCGATCCTGAGGAGCTCGAGCGTTACAGACGCGAGCGGGCAGAGGCCCAGCAGAAGCAAGAGGAGGCAAGCGGTGAGCAGGGCGCCGCTGCCGGCAGTGACGAGTGGAAGAAGTTCCAGGCTCTCACTTCGGGCGTAGACTCGATCCTCAAGAAGACTCAGGACGACCTCGATCGTATCAAGTCAACCTCGTTCTTCCAGCGCAAGGCACCCGAACCCGAGCCCGATCCAGAGGAAGATCCCGAAGTTCAGGCTAAAAAGCAGGAGTTAGCCAAGAAATACGTCGGATTCGACAAGGACGGTAATCCTATCGAGTTAAAGGAGGGCGAGCAGGAGGAGAACGGCAAGTCGTTAAAGGTAACTGAAGACGGCTTTGTCGAGGTACCCGACGACGAGGAGGAACATGAAGATTCGGCCGAAGAGGATATTTTCGATACTACATATCTCGATGTCCTCGAGAATATCGATGTACAATTAGCTTACATTCCAGATAGCCCGACAGAAGAAGAATTAGGTGACGATCCATTCGATACCAGCAACGCCGACAAGGTACTCAAAACCGTAGACAAGACTGGTAAGAAGCTCGTCAGTTTAGGTAATGCCGTTGAGGTACTCTCAGGTAGAGTCGATTACGTGAGTACCTGTAAAATTGGCAGGAACAGACCTAGACCACGGAATCAAGATCTCCTCCTAGGTGACGATGAAGAGTTACCTCCTATATCCGCTAATTCAGAAGCAGCTAGTGAGCCAGTAGAGATAGAAAAGACTCTACTAGACGACGACAGTGATTTACCTGACATTCCAATTGACTTGACTCAACTTCCACCAGTGCTAACGAGACCGGTGACGCCAGCGAATGTTGAAAATAATCATAACGATGATAACAAACCTTTCGATATCTCTGAATTTGAGTTATTGAAGGATAAGACTATATTAGACGAGATACCTGTGTTAGATGACGAGGAATTCGACCTAGACGCTCCAGCGGAACCAGGTGTTTTAGAGGAAGCCGACGATCCGTTTGCAGAGAAGCAGCCGGAAAAGATCGAAGTTCAAGACGAACTTATAGAAGTTTCGTTTGAAGCTGCTACTTTCGTCAACGAAGAAGATCCATTCGATACTACTATTGCTGATAATATCCTACCTGGAAAGACAGAACTTAAAGTAATAGAAAAGGAATTAGAGGACTTACCGGTATCTGAAGTTTCTATTTCTCTGACCGATCCTTGCGGATTACACCGTGATTACGAGACTGGACTATTAAAGGGACAAACTAGTACTTTAACTGTTGCTAAGAAAGATCTTCTTGGTGGATCGGTAACAGACCTAAGTCAATTAGCGGATGTACCTATCAAACCAGTAGAGGAGATTACGTATGTAGACCCCTTTGACACATCTGCCATCCAAGAGGTACCCCCAGGTCAAACCGAACTAAAGTTCTTAGAAAAAGAGCTTTTAGGTGAAACTAAAAAGACACTTGAAGATCTAGACGACGACGACTTTGATCCTAGAGCAGGAGAAACTCCGTCGGCTCCTGCAACACCGAAGAAACCTCCGCCTCCGCGACCTCCACCAGTCGGTGGTCCGAAACCTCCAACAGAGGTCAGGTTCGAAGTTAGGGACGAGGACTTTGAAGTACAAGCACAGACAGTAAATAAAACTAGGAAACCTTCGAGGCCGGAGGCTCTTGACATTGGGCCGAAGTCAGTTGCCTTTGAACTTCCGACTCCCAAACCGGATCTTTTAGCTGCTGGTGAGGAGGAGAAGACTTTACCAGCAAAGCCTCTTACGCCATACTATCCTCAAAGGTCGTTAGAAGAAAATCTTCCGGAAGGAGAAATAGACGAAGCTGACGTTGATCCTTTTGACACCAGCTTTGTAGCAAACACCGCACCCGGAAAAACCGAGCTCAAGATCATCGAATCTGAACTTCTAACAGAGGAACCAGCTGGTATTCCCCATAGTTTAAGTGACCACGACTTTGACCCCAGAGCCGGACAAGCACCACCTCAAAACCGTAGACAAAGTGACTTTGGGACAGTCACTGGAAGGCCCAACGTCATTAAAAGCTCTGAAGTCATTGAGTCGCTGATTAACAAAAGAAAGGCTCTTGAAAAGAGACAGGACAGTATCTTAGACACCGAAGTCGAGGTCACCACCGAAACCTTAGCGCCAAACGTAAAGCCTGCAACGATTGAAGAGGAAATTGAACAATCGTACAAGGATCCCTTCGACACCTCCCACGCAGAGGTCATTGCTCCCGGAAAGGCCGAATTAAAATTGTTGGAACGTGAGTTAAGCGAGGTACCTGAACCTGCACCCATTAAGCCACATCCAGTGATTGAACAAGTGATCGAACAAGTGATTAAGAAGCAAATAGTAGAGGAGGATCCCGACTTTGATCCTAGGGCAGACGAGCCGAAGAAGGATATTCTTTGTCTGGACGCTCCAGACGCGCCTACTGATAAAGTTCTCACGCCAATCCAAGGTACGTACGAATCCGAAGAGGACGTCGATCCCTTCGACACAAGTTTTGCCAGCATTGATCCCGGGAAAACTGAACTGAAGTTACTCGAATCCGAGTTGATTAACAAGTAAACGTCTTCAATTCCAAATCCCTTTGTCTTCTTAACGTCAACGTCAGTGTTTTCGTGTATTTTCTCGTGAACTAAACTAAAAAAACAGACATGGATTCCAAAGGTGGAAATCCGTTCTTGATGGACGACTATCCGGCGGAACCCACTTCGGCCGCCACGTCGAACCCCTTCCTGCAAGACTTTGGGGATCCAGCAGCTGATGCTGCGCCCGCAGATGTCAATCCGTTCTTCAGCTTTGGCGCGGCGGACCAGTCGTATCAACCCGCCGCGGAGCAGATGTATCAGCCGCCCGGGGACTCAACGAACCCGTTCGCCTCCTTTGGCGTGGAGACCGCCGCCGTGCCCGCGCCTGAAACCAATGTCTTCAGCAGCCCGGAGACGGCGGCGGTGCCACCCGCGATGCCGAATATATTCGACGAGCCCCTTGTGGAGACGGCGGTGGCCCCGGTACAACAGATGACCTCGCCGCCACAGCAGGTCACACCGTCGGTACAGCCTTCACCAGTGACTTCACCGCCGAGTAAACCTACCAGACCACCACCACCGCGACCTGGTCCACCACCCGCACCACCGCGGAATACGAAGGATCTAATCCTGTCTGTAACCGGGGCCATGGACGAGACCTCGATCCAGATGCTGGACCGGCTACAGGCGACACGTACGCCGAGTCCAACGCTGATGCACTCACCCTCGCCGACGCCGGAGCACAGCTTCGCCGATCTCCTCGACGTGGACGGCAGCGTGCCAGATCTCGTGCACGATGCTAGCGTCAGTAAGCCAGAAGTAGCAGACGCTCAGCCGGCTGCCCAGGACATCCTGGGCCTGTTTGACGCGCCGCCACAGCAGCAACAGCAGCCGGCGGCTGAAGCAACCGATGCTTTTGGTGTCGATGATACCTTCGGTACCAATGCCTTCGGTGCTGAAGCCGTCGATGAGGTGGTCGCGCCGGAACAGGCCCAGGTGAGCAGTGGCGCGCCGCTGCCAACGTCGACGCCGTCGGATAACCCGTTCTCCGACGCCGGCATACCACCTGCGGTAGAGGTGGTGCAGCCACAATTCGAGACGCCTCTCGTCCAAGCGAATAAGAGGCCCTCGCTCGCCAGCACTGGATCACCCGTGGCTGGTGAGCATGCTTTTTATAACCCGTACTTCAGAGGTAAAGCTCATTCACTCACTTCGTTCATTATTGGTGTCTGTGATGTGTGTTTTATTGTGTACTTTGTATAGAGTATCTTTCAAGAGAAGTATTTTTTCTTATTCTATCAGTTGTTGAAACGTTGAAGACTATTCTAAAGTCTTACATTTCTTTAGTTTGTTTAATAAAAAATTCTGAAGTAAAATTTGAGAAAGTCATTATTTGATTCTAAAGTATTATAGCTTTTCTAATATCTATATACAATCAAGTAAAAATATTAATATTTGATTTTCAAATCACATTGAAGGTAACTTGCTTAAAACTTATACTTGAATTAAATTTGCATGATCAACTTACAAGCATGGCTTTCATTACTACGGAAAAGTAATTGAAAAAGATAAATATACTTCTTTATAACGTTCTGTAATAATATCCAGTAAATACTATCTTGTCTATTCTATGTAGTTAGAGTAACTTTGAGAAAAAATGTGTTGTAATAGTATATATTTAATATTTCTAAAAGAAAAACTTTAATAGTCGCAGAACAAAAATTTTCTACATCAATTAACTTATCTAAACCTATGTACTACCTTCACTAATATTTTATTAATAATGCTGACTCTTTTTTATATAACAACTATTCAATCTAAAAAATCTATTCTATACAGAAACCACAATATAATATTCGAACAATGCTTAATTCACATACATACAATCACAAGCAAACTCATACCCATCTTGCACATCACTCACACCACTTTAACGACATCGCACTAATTCCTCCTTGACTCCCCAGAGATGCGCCAACCACCAGCGGTACCCTCGCGAGGGGCCTCGAAACCGTCGTCTCCACCTTCTGCACCGCAACAACAACAACCACCGCCACCACCACCACCGAAGCGTGAACCACCACCTCCGACCCCACAACAACAAGTATCACCACCACAGCCGGAGCCAGTTACTGGTACGGGTCTATTTGGCGATGTGTCAGCTGACGACGCTTCCGGTTTCTTTGCTCAGCCGGCTTCGACTACACCAGTGGCACCGGTCAGCTCGGCCTTCGCTGATTTGTTGGGTGATTTCGGTGGTGCTGCGGCTCATGATGTGCCGCCTACGAGTCCAGCTGCTGGCGTTGAGTACCCGCCGTCTGCGTTTGGGTGTGTTGCTGCTTTCAAAAGCATAGCCTAAAATAGCTCTCTCTTTTTTGTTTTTTTTTGTTTTTTTTTTTGTTTTTTTTTTGTTTTTTTTTGTTTTTTTTTTGTTTTTTTTTTTAGGTGGAGAGAATCAGGGAAAAGAAAATAATAAAGATGTTTAAAGGCTTTTGTGGGATGATGAATACGAAAAAATATAGAGAAATGACTATCTGTTTTGCAAAAACCCTTTCAGATTTGTTTTCTTTGTCTGATAACTATATTTATTAATCTATTTGCATAACGGAGAGTTGCCAAAGCTCAAAATTTTCTAAACCTTAGGAAAAGACCATGACTTTACCTTTTTCCAAACGACAAAGTAAAATATCTGAAGGACAAGTCGAAAAAAGTCAAGTCTAATAAGACATTCAAAACATTCATTGAATAAATAAAGCATTAGTCTTGCTATACCCGGCTCTTACTACTTGTCACATCATCCATTCTTACTTCCGTATTCGGCTTTTCAAAAACAGATAATCTTTATGATTCTCAAAGAAAATGAAGAAAAGTATGTAAATTTTTATTATACATCATCCTCGTATAAATAAAAATCAATAAAATTTTCAATCTAGAACAAGCGAATTGGACGGCGGCTTCGGCGCACCAACCCAGATTGCCCAAGACGCGGGCGATGCCTTCGACGCGTTTGCCTCGAAATTCGACAAGGCAGCGGAACCTGATGCCGGTACCGGTGATCCCTTCTTCGATCCATTCACCGGCGGCCCGGCCGGCCAGACCGCCATGGATACCTCTAGCGACGGTAAGTTATTTTGCGAATTATTCGATTTGAAGAGTCTTTGACTATTTTTTTTTCCATTAATAGTAGTATTCTAAATCGATATTTAGATTCGTATTTATAATTGATGTATTGGTGAATTTAAAAGATAAATTTTGTCCCGAACTAATACATTGCACATACTGCTCACATTGTATATCACTTGTTCAATCACGTAACCAAGTCATGAAATTCTGTATAGGCAAGTAATTCGCGCCAAGTCAGCCCTATGAACTGCTATTCAGATTTAACGGTTGATGTCTAGTTTGTAGACTGTGGAAGTCAGTATAAAGTTACTTACTTGCGGACGACGCGGTCTACACGCCAACGGCTGTTAAAATTTTATGTTCTATGCAAATTCAAAGCCATTTTCGACCTAGGAAACACGTGCGAGACGCGTTAATTTTTTATGATGGCGAACCAAGAGATACTCAATATTCAATTGATTAACGTAATGAAATGAATTACAGTTTGGGGAGATTCGTCCGCTGCCACCACAGCAGAACCTACAACCGGCTTCGAAGCTGATGGCTTTGATTCCTTCCTGAGCATGACTGCTCCACCGCCGGAAGTCACACCGAGGAGGCGAGATTCCGCCGACTCGGATGAGGGCCCGGATTTCAGTGTGTTCATCAAGTATGTATAGCTAACAATTCAAACGATAATGTAGTGTAAAACATGTCGCGGTATTTAATGAAAAGAAAGTTTTATTTGTTAAATTGTCGTTGCTTTCTAGAACAGATACTAGAAATTAATATTATTACTTTATTTATACACGGAAAATTAAATAATAGAATCATTACAATATGTCGGTATCCTTTAACATTTTCAGTTAAACTATTGAAAAATTTTACTGTTGATTGTCAGACTAAATCATCCTTGTAACTGGTTTATGTTACTTCGTCAATTTATATATATGCTTCTTCCTTCAACAACAGCAGTAAATAATTTTCTTGTTCTTAAACAATTGAATTCTCAAGAGCAGCAGCACGAACAAATCATTACTTCTTTATCTCCATATTGAAATTATTTAAATTCTCATAACCATATCCATTTCAACACGTAATCTACCATTCGCAGGCCAAAGGACGGCGACCAGACGGCGCACATCGAGGGCGGACCAGTGCCCGTGCTCGCGCCCCCGCCCAAGAGTCCGCTTACCACCGCCTACGCCGACACCTCACCGCGCTTTAATCCCTTCGATAAGTCGGGCGGCCTGGCTCAGGAGGCGGTGCTGCCTCAGGATGCACCGTTGCCGTCTGAGATGACTAGGACGGATTCTCAGGTGAGCTTTAGTTTCAGAGTTTATAAGTATATTATCGTTGTAAAGAGGTGGTAGGCAATTGAAATAGAAGAGTTGTTGATGATGTTTAGGATTGGAGTTTGCTTAAGTGAAGTTTTGAATAATTGTATTCGTGGTTCAATTTGTTGGAATTATTTTCTAAAGTCTGAAAGATTTTATGTTTCATTGATGTGGTTTTATATTATTTACTAACAATTTTATAATAAATTGCTGAAGCAATCAATTCTTGCAGATTTATTCGTTTTTTTTGTCAATGTAGCTATATATTTGTCACGGGAAAATATTGTGGCAAAAATTTAAAATATTGATGAACGTGCATTATTGATTTTAAAGGTAATTTTAATTAATTCACAAAATAACGAGTTTCTGTTGATTTCGAACTGCGTTGTTTTCGAAATCACGTATGTTTGATTAATTAGAGCGAAGATCTATTCGAGAGGCAAGAGAGATTCATGCGCGTTTAATTTCTAGTAACCACGTTTCAAAATTAGGTCAATTGTAAGCTCTTTTCGCGCTGGTTCCGACTCTCTGTAAACTTTTCAATCAGCTTATTTCCTTAGCTATAAATGCCCAGTCTATATGTACGCAAATATAAATTTTAACAAAATTCAATTCTCGATTAAAGTAGCTTTTCCTCAGAATTCCATGAAACAGTGTTATTAACATTTTATTAAAACCGATATATTTAATAATAAGTCGTCGATATTGCGTTCATTTTAAATGATTATAAAATATATGACGATTTTTATGCTGATTTTGGGATTAAAAATTATTACTATACAAAAATACGTTAAGTTTAATATCGGAATAAAATGAAAAGGAAAATACTCAATTGATGGGAAAACACGTATTTCCAGTAATTTTATATTTGTTTATATTAAAATCAGTATGCAATTTTGTCAATTGCTTTCGTTATAAAATTATTAAAAAGCAAGCTTGAAAACAACTACTTTTTTTATGAAAAAAGAAATAAATAATACTATTGACTGTATGCGTGATCTCTATAAGTACTGGGATAGTATTTAATTTATGGACCTTTTCAAATTGACAATATCTCTTAATTACCTTAAACCTGATATTCGTTTAGTTCGTAATTATCTAAAAAGATCTAATAGTTATTAGACAAAATTAATCATAATTTTTAACCCTGCGCAAACCACCTTTCAGGAAACACCGCCAACACCGTTATTCGACGAAGACGTAAGCCAACCTCTAGAGGATTTCCCACGTATTAATTACGCGGGCGAATGCTGGGAGATGCAACTCCGTCAGCCGACGAAGAAGAAAATCACTGGTCAACGTTTCTGGAAGAAGACCTTCGTGAAGTTGGTTTACCAAGGTGACAGTCCTGTGCTGCAGCTATTCAACAACAAGGGCGACAAAGATCCCTTCCAAGAATTGCCGTTGCTGGCTTGCTACTCGGTCTCGGAAATCGCGGCCCAGCAGTTCGACCAGTACGGCAAAATATTCACCGTCAAGCTGCAGTACATATTCTACAAGGAGCGACCTGGTGTTAGGCCTGGACAAGTCACCAAAGCTGAAAGGATCACGAATAAACTTAGTCAATTCGCCGCTTATGCGATACAAGGAGATTATCAAGGCGTGAAGGAGTTTGGCAGTGATCTGAAGAAGCTCGGGTTGCCTGTTGAACATGCGCCTCAGGTAAGTGGGAGGGAAATGGCTGGATGTGAGATTTCGACTCTGGAATATTGTTGGTTGTGGGTGGGTTGAAGATTGGAATCATATAGAATGTTACATATTTAGCAGAAATGGTACGTTGTCATAGTTTATGCATGATTTATAAATTCCTATAGATATCTAAAATAATAATAATTTCATGCAAAACACGTACATTTTTGCTGAATTCCGATATTATATTATTACTGGAAAAGTATTTATTTTGTCTTCTTTGTACAAGTGCCTTTCGATGAACCGAACTACCTTAATAATTTTTTAACATCAGTAATTTAAAACAATATTCTGGAGTTAATTGTTATGTGAATCGTTTTCCTCATTGTTTTTGAGTTTAGCGATGATTAAACTCTGGTATTCGATAAGTGAGCAGCATTTCTTTCCTTGCCACATCGTAAGCCGAATCAATAAACTTATCAATTCTATCTGTATAATAATTCAAGATAACATGGTTTTCGATGACATTAAAAAAAAAATTTGAAATGAACGATTATTTTTACTATGTGTAGCAAGTTTCATCATTACGATGAAGTATAAAACGACAGAAATGGTTTGCGCACTCTTCGAATTGCTTAAATTTGCTGACCCTTTTTTTTCTTACTTTACCCCAGTCGTTGTAAATAAATCATTACACTTTTTTTAACCAGCGATTTTAAGTATTTTGGCACGGGTGTTTCCGCTGTAACTCCGAGGCGACTCTCTTACGTGGTTTTTTCTCTAGAACCACGCAAAAAAGCCTCTTCGCCGCTATATCGGCCGAACATTCCGGTCATTAATATTGGTTTAAATCTCGCTCAACTTGAAAACGTCCATTGTTCCTATTATTGAACACACCTATACATTTCTAAAAACTGTAACCGATATTTCTCCACCCCGACAATAATAAAATAAAATCTAACGAAAATTCCACACGACGCTGTGATCGAAAAATCGTATTTTGATCGAAAAGAATAAAAATATTGTTATAGAGTAGCTTTGAAGTAAGTAAACACTAAAAGATCATCATCTTTTTTGTTTATATTATAATGTTTTATTATGCAACGAGCGTTATATATAAATTCATTTTTCAAATCATAGTTTGATTTTTAGACGCGCATATAAGCAGCCTTTAAAGCTTTATTACATTTGTATAATATTATAGTTTACTGCCAGTTTTTTGCAATATACCGCAATTATAGCATACAGATTCATCTCATTCGCACTGTTTTGAATACACTCACACTGTTTTTTCGTTATATAAATGGATTTGTGTTAGGTGAGAAAGTAATGTTTCTCAATATATTTATAACATTATTAACGATTAGAGTAGACCTTACATTTTATACTTTCTTAATTTTAAACTATACAACTTAGAATTATTAAAGACTAAGATAATAGCATATCAACGAAAAATACTAGTTACAATTTTATTTTTACAATTATTAAAAGTTGTTTACAAAACTTAGCCACGCTTACATACTTGTAAAATGAACTAGCCTTATATATAGACCGTAGCACATTACTCTCTCATCACCTTATATATCTTCGTTCTAAATGCTCTTTTACCAAATAGCTCTTTTTATAACCATATTATATCAATCACCCTTGTTGTTATATACCATTCGCTCCGTTCGCTTAATTCAAAGAAGTTTCATCATATTTTCGATTTTCGCGCGTTCCGTAGATCTCGCAGCTATTCAAGCTCGGCTCGCAGAACTACGAGGACATGAAGGCATTCTCGGTGACGGTCGAGGAAGCACTCTTCCGTTTGCAAGTGCACCGCGATCGAGCACTGCAGTACAAAATGGAGGAAGTGCAAATCAGCGTCGTCGACGAGCTCTACGTTGAGCAGCATTACGATGGGCACGTGGAGAAGCAAATCGCCCGGGTGCGGTTGTTCTTCCTTGGGTTCCTCTCAGGTGAGAAAATTATTGTGATTGTTTGAAAATTTTTGAGTTTCGATAAGTATTCGCTTGAAAATTTTTTCTTTCTAAGAAATTTTTCTTCTTATAGAGTAATATATTTAAAATACTTTACTTATTAAAATATTACTTTTGAATGTTTTTTTTCTAAAAGATTGTAGTATTACCTTTTCATTGAAAGAAATACCATGAGTAGGCTTAATTAAATTCACACTGATCTTTACGTAAAAGTAAATTTGTTCATTCTATAACTTTTATAAATTACATCAATCTATAATAATGTAAATTTTTCAATGTATAGGTATGCCGGATGTGGAACTAGGAATCAACGATATCTGGAGACAGGGAAAAGAGGTGGTCGGCAGGCACGACATTATCCCGGTAGCAACGGAAGAATGGATCCGACTCGAGAACGTCGAGTTTCACGCCTGCGTCCAGCAGGACGAGTATGAAAAGTCGAGGATCATTAAGTATGTCACTTACCTTACGAGCTAAATATCCAAGTAGACCTTTCTCGTATCCACGTGGTGATCTTTATACACACGTATACTAATGCTTTTTTTGCATGCGCTCTCTGCTAAATAGAATTCAATATCATATAGTGCGCTTCACTTACTGCGTACTTTTAAGACTGCTAATCGTTAATATACTAATAATTTTATTTTATATGTAAATTAACTTTAACTTCCACATGTCCCTGTTCTATAAGTGTGCACTAATGACACTAACGCAATCTGTTTACTAACGCAAGGTTCAAGCCGCCGGACGCGTGCTACATCGAACTGATGAGGTTCCGCGTGAGGCCACCCCGAAATCGTGAGCTGCCACTGCAACTGAAATGTGTGATGTGCGTTACCGGCCGCAAGGTAAATACATAGAGAGAATTGGCTAAATATCCATTAGTGTAATTAACAAGCGTACGGTAGGCGGCTCTACGATGATCGTGCATCTGAATTAGTGATGTCAGAGTGAATTAATATACTTATAGCTCGATTTGAGGCCTCTTGAATTGAGATAATAGGTTTGGATCGTTAGCGTTGCTTGCTAAGAGCACTTATTATTGAATAATAGATTGTAAATTATTGTAGATAACAATTATTAACAAACTGCAACGGCTTTTAATTGTCATACAACTTACTGCATATCTATACATTTTTCTAACAAAAAAAAAATTAACAAAATACCAGGTATAAACACTATGAAAATCGACGAGATTTAATTTAAAAAAATTGTCAATTTTTACGAAACTAAGTCACAATTTTTTTTAAAAATTTTACTATTAAAGCATCATTTTTATAAAACAATATCTCTATTTCCTTTCACAAAGCTCTCTCTCTACATATCCCACATCTAAAAAATTCTAGGTCGAGATACGCGCAGACATCCTGGTACCCGGTTTCGCATCGCGCAAACTCGGTCGCGTACCCTGCGAAGACGTGATGGTACGCATCCCAATACCTGAATGCTGGATCTACTTGTTCCGCGTTGAGAAGCACTTTAGGTATGGTTCGGTGAAATCAGCACATAGGCGTACGGGCAAGATCAAAGGTATCGAGCGGTTCCTTGGCGCTGTTGACACATTGGAACCGCAGTTGATGGAGGTAACGTCCGGGCAGGCTAAATACGAGCATCAACATCACGCGATCGTGTGGAGGATGCCGAGGTTGCCCAAGGAGGGACAGGGTGAGTTTATTATATATATAGAAGTTGGTATGGTTGTGAGGTGTTGAATATGGTTTGCAAAAAATGATAATTAAATGTGGATTTGTGTATAGTTCTTTTAAAAAAGTTAATTGAGATTTATGTTTTACAGTTAATAATATTTATGGGATGTAAGGACATAGGATCAGAGAATAATTAATAAGATGACTTACAATGAGACTTGTTTATTAATAACAATTAGATTTTTCAAAGCATATCAGATTTTTAGTTATTTATCAAATATTTTAACATTTTAAGATTATTAACAAATTTGCTTCAATGAATTAATAATAAAGTTCATAATTTTCTTTAATAGATCGTTATTTTTTTAAGCATAACAGAGGAACTAATTAAATGTTTACAAGTTGATAAACAATAAACTTGATGTTATCTTGATATTACAATAGATGACTAAATAACATCACAATGCATTTCTTTATATCAAAATTCAGTAACTTATGATAAAAATTTACTGAATCTTTTATGACGTAGCATCGCATTATATAAAAAATATTATTAAAAGTAAATACCTGACTTTTTAAGATATAAAAAGGAACTTCAAAATCATGTTTTAACTTGACCATAATCAACCACATTCAATAATCATCTGCGCAACTCCCAAAAAAAACCAGCTCACAAAACTAGAACCAAAATCTAGATCACACAGGTTGACCTTCATCTTACTTATACACTAACCAACGTAAACCTTTCTCACCAGGCGCATACACGACGCACCAGCTGGTCAGCCGGCTGACCCTAACGTCGTACGACCAGGTCCCAGAGAAGCTCGCCGAGTACGCATACGTCGAGTTCACGATGCCAGCTACCCAAGTATCCCATACGACAGCTCGTAGCGTCAGTTTCGCCGATTACGACGGCGATGTACCGCCCGAGAAGTACGTCCGCAACCTGTCGCGCCATGAGTACAGGTAAGAAAAATTTTCGAAAAATAAAGATTATCTGAAAAATAGTTTTATCAGAGGGTTATGGAAAGAAACATTGTCTGTACGGGTTGTATATATAAGTATGCTGTTGTTCTTGAGAAAAAGACTTTAATTTCCCGCGCACGTGAGTGAAATTTCCTGGTATAAGGAAAAAGCAAGGAATTAATAACGGTGCTGGTATAATAAGGACACGCACGTGACTACGGTGCTCGTATATTACGAGTCGTTTTGGCGTATTAGCGTGATGACACGGTTAAATTTTTACGCTGTACGTGCTTATATCTACCTGTCGCAATGAGATCGTTGTATAGTCGCGCTCGTAAATTTTATTAATCCGTTTCGTCAGCTACGTTTTAGCTGTAAATCTCGTATTAAACTCGTGTAATACGATTTCAAAGCAAGCAATGTTACAAACGTTCATTACACTTTGAAACAAATTGCGACGTTGGATATATATTATATTCTAATCGTTACCGACACGACAACGCAAAGTCTATATCTAGCTTATAAACACACGCTAATAAAATCATTACATGCCCATCTATACCTTTTCACTCACAAATCACCGCCGAAACAATCGACTTTCATACATACACGTACGAGTCTTATTACACCAATCGAAAGGTCGTCTTCATAGATTCGCGTGACGGCCTTAGGCGCGTGTACATACACACGCATAGATTATCAAATTGATTTCGTGCGCGCACGAGAAAAAAAAACGATTATTACGCGGTCACGAAGTGCGCGAGCTACGAGTGAATGTCTATAGGCAATAGGTGCATGTATATATACATACGTGAAAGTTCGGCAATTGAGAAACGCGCTTGCGCAAACGCGTAAAGCGCGACCTCTAATGCAGCGAGGAATGATTGGTTGGGTGTCGGTGATTGTATAGTGCTGGGTTGTATGATGGTGTTGAAGGATCGGTTATTAAGGGTCATAATGGTTTACAGTAGGATAAGGTTTAGAAGGTATAGTGAGTTGAGGTTTGAGTATGATGTCGTGTGTAATGAGAATATATGTGGAAGTCGTTATTTGTTATTAGAATTTGTAAAATATTTAAGTGGAACCAAATGGCTTATTTAAATTTTAAGTATAATTTATTATGCGTTTTGCAAACCCCGTAGAAAAAAATGTGGAGTATATAGATAAGCTATACGAGGATCATTATACACATTAGATTTAAGCGCCGGAATCAAATATTGACTGTTACGTTTTTCCAAAAAATCGTAAATGCCATTTCACCTATAATTTTCCACAATACCATTTATTTTTTCAAATTCTAAAAACAGTATTTCATACAAATTGCCTCTGTAAAGTAAAGTTTTACATCAACTATCATTTCTCCACCCCCACTATACGCACAAACTTTCTCCTAATTCAACCTCATCTATATTACAATCAGCAATCAACTTAGCTTCTCAACTCTTCTCCCTTTCTTTCCTCAGGGTGGGCATCGAGCACACGCAAGGCGAGGGTCCAAGCGCGTACATCAGCGCGACTTCGATAACTACGCCGAAGAAGACGATACCAGAATCAAGCGGCGAGTCACACGACGAGGCAACCGACCATGCAGCCTCCGATTCGGATTCGTCCGACTAAGCTGTTTCCGTTTCCATTGTTTTTTTTTGCGATAATAGCCGTCAGTGTGTGTTGTTTGCGCGCGTGACTCTTTGCACGAGCGAAGCTTGGGGTTTCGATGGAATAGAGCTGATGATGGGTTTTGGTTCTTTTTTAATCTGGTTGATTAAAGTTGTAATGGTTAATGTTATCAGAGTAAGGTACACCTGGAGATTTTGAAAAAAAAAATTAATGTTTATTTATGTAAAATTAAGTTGTAGCGCTGAACCGTCACCTTAATAACTTAATTAATATATACAAAACATGACAAAAAAGTAATTGACTGCGGTTACCAGCTAACCGTTTAAAAGTATGTTTTAACAAAAATTAGGCGACGATACGCGAGGCACCCAACAATTTATCAGACGTAAAAAATGCCGCTATTACAAAAGACCGACTTACGAACCCGGCAGCGTGAAAAAATCCTTAAACAGCACGTGCGGAAAAATCGTGATCTTGGCCATTAAACGCGCTCACTTATATACTCGTCGCTCGCTCGCACGCGGCGTAAGTAAGCGAGCGAGGCATGGAAATTGCGAATTTAGCGCGTAAGATATACAATGGAAACCGGAGGTCGAGGCATGCGCGCGTTTAGCACGTAAATGGCTCCGACCTCCGTGAACGCGTCTATATCGAATTAGCCGCGGCTCTTTATCCACGCGCGCGTGTCTGATTTGCCTTTCTTCTAATTGCTACAAAGTCAAGTTTCATTGTTTTCAATTTTTCATGTATATATACATGACGCGAGGCTCTATTTCGGAAACCTCAAGATATTTCGTTCGTAAAGGTGTTGTGGAAGGATGCATATTATATAGAGGGAAGAAGGAATTATAAGAAATAAATAAATAATAATAATGCAGAAATATGAAGAACAAAACAAGAAAATAATGAAAAAATCCAAACCAAACTTGCACGCGGTTATGTTGTGTTATGTAGTGTTACGTAATAGGTACATCGTTGACGCGTATACATATATTATAGCGAGCATTATATTATATATATTATATATCGTGTTACTTCGATTTTACGATGCTGGCGACAACAAGTTCCATTTTACGTAGCTGTAGAGCTGTTTTTGCCCCATACGTGCGCGCGCGCCGGGACTTTAATGTGCAAGTGGCGAGGAAAGTAATTGAAGCATTTTATCTTCTTCTTTTTCTTTTTTGGTTAAAAAAAAAATTATTGTTGAAAGCTTATATATAGATTTGCTATTTATTTCGATATGACGCAATTATTGTATGAAGTTAAATGTTTTCTTTAAAGAAAACTTATTTTTATCAAGAGCAAATGTTTATTCAGACTTTGATAATTTTCCTCGGCGCTTATCGAACGATCAGTCGAAATGCCTCGCGGCTCTCGCTTCTGAATCCTTTCGGTTAGATTATATATATGTATATGGCATGATCAATTTGCTCTTGCGGCGCATTGTATCGTCACGCGCGCGCGAGAAAGAGACGCTATCACGTGTGTGTATTAAAATAACGATAGTATATATATATATAACGATGATATATATATGTAAAGATTAATGAGGTACATACAACTTAGTCGCTGATGATAACTTTTGTTTTTCTGTGATTCGTTGTATAGTCGTTCTCCTTGTTCTTTTATTTATTTTTTATTGGGACCCTATCGCGTTGTATAGGTTCATTTTTTTACTAAATGTGATGATTTTATGATTACTTTTTTTATTCGTGAGATCGAGCATTTTGCCAAGTTCTTTGATTTTTTTTTATATAGATAAATGTGTGCCATTTACGAATTTTTGTAATATCGTCTAGTCATTTACAATAGCCATGTATGTATTATTTAATCGTTTATTTTTTATACGCCTATAGAAAAGTGATACTTAATTTTATTTATACCAGAACCAAGATAGAGCTGTGAAACGACAACGACAAACATCCATAATGCAATTATCGTTTAATCATTGAACCAATGCACGCATATACACATCGCATATACGTACAACCCATTATGATTTACTTCACGAGATGTAGACCATGTATGTAAAAAAAAGAAAACTGTAGGATTATAGATAGACATGGACGGGAACAAGGAACAAGTGTGGGAAAGTGTCATACACAAAAAAAAAAATACGCGCATAAACTGTACGTGCCTCGTTGATTCTGATGGAAGCAAGGACAATACTGATTTTGCGTTCTTTCGTCGCTTGAAGCATTGATATAAATAAGGATTTAAAGAACAAAAAAAGAAAACGAAAAATATGGTATTATATATATATATTATATCAAAGGGAAAAAACTATTATACAGTAGCTTATAACGCGTTCGTTCATTCGTTCGTTCTGCAATTGTTCGCCACGAGGCTAAAGCGACACGACTGCCTCGATTTTTGTAGTCCGTTATCATTCTATACCATATCATGTGTATTTATTGTAAACATTTCGTTCCGAATGAAAGTATGAGGTGTATTGTAAAGAAATAATTATAGTATATATATATTATATAAAAGAAAAACAGACACACACGCAGTTGAATTGAGTAGCCGCATCCCGTCGCTTCAGTGTCATATAATTGTAGAAAGAGATGAAAGAGAGTATGAGTTCCTTATATACGAGTAGCCGAAACGCATCAGAGACAGAAAAAAAACCGACCACTTTTCCTATACATATATATAAAAACACACACACACATATACATACTCTCATGCATATACATATTATATAAACGAAAAATAATCGAACTTGCCTTCGACGTTTCCCGACGATGTGTGTATAATAATTAATAATATTATATGATTAAAAAAGAAAAAGAAAAAAGAATCAAGTTGAAATGATGATGAAGAAAATAAGAAGCGTCTATTATATACGTCGTAGCCTCTCGCACGTTGTTGTTGTTGTTATTGAAGTATCTCTCTCAGACACACACATACATACATACGCTTCTATTATAAACCTGCATTCCTTTCTTGCCTCGAACGGTGCGCGCACGTGCGAGATTACGTCCGCTTTTATTATATATATATATATATACATATTTCCCTTAATTTGTACAAAGTCGTTGAGATATATCTATGTATACATACAGTTTTACGTTGCGGTGCCTAGGTGCGCAAAAATCTAACGACGACCGGATCTCATTGTGTATAATTGACGATAATCATCAGGGATAATATCGAGTATTAATATTGTACATGTAGTATTTTAGCGTTTTGGGGGATTGGATATGATGAGAAACAGAATAAGTACCTTCGAAAGAGCCTAAATAATACCTTGTATTGAAACGTTAAACAATATTTTCGTATATATTGATTATATTACGTGCACTATATACGGGATGAAAAGGAATAACAAGTCGCCGTGAAATTGCCAAGTTTTATTTACGCTCTTTCTTTTCGCTATGTCTATCCGTATATATATACGTATATTATACGCGTGTGTGTGTACGTAAAATTACATGATACATTATGTCGCGCAACAAATGCCTTGCTACCCCGCGAATGAACATTTACCACGTTTGAGCACCACAGCCATCGCATCGAAAATAACATTGAGCTTAAAAAGTAAATCACAAAAAAGTATTCATATACTATAAATATATATTCAAAATAATATCTACGAGAATTATTATATAGAATGATTTTCATTTAACTTCTCGTAATTATTTCCGGTTGTTCATGCGGTTCATAGTCTATATCATTCGTCCATAAAATTATAGTAGAGCTATAAATGAATTATTTATCGGAACAAAAGTTGTTAGTTATTACAAAATTTACGTATACATTATTATTAATCTGATGATTTAACTCGAAAACCAAATATTCATTCCGACCCCAAGGTATTGTAACACTAGTCAAGTAAGTTTTTTTCGTTTAAATTATCGTTTCTTTGGCGACCCGTTCGCCACGTTATTTCGGTCGTCCTAAACAGCGGCGACCTGCGATACAGCTGCACCAAATATTAGCGTGTAAGGTCATTAGATTAAGTACATACATATATATGCATATAAATACCAGTATAAGCTTATCCCATGTAACAATGTGTACATAAGATCTAGTCAAGTAAGTTTCATTTTCGTGTCGAGAGGGAGATGAAATTTTATCGTTTAGTTGGACATTTTTTTGGGGTTCCGAGTACAAGGAACCCGTGGAGTATGTTCTAGTCACAACACACCCGTAGGTCTAAGGATTAGGTTTAAGGATTACGTGTAGATGTAAGGATTAGTTGTAAGTGTTTGGATGTGTGGATTTACGTTTTTGCGCAATGAATGGTTCGTTTGTTCTTGTAATAGGTTGATGAGATTTATCTTGAGTTACAGTAGTGGAGAGTTTAACTAAAGATTGTTCAAAAAAAGTTATTGTGATAATTAGATTAATGTTTCTATAGTCGAAATTCAAGACGGCGTTACAGTAGTCTGCATTCCTCCTCGAAATACTCATTACTATACTTATTTATTCGTTTAAAGCTAGATTAAATAGGTTTTAGGCGTATAGATTTAACCATATATATATACGTAAGAAATTCATTGCGCATTTATTATTTTTAGTGAAAAGTAAGAACAAAGCCGGTGCATCAAAGTGGTCATTACAGTTAGACATATAAATTATCATTACATAGAAAAAAAAGTAAATCAATCCTCCGTCGTGATTCCTTCTTCATCACATACGCTTCAGTCGTTATGAAAACACGAAAATCGGGTCAGTCGCTTCGCGAGCGATTTTTATTTCGGAACCGCGGAGGAGGAAAATTAACAGCGAGCGTGTAATAACGCGTGGCGCATACGCGCGTGTGTGTATATGTCAATATCCGTGGCGCTATTTTCGGGGTCGATTTGTTTTTACGAGAAAAACAGGCGTTTCGGGGAAGTCTTCGGTTACCGTGATTTTGGAGTTTATAAAAGATGATTGATTAGTCAAGGAAGAAATAATTATGCTTGCACTGTTTGTTTTTTCATTGAAAATGTTTTTGTTTCGTTTACGAATGCAAAGCAAATATTTACGTTATGGTGAAATTGAGGTTTTAAGTTAAGAGCCGATAGCGCGTCTGTACAAAGCCGCTTAATTCTGACCGATTATCAATTTTGTAAACGAGAAAAAATATAAAAGAACGTGCAAAACCAAAGTATTACGCGTCTCGACGTACACACACGCATCTTATTTAGGAATATTAAACGTATAACCAAAAGTATAAGAAAACGTTATAAAAAATAACAATGAGTTTCGACGACGAGACTCGCGCCCAGGACACGCGAGTTTCCAGCTTGTGATCTCAGTACCGTATAATGTAAACGTACATAGTAATCGTGCACGCGTGATATTGCCAGAACGAACAAAGAAAAAATAAAGCAAACAAACAAACAAACGAAAATCTAATAACAATAAACGTAAATCCATTGTTTAGCGAGAAAGAAAAAAATTAAATCGCGTAAGACAGGACACTAACGATAATAAGTAACGCTAGTATATAATGTAGAATTATGATTACGATTACGAGGAAGCAAAGTCGCGAGGTTTCGCGCTAGGTGAATTATTGTATTATGATTAGTGAATATAAATATTATATATATATATATGAAAATTGTACGAAATTACGTAGGAGTTTAAACGACACCGATGTAGCCGTTGCGCGAGGCTTAACATGTATGTTGGACGTCGAGATGCCGATAAGTGCCACGGGTATGAAAACTGTGGCACTTACCGGCACTTCGTAAGTGCGAGTCGCGAACCGCGTGTAACTGTAAATTAAAAAGTTTTAGTATTTAAGCAACTCTCTTTTCTGACTCTATCCTAAGAAGAAAAAAAAAACAACAAACCAAAAATCAACAACAGCAAAGAAAGTGACGAAACAAAGCAACTCTAAGTATTAAGAACGCATATATACCGGTACGAACAATACTAAAGTCTAATTATACTCTAATAAACCAAAACATACATAAACACACATATACACTAACGCTACATATGATAAATGACGTGAAAAAAAAGAGAGAGACACATCATCCAACGGTGGCGTTCCGTAAAGTGTTACCGAACCGCAGCCCGCTTATAATGTGGCTCGACGCTACTTGCGTGGCTAGCGGCGCGTGTTGGCATAAGTGTATTATTATTATAGTAAGACGAGAGTAAGATGAAAAATCACCTGTAACGATAAATTGCACTATACATATAAATACGAGGGAGAGTGTAGCTTATATTACTATATACATAAACCGGTATGTGTAACCATAAACCACGAGTGTTTCTTTTTTCGTTGGAAGTGAGAGAGAAAGCTATAAATATATTAGTGCTTGATCGTGATGTACCTAAATGACAAAAAAATTGAGTAAACAAGCGTATGACGAAGTCTCGTCGAGATTCAAATGCGCTCGTATATATACGTATTATACATACGTGTGTGTATGTGTACATATACATATTATTATGTTATTATTACGTGTCGGTATAGTTGGCAGGCAAGGGATGAAAGCGAGAGAGAAAGAGAGAGAGAAAGATAAGTGCTACTTTGATAAGAGCGTAACCTAGGCGCTGCGCTTGATGCTGTTTACTGTTCTTTCGCGTGTGTTTTCACCTGATTTGCGCATTTTAGCTAAATTTTAAGCTGTTATTGAGTTTGGCTTGACTGTCGATTAATCGATCGATTATATGATTTATATAGCGATGAAGCGTAAGTTGCGCGTCGGCACACATTCCAGGTAAAGAAAGTAACGTTAAGGGGAGATCCTTTATATATATAAATAAGTACTATAAACTATAAATAAAAATTCCAATGAAGTAACACAATAAATGAAAAAGCCCAATTATAAATTCAGAAAAATGATTATAAACAAAACCAAAAAAAATGTGGCGCGCGTAAGTGCGTACAGCGCGTCGTGTATAAGTCATTATAAATATAATGTCTCGCGTTGGGTTGATGCGAAGGTCATGCCCTTATTGAGTTGTATAACGATTTAACAGTGTATAATGTATAATGTTTGCTCGACGTATATATAAAGAAAAGGAAAAAAAAATATGAATTCCAAAATTACCAAACAAAGAGAAGAAGAAAAAAAAAACACAAGAAAATTACACACAAAAAAGTAAAAGTGAAGCCTGTATATGTATCACGAAAACTTTAGCCTCTGTATACTCTGTTTTTTCGAGCGCGAGGAGAATAATAAAAAAAAAAGAAAATAATAATAATGATTATGATGATGATGATTACGATGATGACAATGATAATGAAAGAAGAGAGCGAGAGAGAACGAGAGGGATAAGTATTATAGAGTGGACACGAGTAATGATGAGGATGAGATTAAAGCAAAAACAAAAAAAACGATGTATTCTTATTGTATGTATCATACGGCGAGAAAGTATAATCCACACTTGGCGAATTATACAATTTAGCGCGTAATAAGATTATAAACCAACAAAAAAAGAAACAAAGAAAATAATAATAATAATGATAATGATAAGGCGGGAGTGCAGCGAATGATACCACTGTTAGCTGAGAAAAAAACCATCGATAAATTCTATGTATCGATAAATAATATAAAATTGTTTAAGTCATTAAGATCCTTGTGTGTTGTGTTGTTAATTCAGTTACACCTTTTGACGTTCATTTTACCTACAATTTTTATTTTGACCATTCATTTTTGTATATGTTACTTAATTTTATCCATCATCAATGTCTTATTTTAAAATAAATTTTGGGTTTACAAAAGTGAACATAAATGAAAATAGCTACATAATTTGACAACTATATTTTAAATTTTATAATAAATGGAAAATATTTATTTATAATTAGAATCATTAAAATTTTCAAAAAATTTACTTACTACCGTAACACAGTTTTTAATATTTTATCTTCAAGCATTCTATCGAAAGAAAAAATTGTTTTTTTTTCCATCATCGGAAAAATAAGAAAAGAAACAATCAGGCACTCTTGAATCTATCGACACAGTTCACACAATGCAGCATCTTCACCTCATTTCGGGCCATCAAAATTCCGCAACAAAACCTCCATCTTTTAGGTTATGCTAAATTCACAATTGAACACACATTATACATATACCAACTACAACCTACATCGAAATCTCAACCACTGAACGTCCGCATCGTATCCTCGGAACTCGAAAAACCGGAAGCCGACATTGTGAGTACATCTAAATCAATCCGATCTTTACTTACTCGGTCAACCCCATTGAAGGCGATAACAACTTTTACGGTAACACACAAATCGACATACCGACCTCGGAAACCAAAATACCCTTGACTTTTCCGCATCCGTTTTTGACAAAATAAGCTATTTTATTTTCTGTTTTCCCTCCCAACGGGGAAACAATTAACCGTCGATTTCAATTAGCTCGAAAACGAGATATCGGAAGGCTAATTAACGAGAATCGGTACAACGTCGGTGGTTATTAACGAAGGAATCCGTGTAAAATGAGGTTATTGTGTGAAATCAGATGTTGCGCGGTTTGAAAAAATGCGCCGTGCAGCGCGAGAGATTATGGCGAGATATTAGAGGCATGCGTTTATAGTAAGGTTTCTTTTTCATGAAAAGCGACAGTAATTTATGCCCCGTGCGGATTTCTTATCGGCATAGTTCATCGCGATGTAACGTTTTATGTAGGGTATGCACGTTACAAGGTTTGTCACTAAAATAATTAATTTTACTTAGAAATATTTCTAGGTAAAAAAAATAATAATTCCTTTTAGAAATAATAGCGAATTATAATTTTTATAAAAAAGGTAGGGTAATCACCTTAAAAATTGTCTCAGAATCGCAACATATCATGATAATTTGTTTTTGTGAATACAGGGCTTCCTTGTACCAATATATTCCTAGTTTCCAATTTATAGTAACAAAATATATATCATATTATTTTTCCTTTAAATAAAACTATTTGGCGAATATATAACTGTATAGCTCAACAACTATACAGCTACAACTTAACTTAAAAAAAAAAAATGCTAACCCTATAATATTCAAATAAAAATACAATTATTACTTTTGCCAATAATACAAGAACCACAGACGACCGTTTAATTTCCGCTATACCTCTCCGCATTTCCATGGCCTATTCCACAGCGCCTAATCAAATCCGCAGCTCTCTATAAAAAGACTCCCTGTAGTAGTGTGACTCGCATCCAGGTCATCGCGCGGATTTCGTAAATCGATATAGCAATTTCTTTCTTCCACCCGTACATATATATATACCTATACATAAGTATATATAACTATATAATAAAAGCCGACGTTGGCATATATATCGTCACAGTTCATCATAACCCGCGGCCATTGTATTTAAATGTCCCGCGGGTACATGAGCATATATATATAGTCAATTAGGCGAAGTGAAAACTTCGAACCTACTTCCCATATATAAAAGCGACAATTCGTGGTGTGTGGTGTATATACTGTATAATGTTTATGGTATTAGGGTATATGATTGAGAGGACAGGAACATTTTGTTATGAGGATAATTGATTTAAGACTTGGGTTTGGTATATGCTGATGTCAATTCAATTTCTATTCAATATAGCGCGTACTTTATACTTGTATATAATTATACGACAATTTGCATCATCATCGAATGTTGTACATGCATCCATTATAAAGCGGCTGTAATAACTGTTACTTTGGCTATTCTAAAATTAGAAAAATATGTATTTTTAGCTGTAACTTTTTCTTATTGATGGGCGAAACAAAGTTTATGTTGTATATTACCAACAGTAAAATATATATGTCGAATATTATTTATTTGAAAGAAAATATTAAACTATTTTGTCACTTGAAAAGTATAAAAAGAATGTTGATTAAGTACGTGGCCCAATTTCGTGAGAAATTCGACCTCACGATGTACCTCATTTGTTCGAGAATTGCAACTTAATTTTCCGATTCCCCTAGAGAACATTATAAAGCCTACAAGAGGGAATAGAACATTTCCGGGAGGTTTCGTATTTTTATTCTTTCCAACAAACCTATAATCTATTCATTAACCTGCTTATATACTATTTGAACTATAACCCCAAAAAACCAATAACCGTACCTCACAAATGCCCACCAAAAAAAGGATTACTCCATCGATATATATCGGTCGCTGCACCTACGCCACCTCTACCGCATCATCGTTGTCTTCCCACATACTTATAATATACACGCGCGGCTTCGTTCACTCGTATATATATATATATATACACAATGCTGTGTATGTACGCCTAATGCGCGATAATGCGACGTTGTCTGCACAGCCTTGCCTGAAATAACGCAGTTCGCGCGTGTGTATACATAAGTACGAAATCGGGTCGCGATCGATTTTCGGAGCGATTCGGAAATTGATTTTGCGTACGCAGGAGGTACACATTGCGGGAAGGTCGGGGTTGATTAACGGGGGGTTTGCTGTAAATGTGTGGGATTTGAATTGAGAGAGGGTTGAGATTAGATTAAAGTTGAATAATGAGGAAAAGTATAGGTTTTATATAAAAGTGTGAGTAGAAATTGGAGTCAGGTTTGTAAAGAATTATGTTTATTTGTATATCAAACTTTTTTTTTACTTTTAATTTACAGAGTTCATACAATAATTATAAAAGTAATTAATGATCTTAATTTTTTTTAATAATATGGCATGTTAATAAGAACGATAATTATCATTATAACGAGTGGATTCTCATATTAAAAATGCCATCTGCGTTATTGATTTTATCTATTTTTTTTATCCGCTGATGCAATTGCATCTACAATCATTTAAGATTTTTATAAATTTCTCTAAACATGTTTCTTCTTTCCACAATTTGAAAGATTAAAAAATACCAACTAAACCTATATAAGTTATTATATACACTTTTCTCCTAAAAAAATACTTAATAATTGATCCGATTAAAATACCAGTAGCTCTCGAATTAAAGTATCACCTTACCAGATCTCATATCGTCGTAATTGAAAAAGGAAAGTCACAGACTAAGCGTGAAGTATATAAACATGGAATCGTACAACGATACTCGCATATATACATATAAATACAAATAAAACATAATAAGGTGTTGACTCGCGGTACAAATACAATTACATTTTTTTTTTATTATACGCGCGATCGAAAGGCGTTTTTCATGGTATTTATAAAAACAGAGACAAAGTCGAACAAAGTAGCGATTCTTTACGGAATCGACGCAGAAAAGGAGCGAGCGAGTGAGAGAGAGAAAGACAGAACGAGGAAGACGGGAAATTGAAAGGAAAAAACGCTTCAAGAGCGTCGCGCTCGGACAAAGATCGCGAGGGGATAAGGCGAGATAAAGATGCAGACAAGTCTTTCTCTCTCACTCGCTCACTTGCACGCTCGCATTCGTTTATCATTTAAATTTTTAAAGCTGTTTTTCCACTTACTCAAAATTTCTTATATATTAATCGCATATATACAAGTGATTAACAAAAATTATAGGATTACTGGTCTCACAGGTATGTTGTTAAAAATTACAAAATTACTCGTGACTCAAGTGCATTAATTTAATCCTCTCACTATCACGTATTTGATCACCCATTTTGTAATTGATAGTGTAGCTTACCGCGATACCATCATCGCGTATCATATTATTACAGAGCGCCGCGCGTGGTAGTTTTTAATAGACTTGTTCGTCACCGTCTACCTATACGGTTAATAGAAAAAAAACCACTGCGCATCGTATATACAACGAGGGTATAATCGCACAATTTTATTGTTACAGTGCAACCTGATTATTATACCTTCAATTACTATCATCGAGTGGTCGAATGAATACCGTGAGAGTATTCTCTAAATACAACGAAGCGAATGAGAATGCATAAGGTGTAAAAATCCATTTACTCCGAACAAATTTGCGCGTTTCTTTTGTAATTGCGCGCGCTTTTCTTTTCATATCACTTTTCTCATGCGTATATTTTTACGCCTATTCGCACACTTCCCGTATATATATATATACACACGATCTTTCACACGTTACTGACGAAACAATGTCCCATCGGGAGCACCTCGTACACACCTACAATTTGCAAACAAGGTGTGTATATATACACGTACGTGATGGACGTAGTTGCATTTAGTTGAGTGAAATTTCACTCCGAATTAGAATGGGAAATGTAATTTTTCAAATCTTACGTATACCAGATTGTCCTGTCAGCAGACACAAGAATTCATTGTTTCTTTCTTTCTTTACAAATTGTTTTATTTTCTAAAACGAAGCAAACTAATTGTGACTAAATGAATTTACGCAGTTTGCATTGAACAATATACCCTTATTTTAATTAATTAAATTCACATCCGGATATTTGCATAATTAAAATTCAAATAATCACCTAATAAGTATTTAATTTGATCTCCATATAAACCTGTACTCCATTAAAAAAGAACGAATGGTAAAATTTCCTTAACAAATTACATATAGCTACAACAACAATATTGTACTACCATTCCCTCTGTACCACTACTCCCATCCTAAACGTTAAACCTCGACCACCGTCCACTGCCCTTTAAATCCGTGTACTCGTTCTGTCGTCTATCACATATATCCCCTTCGATAGTGGACTCACATCACAACACATCACGATATATACTTACATACATCCCACCTCTCTCTCTCGCAGTGCTCGCGGTCGATCGGCTGCGCGTCCTTCTCTCTCCCAGCTCAGTCGTCTCCCCTCTTTTCCCCCCCTTACACATACACACACGCACATATACATACACAATGACAGTCGCATACAGCGCCACTGGCGCTCAGCTGTTTCGTGTTTACTAGCAAACAAAGGAGAGCGCGCGCGAGCGAGAGCTGCTGCTGCGCCGCGCACTGTGTTTTATATACTCTTCTTGTGCTGCTGCTGCTGCTGCTGCCAGGCAAGCTAGTAGCTTGCAGTTCTGTGCTGGACGCCGAGCGGAGCGCTGCTCCCGTCCTTTCCTCTCTTTACTCTCATCATTCGCGTGTATACTGTTTATTATATACATATATTTTTCGCTTTGGGTTTTCATCATAACGTCGTATATATGTGTTATATACGTTAATACTCACGTTAATTACGTACATATACATAACCTTAACTATCAACTCGCACGGTGTTGTCAAAGTGCGCGGAAACGTCCGTGTATACATACATACACACGTAGCCGTAGCTGCAGGTATATATCTACTTATATATACGCGCAGTAGCAGCAGCAGCAGCAGGCAGGCAGCAGTGGATCGAAGAGCGCGCGCGCGCGTGTGTGTTGTTGCCGCCCCCTCTTCTCTCTTTCTATATATCCCAAGAGCGCATCGCATCATCATCTTCTCTCTGTCTCTCCAGAGCAACAGCAGTAGTTATAGTTCTGCTGGTTCGTGCACGGTTCCCTTTATACCCCTCTCCTCTACACCTCTCTGTTAGTGTTGTATGTATATGCTCCATTGGATATCTTCTACTCTCGTGTGCATATATATATAAGTTGTGGTTTCGCTAAGAAGGAGATATATACGTACATATATAAGTGCTAAAGGATTGGAAGAAGAAGAAAGGAGGAACGAATAGGTGTTATATATCTATACATCGAGGGACGCTGCGCAGCACACACGGCAGTATCCAGTGAGTAGTAGTATAGTAGTAGTACTAGTAGTAAGAGACGCAGTATATATATATATATATATATGTATAGGTGTGTTTGGTACGCGAGAGTTGTTGACATCTTTTTAGACACGCACGACGCTATTGGGGCTTTGTGTCTGGGGGCGGCAGGTTGTTGTAATATATCCGTATACAAAAGTGACTCTCCGATTGGTCGCCAACAGTTTCGGGGTTTTGAGGTGAACTGGGCGGGGGTAGTGTTTTGGTCAGGTCGCAGCGTTACTCCAAAATGCATACTGGTGCACACTTGACAGTTTACGCGAAGTACGTGTAGTATGTATATATAGTGGTTACAATAGTGGCGTTGTGTAAAGGTTTGTTTACAATGTTTTGGTGTATATACGTTGATATGCGTGTAGGTTAGGAGGTGCCTGCGCGGGGAATCTGGTTAGAACCAGTTGGGTTGCAACGCGAAAACGCTACCAATCGATAGTGGCGAAAGGTGTGCTGGAAAAGGGTGGACTTGTTGTGGTATGACGGTTGAGATGGTGTGGGGTGCGGATGTTTTTGTTTTGAACGTTTGCTTACGATGACATACGTTGTTAATCGATAAGACATAAAAAAAGATGTTGGTCGAAAGTCGGGGAAAAGTGATTTTTTTTTACAGGTCGCAACAGAGTAATTGTTATTTTGCAATGCAGGTTATGTACAAAAGTGGTGTTTATGTAAAGTTTCGTTTATAGGAAAAGAATGTGCGTAGTTATTCGGTTTTGCATAACGCGCGCGCGCGCACGCATATATACACACATACTAAAGACGTTCACGAACCGCGCCAAAATTACACAATTGCCGCGTCTATATATCTTTATCTACTATAAAACGCGCGCTGGGTTACAACAATATCGTTGCAATAAAGGTAAAAATGCAATTTTCAACATCAACTTTTACTAAAATCCTTTAACTTACATAAAAGAAAAACAAATATATTCCAATACAGCAAAGAAAAAAAATCGATATTATTTTCTCAGTGTTTACATACAACGTATGTTATACCTATACCATATAATAATACTGCATCCGTGCGAGAAAACCGAACCCCGATCAATCGCGCCGCGTGTTTACGCTTTTTTGGCGAAAAAAGACGTCGGGTTGCCATGGACGCATGTCTCCGCGCGTTTCTCGGTGTGTGTGTGTGTGGGATTCTAATTTCGCGAGCTGCTCGTCGCGCGCTTTCTACGCGGCTCTGATGGTTATACCGCAGTCGTTAGCGTCATTGTGCGACGACGCGTCGCTAATAGAATAAAACATTTTGCAACAAGTGCAATTAGCGCGGATATATATACATAACGTCAATGGACGAGTGGGTCTGGTCGTTTAGGTTTGCATTTTTATATTATGTAAATTGGAGAGGAGAAAGAGTGAAGTGGATCAGGAGTGTAAGGCGGGTGAGGTAGCTTAGTTTTTGAATTTTTAGGAAGCTTGTTTTTTTTAAGTAAGGAATCTATTGAGGTTAGGTATGCATGGTTGTTTATTTACTTCAAGAGGTGACCGTTCCTAACCTTTTGTAGCATTAATGTTTACAAAAAAAGAATAGTACTTTTCGACATGGGTGTGAAAGTAAAAAGGCAAAGTAAAAATTCATTTAAGGCAAATAATCTACTACTGCACTAAATTCGAGCCATATTCTACTCTTCGAGTGACAAAATTTCTTATTGAAAAAATTCAATAATATTAGCATCTATTATAACAATTATTCCTAACACCGTAATATTGTCGCTCGTTGTACCAAAACATTGATAAAGCGCAGAACGCGTTCATTAATCAACATGGAGAGTTATTACAGTCGCAATAAATGTCGTTATCTCGTCGACTCATAACAAATAAACGACCATTATCGCTCGGCGAACAAATTTTTCGCATTAATAATTGATTTTGCGCATCTATCACGTATCAATGAATTAATGCTTGTATATACTGTAGTTCGTTGCCGATTTTCCAGCCAAATTCACGACACTTTGCGGGAAATGATCATATTGGTCGGTTGATAAGGTAATGACATTTATCAACGGAAAAATTCCGACTTATTGCGGTTTGTTTTGATACATGTTACATATAGATACACGTATATATACAGCCTGAAAGTTTCATTCAGAGAAACTCGGGTAATGAATTACCATATAGACTTTTTGAAAGGATTGCGTGTAGTATAAGATACGGGAATTGGGTTAATAAATATCGTGATTATGAATTTTGAAGGCACACATTTGCAAATGGTAATCGAGTTGGCGCGGAAGCGTTACGTAAAAGGGGAAAACTTGCAGTTTTCGCAGTTAATTTTAGCGAATTAAGTATGAATTAATTTAAGGTGGTTGTTATCAGATGCATATCAGAAAGTTAAGCAAAATATTATGATGTAAAATCAACAAGTCCACGAGGTTCATTATTGTTAATATATTCTTGGAAAAATATCAGCTTTTTTTTACGACATGACAAGTAGTAAAATAAGAAACCACAGAGCGACTTCTATCACTGTAGTAGTTGCATAAAACTGCAAACACACATAAAAATTATTATTTGAACAGAACCAGGAAAAATTCTATGCAAATAATCGTCACACACACACACATATAAATATCCAATATTGACTTTTGATGACACGTTCGGCTGAAAAATTTCGCATTTTTTTTCTTTCGAGTATTTGTATATACATTGATAGTTCGGTTTATGTAAAACTTTTAATTGTTGGGTAATGCACTTTTTAACGAGGGAAACGTTCGGTTTTTTTTCACGTCTGGATTCCAGACTGCGAGCATTTGCATATTTAGACGATAAAAGAAACTATAAAAATGCTATTGTGTTCGTGCAACATAAATTAGCTTGCTCAAGAGTTCATTGTCACACATAAGAAATAGAAAACAGGGTATATACATTGTGCGCGTTTTCTCAATGCACATGTATGTACTATAAGGTTATAAATATTTCGAAAATACGGGTATTAAATGTTGTTATTAAATAATTTTTTGAAAGCATGCACAAAAGTCTTTGTCGAAAAATATCGTTTTACGATAGTGCAATCTGACTTGGAATCAGAGTTAAGTATGTTATCGAAACTTTTCGACTCAGTCGAGATAAGTGACTTTGTTTAGGCATGAAACGTGACCAACATAGAGAAGAAGTATCAAACAAAAAGTGTATATTTATAGCAATCTTTTGAAAAATTTTCATTCAATACATTCACGCAAGTTCTTTTACGACGTATGCTTTAGGCATACGTGAAAACTAAACATGTCATCAGTTTTTAATATTTGCCAAGTACGTGTGGATTGCTTTAATTTTTTCATAACAGTTTTCGTTTTTTAGTGTATATATTAATTTTAGACATAATCTTTTAATCCGATATGAATAAACCTTAAATAATAACAAAATCAAATTTGGTATCAGATAGGGAATAGAAGAAATTTTCTAATCTAATATAAATAATTATTGCGTATTTTTAAACCAATATTCATACGTTAAATTGAAATCCAGTTTTTTGTATGCCTTGTCAATATTTTGAATTGTTTTCAGTAATCTGGATCAACTGTTACAAAATAAATAATCCATTTTATTGAATAAGGTAAAAATTCAATAAATATTACTGACAGTTGATTTAATCATTGACGTGGAATCAATATGAAAACATTATTTGTATCTTGTTATATCAAATTGTTCACAAATTTGAACAGTATCATTGAACCTGTAGCATGATTTTATTTATTGAAAATGAAATTGAAACTTTGTATTATTAAGATTTTAAAATATGCATTCGATTGTGTATATCTATAGTTATATAAACCAGCATATTTTTGCATTCGTTCTTATAATAAAGTCATTATAAAATGTAATATTACCAGTTACGTTAATCTGACTTAATGTTATTGTTATTCAACTCACAGCCAAAATGTTATCAATCCCAACTAATTATAAATGGGGTTTTCCGCATCTGAATAAATTATCACAATGAACTAAGACAACGCAAACCCGTATATACTTACATCAATATTAGTACTATCTGTTGACTTTAAACGAACATGGTTTTAATGAGTTTTCGAAAAAAAGGACGAAAATAATATACCTGTAAGCACTTTATTTCCACGTGTCAATGAGTTGCCCTTGAAAAGACACTCGAAGGTTAAATGTTATAAGCGACATTTTAATGAAATTAACATTTTTTTTATATAAAAATGAAAAGAGCGATAGTGTGACGTTCGAAAGAGCTGCAACGATGTTCTTCTCATTTTGCGGTTTCTTAGTTTGTTTAATAATGTAATTGCTCTTGCAGAAATTAAGTGTAATTACTGCTCTCTAAGCTCCTTTAAGTGAGATCGTTGCCGTTCCAGTGTTTCAATGTATCGCTTGTAAAAGGCGCGTCGAATGGAGTGACATATTATTTTTATTCTTGACGTGAAAGGGTTGGTGAATCAAAAATAATTTTTTATAAATTCATTTGATAAATATACGTTAAAGCTATTTTTTTTGCAGATAATAAATTTTAAATTGTCGATGGTAACTTTTACTTTTTTTATTCATAAATACTTTATTCGATTTTAATTTTTATTTCGAGAGGCAAACGAAATTTATATTTTCCATTTATTTAATTACTATAAGGTGAAGTAAACTTGCATTGCTTAAATACAATGCAATAACATTTCTTAATTAAATGCTCTTAATTCCAGCAATATATCAACCTTTCTCTTGTTATTTTTTGTTGTATTAATTAGAATGTTGATGACCTTTAAAGATATTAGGGAAGTTTTCTATTTGATTAACGTCTTTCATTTATCGTATTATATGTTACAAATTGAATTATTCATCTCTCATGGTTTTATATTTATGTTAAATATCTTTTAAACCATCAGCTCTAGTGAAAAGTTTAGCACACAAAGAATAGTGTTTTTAAAAATATACTATATTGTGTAGTAAATATCTATTCCCATATTTTTAGTAAAATTTTCTGAAATGCTATTATATTTTGCTTTTTATATTCAGCTAAGAACCTCTAGTACAGTATTAACTTTTTCCAAACTACACTTGTAATTTTTACTTAACATCATAGCTTCATATACAACACACACCTCCATAACTAAATCCGCATAACAAAAAAAAAAACAACAACACCTCATTCCCCACCGTACCCTTTCCAACCACCAAAAATCTCAGCGAGTCAGCCAGACACATCAGACAGCCCGTTAACCCACATGACGAAATTCCCCAGACCTCCATACATACACGTGCACACTTATACGACAGCCATCTCTCTTTAACCTTTGCCTAGAAAGAAAACCCCCCTTTTCCCACTACTCCATATCTATACACCTCTTATACGTATGAGCAGGCGCGTTTACGATGGAAATAGGGCTTTCGGCTGCTGCTACTACGCGAGCGAGTATATAAGCGAGCAAGCGAACGTTCGCTCGGTTGCCAGCGCGAGGCCCTGACCCGATTCTCGCCTGTCCGCGACGCGCGCGTTGAGAAACTCGCTCGCCGGCTCGCTCCATTTTGATGTGCCCTGGTGTGCAGGCAGATGCGTAGAGAGAGAGAGAGAGAAAGACAGAGAGAAAGATAACGTGGGAGAGTTTAATTTCGTGCGTGGTTTTAGCCGGTATTTTAAAGTTTACGATGTAAGGGGTGTGTTGCTTGAAGGTAATGGGGGAATGAGTATGATGTGGAAAATATGGGTGATGGTGAACAACGGGATTTTATTGCAGTTGGTTGGTTGAGTTTTTAATTTTAGATGTTTAATTTATGGTTCGCTTAAATGTTTTTGATGAGGTAAATAAAATGTGACATGTGTCGTACGTTCTCTCTCTTGAATTATTGACAAATATATACGCAGATTTCATTGCGTTTTATAAACTTTCTTCACACATTCTATTCTGAACCACCAAAAGTCGTTCAATGTCAAGAAGCTTATAAAAATCCACACACACACAGACAGGCATGTTTCTTCTTCTCTGACATTCGAGAACATATAATAATGACTCACCAGCATCGCTGTCTTAAAGGATTATTTTTTTTTGTCACCACGCAATAACAACACTCGAATTTTCTAGTGTCAACAGTCTCTCAACGACTTTCATCCAAAACATCGATTATCACTATACTCGCATCATCCCTTGCAGTCACTCCGACAGCACCAAAACACGATCGATTTTTTCCTACTCATTTATATATACATATATACAGACTGCACGTGCGAGATAAAAGCCTACCGCGCGCTATATACCCTCGGAAGTTGGCTCGCTCCGATTTTACGTAATGAGCGCGCGGCGATAACGACGTGTATATATAGGTTTGCGGCCAAATGAAAGCCCAGTAGATATGACACAAAACCTTTCTTCTTATTCTTCTTCTTTCGTCTTCCGTGATTTTTCGATTCAACGATGATTTCTAAAGATAAGAAGGAGGAGAACGAGGTGAGCGCGAATGGACGACGGTTTTGCTGGTTACGTAATGCACTTTAGGTATAGACACGACGACTGTTAGAACTCATTGTCGCGACGATTTTTTTTTGTCTTTCGCAGATAAGTGTCGGTCTTCCGCCTAGTTCGCTTTGTTTGAGCTAAAAAAGTTGTGAATTTGTTGGTTGTTATGTATGGAGTTACAGAGAAATATTGTTTTAGAACAATGAATTATAGGAGGATTGGCACGTATATATACCGTTGTATATTTTTAGTGTACGAGTAAATACCCAAAGAAACAATGAATAATTATATTTCAAATTGGTTTATGCAATGCGTTAAACAATATCTGCTTTGTTGCTGTTATATATAGTGCTAAGCTCTAAATCAACGAATAAATTTCAAAAGAAACGCGTTCAACCAAGCATGAGACTCGATTAATTAAAGGTTCGCGCGGAGAGAAAGAGAACGTGTATACGTAAGTACCCTAAAAATCCCATTCCGCAAATCACAGTAATCACGGACTTGTACTTGGCTATCAGTGGTAAAATGCGCGGAAACGCTAAATAATCAAAGTGAAAAAAAGAAAAAAAATTTTAAAATACATCGGTGGTAGAGAAAGATTTCGCTATGGCGCGCGCGCAGCCCCTTGTATAAAAGCACTTGCGCAACGTTAATTGCGTAACTATACGTAAAATGCTGTACTTCAAATTACAGAGTGCGCCGTTAATTATTCCGAGAAGTATATTTCAGATTATTATTATTATTATCATCATTTGTAGTTTAAGGCGTAGTAAGCTTAACGTATGGTCGATAGAGATGTCATTTGCGAAAAAAACAACGACGAAGGACAATAATAAATTATTTTGGTGGTGGGAATGGAAAATGTTTAGTTTATTGGCATGTAATTGCTGCTTAATCGATGTTGAATGTGGTTATCTAACCGGTAATTGAACGATAAAGTTAATCTTATTTTCTGCGGTGAGCCTGTACGAAAGTCTCCGGAAATTAAAGTCAGTAATTAAAATTCACATTTAATTTAAAAAAAAAAAACACTATAAGAACGAAAATAAATTCGAAAAAATTTGTACTCTTTTTTTATACCAATTTTCAATTAATTTCAAATTTATTTATCCTAAAAATCATAATAATAATCAATCGCCAAAAAAAAGCCTAATCAACAATCCGTCTGCTCTAATCAATCACCGTCGTTTATACACAACGAACCTCATTCACCTTCGCCCTCTTTAACCCACGAAATCCCCACAGGCATGTACAGCAAGCATTTCTCGTGCTTATGTTTACACACACGCGACGTCTCTCTTGTTTGGGTTCGTTAAACCCGCGCGCTCGTCGTCGACGTCTCCTTTTTCATCGCCGTCGTGTCTTCTTCTCCGATTTTACGCGACTTTCGAAAAAAAAAGAATCCCGTCGTCGTCGTGTCGTGCATCATACCTACACACACACACACACACGTGGCCAGGTAAAAAAAATGTGCAAGGTTCTTTGTTTCGAGCTGCGTCGGTGTGTCTTGTTATGATGCAGTGGTTTTTTTGTTGTTATTTTCTTTGACTTTGGAGACGTTTCTTTCCTTCTTTTTTATTTAATATGAGAGAATTTTCACGTGGAAGAGGAAAAAAGTGTATTTTTTTGTTTTAATTATTTCCGTTTTACGTGTTTTTAATTAAGCAAAATGCAAGAGAGCTTTTTTTTTTGTAAAACGTGGTAGCGAATGCGAGGAAAAGCAGAGAAATAGTTTTAATGATGCTTGCTGCGAAGGATAGTATGTCACTAAAATATACTATTTACAAAATAAAACGTACGTGGAAAACGCTTTTATGTCGCTATTCGAGTTGTTTATTTTACGCCGTTGCTGCGCGCACGTGTTCGGTATTTCTCTCTGTGTTTTTTTATTTGAACGAAATAGATTGTAAAATGTGTTATGGTCATTTGCGTTACTTTTATTTTTAGGTTACCAATCGTGTTCTATTTTCTTTCGGCCGATTTCGAAATTTATCACGTTTATATTCAAATGTGTGCGATAACTTTAACGATTATCTGATAATCTCCTCTCCTCTATACGGTACAGCATTTGAAATCAAATTATGCAATATCTATTGGGACAAGTTTAACGCACTGATTTAATCTCTCTAGAATTCGTCATACTTTCACTTTCATCATTAATTTCATTTGGCTTCTGAAGTGAACATGGTTTCCCGCGTCTTTCAAATTATTTACAGTACATTCATCAGTAGAATCTTACAAACAGTATATTACGATGATTAGAAGATTCATACTAATAACCGTTGTTTGAATCATTACCAATGACTCTAAGCTAATGACAACCCTTTGTTGTTTCGCTGTAGGTTAGGACAACCATTAATGTTGCAATAGCGAATAAATATGCATTCAATTTTCATAAATCGATGGGCTTAAGCAAAGATAACTGAGTAAACTTCATTTGTCGATCAATCAAACTTCGGTTCCAAGGATTCTTGCACGTGCAATTATTATTATTTATACAACGGTGTGCTTATTACTATTCAATTTTTTCCACGCATAAATCTAAATACGTTGCTCCGATTATTAATTAGAATTCTAATGGCATTTTAATAGTTAATATCTCGATTATCAGATCAGCTATAATGTACGGTCGGTGTTCCACTTCATTACTATTTGATTGTAGATTAACTTAATATCGATTATTATTTTTTAAGCTGCTAATGAAAACAGTTTCTTTAAAAATAAAAAGTCTTTATTATTCGTTTAAAAATACTTGTATAAAAGTAATTCAACATTAAAGCAAAACATTCTATATTACTCTATAAGTACATTAATCAACCTAATAAATCTCAATCCACCTTGATGAATTTCTCTATGAAATTCCTGAAAATTCTCCCTAAACCTCGTCCACGAAATTTTCATATTCCGCTATATATATACGTGAGAACCTCGCGACCGTGACGCGTTCGCGTTATGCCCGCAGGAAGTTTTTTGCCTCTTCTCCTCCCACCTTACGTTTTTTTTTGCACTACACCGGTGCATCGATCGGGGACGACGCGCGCGCACGCGATACACTTCACGGTGCGGTTTTCGCGTGCGCGAGCGAACGCAACGGCGAGAGACGAGCGTATAGAATTAGAGGCAATTTGTCACTTTCTTCTTCGTGAGTTCCTTGGTAGGCTTCTGTGAAAGAGGGAGAAGAGAGAGAGAGAGAAAGGAGTAATTTGGGTTGTTTGTGCGTGTGGGGTGTAATTGGGTTCGAGTGTTTGATGTAAAAATAAGTGCATGTTGGTTGGCGTCGGGAATTGTGTACGATTGGCGAAGTCTTTTATTATTAGCTGGGTGTGAGGGAATGCGTTTTTCTGTGTAAGATTTTGGAAAATTGTGAATTAGACAATTGTCACAGAGAAATGAAATAAATAAACATTGATGATAGGAATCTTTCATTTTATTTTATTACATATGTTTCAAAATTGCAAAGTTAAATTTCAGTATTTATACAATCAATTCAAGGATGATATCACAAAGAACAATGAAAAAACTTATAGAAATCAACTTAAAGACGAGTAGTAATTACGATACCATTCACAAGACTTGTTAGGCTTGTACTTAAACGTTAAAAAATCATTAAGTGGTATTGCATCGGTAAATCACTTGTTCTAATGAATGCTGGAATTGACTCAATCGCTAATAATGCCAGCATTCTCTAACTTGGATTACGTGAAGTCTTCCAATACTGGAGTTCCGGAGTCAATCATACAGAAAATGAATCGTACAATTTCCGATATAATAAGATATTTCTTAAGTATCAATGACTAGAATCACATCAAACAATCAAAAGCTAAAGTAAGACTTTTTAATTATGAAATTCACGCGATGTTATTTATAACTATATGTAAGTTCCAACTTTTCCTCAATTTCCTATAAAATATGCTCCGGTATCCTAGACATAACTTCCTAATGAAGCACCATGCATCATCTAGCGTACTTTCAGGAATCTCATCGAAATTCATAACCTACAAGCGTGCACGACGACATTCTCCAGATAATTTATGCGTACATGCGTGAATCTTCCAAACATAAATCCGCATACCATTTTACGTAAGCTATGGCCACCGTAGACCGAAAGAACCTTAATATACGAAATACAAGTCTAGCGTGAAAAAGGAATATAATTACGATTTATCATATGGATCATCGTTTTCATTCCCAATTCAAAAATTAAAATTCTGAGGCAACCGTCGTCGCGTAGATTTAGAACCATTAATTCTCACTCTGCCTAAAAAAGATAACTGTATAATGTTCTCTAGCAATGGGAAATGCCGAATTGCGCAGCAGAGCTAAATGCGATACGACTGGTGCACAAAGCTCCGCGAGAAAAAGAGATATAATAAAAAGGAACTGCAGCGGCGGCAGATGCATGTGCGCGTCGCGAGGACAAAGCGAGCAATGATATATATATACCACTTGGCTTCTTTTTTTTCCTGACTTTGCTGTGCGTGAATTACGTCGAGTTAGGGTAGCGGGGAAAAGTGCACGCGCGGTGAGATAATGCAGGGGATATGGGTTGTGTAAAATGGTTAGGGGACTGGTGGTAATGGGAAAGCGGGTGAAAATTAAAGGGAAATTAAATTGTGCGCTGTGTGGCGGAGAGGATGGTTAGTAGAGATGGAATGAGAGCTTAAGTTGTGGGTGATGAGGTAGATAAACATGCGGTTGGTTGCTTTATGGTCTTTTTTTTGGTTGTGCTTGGTGTCGAATAGAGGATTGGATATTAATTAAGATATTAATGTCTTGAATAAGGTTATTTTAAGAGGAAGCTAGATTGTAATATAGAAGAAAATATATTTAATATATAAATATTATTGGATGTTTTTAAGAATTCTGTATTTATAAGTTTTAAGGTTAGAATGTAGCCACTTTGGTGAAAGTGGCTATAAAAATGAGCAGAGTTTACGAGCTAAAATTTTTCTTATTTGCGCAATATCCAGGGAAAAACCGGACCATGTTTTGCTACTTGTGAGACACCTTTTTTATAATTTCTACTCATTTCCGGTAGTTTTTTTGGTATGGTAACCATGAGTTTGTTTAAACATTGATCATGTAAAAAATACGAGAAAAATGAGAGATTACATCCGCGGGATTATGCTAAGCATAAGTAAATAATAACTTTCTTCTATACCTAAGTACATCTAATACGCTTATGTTAGTGTCAATACTTGTAAAACTATTTAGCATCCGTTATAAAACAACGTCACGCTGTTTAAACGTGCCGGATTCTTATGTCATAATTGATTTTCTGCAGTTATACATTTGTTTACGTAACTTCCGCGTGCCACAACTAGTCCCTCGCGTATATATACTTACTATTATTTTTATTATCACAGTAAGTATATTTTTCAACTTATCTCTGTAACCTGCAATACTCTTATAAACTATCGTACTATATATATATGTACGATTCAATTCTTCACTTTCTTGCTAATATTACATATATAGAATAGTAGAAATAATTTTGTTTACGCTACGCTGGTGGATATTGATGAAAAATAAACGTGACGACGCCGTCAATTTGGTATACAAAGGGAAAACGAATATACGCCGGCGGAAAAAGTTCAATAAAGCTGTAAGTGGAATCTTGGGAATTGCACGTCTCTGGTGGGAGGGATAAAAAAAGAGGTTTTATTGCATTGTTGCAAGAGAGATTAAGATTTCACTCACGATCGATTTTACGATTCGAATGGAAAAGCCTCGAGAATGGAAATTTCACTTTCCGCAAATATTCAAGCCTCTTGCAAATTCATTTTCCTTAACAATAATGCTATTATTTCATAAAATTTATAACTCATTAATAAGGATTATACAATGAGAAAAACCAATACACTCGTTTAATAAAAAAAACAAAGAACCACAGAAAAGTACAATTCCTCAATCACATATACCAATAAATCCATGACAGTCTTTTGAATAGCGTCATCGCAGCGACGAGTCGCAATTCGTACTCTTTCATAATTAATCACCTTATCTCTCTGCCTAAAACAATTAAAAATTCAATTACGCAACAACGTAGCGCCCACTGTCCCTATCGCAAATTATGCATAAGAACACACGCTTCACAAACAAATTCGTCGTCTATATTCGCGTATGCGGACATGAAAATTCATGGCGAATTCGTATAGCGCGTAAATTTCAAAGTGTGTATCGGTGTATATACATGCATACACAGTCATACCTACATACAGACACGAGATTCGAAAGGAACGAGGAACGGCTGATGTATCGTCGTTGCTGCCGTTGGAAATGGAGGTTGCACCGAGGTTTCCTATAGGTTAGAGGTGTTCTGGGTTAGCACGAGTGAAAGTGTCATTCTGATTTGTGTTTACATTGCTGAGAATGGGATTGGATTTAATGTCGAGATTGGAGAGCTCGCTCTGGGTGTTTATAGGCTTCTGTGTGAAGCGAAGTGTGAATCAATGGTCGAGCTGTGAATTTTAATAATCGAGGTGGGTGGGTTCGGATGAAATAAGTGAAAATGCTTATTAATGACGGTATTGTGATGATTAAAATCATGAAGAAATGATGTCCTATGTTTGATTAATTTTTATATAAATATTTAACAGTTGGACAATTTATATGTTTGAATGTGAAAGTCAGAAAGATCTCTCGGGGCATTGTTTTGATTCGAAATAACATCTTTTTAACATTAAGTAGTTTTAAATGAAACCAATGGTTATTAATTTCTTCACAATAGTAAAGTTTTTCATAACATTACGTAGCTAAACCTTGTTTGCGGTAAATATTTTATACCCATTCAAACCTTATCCCATTGTCACAACTCATAAATCCATCTCATAATCCTACATTACGAAACTCTGGTACTCCATACCACAATTTACGAATCAATATATATTCTTACTCCAATTCCAATCACCCGATAAACCAATTGCTCGGCTACAATTAAAAAGCGCTTAACCTCCCAACATCCAGAAACGCATTTACCGCGCACTAAAATGAATCAATTACACCGCACGACAACGTGTCTATATAGCACGTATAAGAGGAGGATAAAGACACCGAGAAACCGCGAGATTATAAACCAACGTGCACGCTGCCGAACAAAGGAAACGTGCGAGAGCAATTCGTATACGTGCGTGCATAAGTTTGTTGATATATACACGCGCGGATCTCGCACGTTTTGTTTATTGATTCACGTCGGATGCTGGATTGGCTGTTGAGGCAGAAATGGTCCGAGAGTGCGAAGTACGTTTGGTTGCTTGACTTTTGAAGTGGAGATTTTTTTTTATTTTTCGGTGGTATGGTAGATCTATGGTAGTTGGAAATAGATGTTGTATATTGGTAGATGAAATAGGAAGTATTTGAAATTTATAAAGCATCGGTGAGGATAAACCTTGAATGTTGTGCTATTGCAATAGTGGAGTATTGTACTAGAGTTGAGATAGTACTTTTATTGCGGTATATGATACTAATACTGTACTAATTACGATAGATACGTTAATGAGGTGGCGTGTCAAGTTTATTGCGACATCGTATAATTGTTTATTACTATTGTATCGTTACATTGAACATGTAGTTATTTTTTTTTTACTAATAATAATTTAAATTCTAACTTAACGTATTTAATACAGAAAATACATTGAAATTAGTCGGAATAATAATTCAGATTTGTACGAGACAAAAACATTGTCAATCTGAAATAAAATTTAAACACTTTACAACCGCACTAATCAGACAACCGTCGTGCATTTCTGGTATACGTCAACGCGTGAAATAAAGAAAGACGCAGATAAATGCGTGTGCGCCGCGTTGATGCTGTTAGCAGAGCGATTTGCATAAATTTCGATGATAATTGACTCCGATTCTTTCCGAATGCTAATCAGTGTTTTCCTTTTTCGATTTATCTTCATCTTTTATTCCAACGAGTTTGTTTTTACGGTACTTGACGCTAACGCACTATGTTATTTTGCATATTTTTATAGCGATTCATAAAAATTCATTATTTTACTAATTCTTTTTCCATAAAAAATAAAACAAAAAATACATGATCAGTTTTCTAAATACTGGACTTGAACCGGTATCCTTTTTTCATCAAGTTTACACAATATTTTTTGTACATTGTTAAAATGAACTTGTATGTCCAATTACTAAGTTTTTGATTATCGAATAAAAAATATTTTATTCGCACTTTTTAACAAAGTGCTTATCTACACTTAAACACACTTTTCTAAATATGTAAGATAAAGTATTTAAGAAACCAAGAAACTTTCATTCAATCTAAACCAATTACGCCACTTAATTTTTTACTTCAAAACATCCTATCCGAAACTCAGCTTCCAACCTTAATCATCCCTGTCAATAGCTTTCATAAATTTTCCCATCCAATTAAAGAATACCTCCGCCAACTTCTTAAACTCGCATATCTCGGAACCATAGAGTGAAATTGTAACCAAAAAAACCTTTCCTACACTCGTCCATCGGCCTTTTCTCTCTCTCTCTCTTTCTCCTACTCGTACCGGCCAAGGCCGTCGCGCCCACTCGCAACGACGGTCGCCCAACTCTCGTTCTCTCTCGCACGTGTGCATGCATGCATGTGCACACAACTCTTTTCGTCGTCGTCGTCGTCGCGAGCAGCATTGTTTTCCAGCTAGGATTCGAACGAGGTTGGCCGCTGAGTCTATGTGATTGGAAATGAAAGGAATGGGTTAGTTGAACGGGGTTTCGGTTGCTGTATATATATATAGGTGGTATGTTGGGAAATTTTTGATTGGTTCGGAGAGGAGAGGTCGTTGCTGTTGCAATCGTACAGGGATTGTTAATTCTTGGGGGATTGAATGCATGAATTTCAGAGATTGGAAAGAAATTGGTTGATATCGTTTCTTCTTTTTTTTTATCGATATTTGGTGGGCGATGGTATTCTCGTGTGGATTGATAAACGTGATTGGTGCATAAATAGTAACAGAATTGATATATCACTGATAAAAATCACTGATAAAATTTTGATATAATATCAAAATTTTTAATCTTGTTTATATCTACGTATTTTTACTTTCAACGTTGTCAGTCTTACAATTAGTTCTACATCAAATATCGTTCAATATCTAAGCTATTAATGATTTTGTTAAATTTCATGAATATTCCGTTACTGTAATATTACTCAAAATAATAATTACATTTTTTTTACTGAATGCTACAATTTTGAACATAATATCTAATCCAAATGTATCTTTTTCTGTTTCAGGTGAGTTACAATCTCTATAAGTCACCACTACTTACTCAGAACCTCTTCGCCACGTAAGTTCATCCAAGCGCACCCACCTTATTACCCGTACCCATATATTTCTCTCTTGACATATCAGTCAAACCTCTCAATATAGCATTTCAAGTACACACATACATACGCGAACATAAGTAGCAAACAAATTAAAACAAAGGCCAACCAACAGGTCAGCACTCTTCAACAATCTCTCATTTTCTCTCTGGTCTCTTGTGCTTGGCCAATTGATCCACATAATGACACCGCTATTAAATCCGCAACGACTCACATCGTGTATATATATATATGTACGTATGTGTATATATGTACATCGCAACCTACGCACTCATGTCACGTAAAAACGATCGTTCCTCTTTTCCTTCTACAATCTAATTCGCGAGCGAAAAAAAGATATCGAATCAGATGTTGTCCCCGTGGTTGGCGTAACCCCGGTAGCCTTTGTCCTCGGCGCCAGGTTCAACGACACGGTCTTTGTCCCCTTTGCGCTTGTGTGCGCGCATGCAATGATGCCGTTGCTGCATGGATAGATTGTGTATGTATATATATACATATAGTGCAAGAGAGTGAGTGACCGGCGACCTGCGCGATATCGTTCTAGATCGGACTGAAGAGGTCAGCGGATAGCTCCGGCCAATTGGGACTGATTTGTTGTGTTGTGTAGCTGGTGAAGTTGAGAACTGGGTTGAAGGTGAAATAGTTTGGAATGAGTTTTTTTTTCGATTTTGTTAATGAAGTATGAGAGGTGGGATGTCGCATTCCGGTATTGATGGATCAAATTGATGTAAACGTTTAGGCTTGACATTAGGTTGTTTGGGAAGTATGCTGCCTAATGTTCTGATCAATCTAATCGATAACTTTAATTTATGGAACGCTAACTGAATGTCACTAACCATTAGAACTTAGTGGATTTATATATGATATCTTGGTATAATCCACTATTCACATAGTCACATCATCACGCATACTGCAACGACCGCTAACTCATTTTTCATATTTAATTTATCAAAACATCTCTGTATATCCTCTGCAAAGCTATACATTTCCAAATCCCCTTTCCATTCCAAGGAACGTCGACAAAAACGATCCTCGCCCAGACGACGACGTTTTCCACACATATTCTCTCCGTATAAACACTTATATATACCAACTCCTTCATTCCTTTATTATACAGCAGACGACGCGTCCTCGGCGTTTTTTCTCCTCGCTATATAGCAGCAATAAGAGCCGTTGCTACTCTCATATACTTTGTATGAAAAAGTAAGAGTCCCGTGGATTCCGCGTCCTTCGACCTCACGACGGGCGTTCTCTTCACTCGCTTACACTTTGTTCTGCGAGAGAGAGGAGTTATCTTTTCAGTGGCATTGGTTGGTATATTATTGTGTACTGGTGATAGGTTGATGTTTGCGTGGTTGGAAAGAATCGTGGAATAGGAGTTTATGTTTACAAGGTGGTGATTCGAGCGGTCACGTGATGTAGAAATGGAGGACGATAAAGATTGATTGTTAGGGCGGAAGGATTCGGTAAATAGTGAAAAGTATAGGTGGCAGGTAGGAATTTGCTGGTCTTTTGGTGTATCAGTTTTATTAGCATGGCATGTTTACAAATGGAAAAATAACGTTACCTTGTCATAATCATGGTACCGTTATTCGTACAATACTTATTGGATAACCTGGCATTTACATCTAGCCATAACAAAGAGTAAATAATTCTAGTAAAAATTCTAGTTTAAGCATAGGAGCAGACTACGTCGTAATCACCAAAAGCTGGACAAAAATAAAAGTCCGTTACAAGGAAAATTTGAAGTCATACTTATTACCTCTCACGTAGGCTAAAAGATTACGTGTGAAATTTCTTGGCGTTAGCCTATAAACAATCCGTGTTTGTTTCTATTAATAGGCCCCTTTAAAGCGTGTGCTCGCTTCTCGACAGTCTCACTCTCAAGCTCAGCTGATCTCGCTCGGATGAATACGCGAAACAGATGCACTGCACGAAAATCTAAATGCAGCTGTGTGAGCTAATATGTCGCGGCTGCTTTGACGAGTCTGGTTTAGTCCAGCCGGACACCACAGTGTGTGTATCTATATGTGCAGTAGTGGCTACTTTGTCACGGTTACTGAGAATGTCACATAGTTTTTAGTCGTTAAATAGGGTATAGCGAAAATTTATGAAAGTATGTATCGATTTTCTATATATTGTCGATCTATAGGTCGAGTTTAGTTTGAATTAACGAATTGTTGTGATAGTTTATAGCTGTTTTATTTTGTTATTTATTAACATGATATTGAAATTTTTTGAATTTTTATAAGTTCGATTATTAAAAATAGTTGCAATTCATTTCGCGCACAATTTAACAGCTATTTCTTCTTCCATCTTTATTCCGGCGGCGAAAGAAGCAACTGCGGAGAATAAGTGTGACAGGTGAAATGGGACAAGAAACGTATGACACGAAAGAAACATTTATAATAGAAATGAGTGCATAGTGCGTATACAAAGGGCGACTACAAACTAACGTGAATCAAGAAGAAAAAAAAGAAGAAAAAAAATAGGAAATGGTCACGTTTTGACACCGTTCTATAAACCTAGAAAATGTTCAATCTGTTAGGAACCATTAATTATATTTACTTACATGGCAAACAATTTTACGTTGATTATTTAAAAATTATTACTAATCCATCATTTTCAAAGACACAAACTTAACGTAGCAATTAAAAAAAACACATACATAATTAGTATTTTTGCAAACATTCAATCATAACAGCTTTGAAAACGTGCAATTAAATTTTATCCAAGAAACTGTAAGTCAAAGTAGAGTTGCACAAAATCAGATGACGCAAGCCGTTCGTTCTTATATGCACCGTAGTACCAACTCTCCTGAAATTTTCCCATTAATCACCTTCCGCGAAAATTAAACTACCGATTAATCTCTCTCTCCCTCTCTTCCAGAGCATTATCAAATCAACCCTCTTCGTATAATCTCGAGAACCCGGTTATGCAAACATATATATACAATACATTCACGTCCCCTTCTCCCTCTCTCTCTCTCTCTCTCTCACTGCTCCACATTTCAGGCTAGGGAAATCGAAAAGCCCGCGTTAAATCGAGCGCCTCACGTGCAATCCGACGACGTTAGTTTCGCAATCGGCGGCGCGGTTCGTCTCTTCTCCCGCGCGTATATTTAGCGCTGTGATGTGGAGCGCCGGAGAGCTTGCAGTGCAAAAGAGAGAGAGAGAGAGAGAAAGAGAAAAGCGATCGGTTTGCGGATCGAATGACGACATGTGTAGCGCGTGTGTGTATAAATGTGAGTATATACGTATAAGTGTATATAGCGTGAGCGGTAAGTGATTTTGAAAGGGGGGAAGTGTGAGAATCGAGAAGGTGGTGGGAAAGGTTTGTAGAATGGGTTTGGATTTTGATTTAACGTGGTTAGTATATTACGCGAAAAATTCTGTATCGTTGAGTATTTCGAAATATAGTTTGAGAATCAAATGGAACGGAAATCGTGAATTAAATAGAAACGTAAGTATATATTATGTTTCGTTATTTATTCAAATTATTTTCCAAAAGAAATTTTTTTTTTTCGAAACTATTTTTCTTTTTCAAAAACGATAAAGTTGGTACTCGAAAAACTAGAATTTTAGTATACAAAATCTGAAAGATCTTTATTTTGTAGAACAGAGTATATTAGAGAGAGGTAATTAGGTCAGAGTCGTGTTACTTACGTTCAAAGCTAAAAGTCTTCTCTTCTATTCTGTTTGATTTCTATTAGAGATAAAAGAGCATGTATGCACTCTATACGCGTTGTCCACGTTTTCTCCTCTCTTTATCATCGTCGTTATATTTTCAGAAAAATATTTTCTCAAAAACTCGAAATTAGTTTCGTGACTCGTGATTAGCTCTGCCTGATATATACTATCGCATTTAATAATACCAACGTAAATTACAGCTCGTCGAGATAACTTTTAAGCCCGGGCACAAAGTGTACACTTTCTATTAAGCAACTAGTTAACCGCCAATCCATCACGTATACGATTTTTTCACTAACTGTTTATGTGTCACTTAAACTAACCAACCGAGTTAAGAGGACAACTACCGGTCACTTTCTACAGCGATTATATGACGAAATCAATTTGACAATAATGATTTTGGATTTTTTTAGTAAAAATCTAAATGTAATCGTTTAAAATTCATTTTTAATCAGCAATATTATTATTTCTAAAAATTCTTTGACTCCATTCTAGTAACCTACATAAATTAAAAAATATTTCACTTCTCTAGATAAACAATAATACCTGCTCTATTATCGACGCAGAAACAATTGTTCGCAATAAAATCATCATCATCGCTAACTTTCTATACCATCGAGAACTCATCCGTTCTACCATTTCAACCTCTACCTGCGGTCTCTCACTGAAGAAAGACGAGAAAGAGCCACCGCCGTCGGCTTAGCAGCCACAATGGCAGTTATAGTTACAGAACTCTTCTATATCTCTATAAAACTCTTATCTTTTTTGTCGGTCAGTTTCTCGCGCGTTGGGTAACTTTGAACTCGACTGGTTTTCTTCTGCGCTCATTTTGTACCATTTCTTTTTTTTTTTTCATTTTTCCTCGTCTCGTGAACTAAAACAACATTATAGCTATCTAGTGTTTGACAATATGTCAGAGTTAAAGATGAAAATATTGTATCCATTTGGTATACGAGATTTATCCTTACGTATGGAAACGTAGTGATTTGTGAAATTGTGTACGATTTGTAGGAAAAGGATGTGGGAACGTCTATATATCGTGAGTATATAGTGAAAGTAAGAGTATTGGTTCTAGATTTTCAGGATATGGCTGATTATATCGTATACGGGATATACGCAGAGCTGTATTCAAGAAAAAAATCTACTGGTAATGTAGCGCGAATTAAATTAACACCATCATTCATCTCTCACAGCTTGCATTCATATATAACACCATAACCAAGCATTTCAGCAGCATATATAAACTTATTCCGATCGTTACAGTCCGATATATCAAAGCCCAGCTTTATATTATACACCAACACACAGAGCAAAAGTTATATATTAACGATCTGGTGGCATGAACAATTTCACTTTTCGCCGAGGCGCTCATAGAGCGTCGCGATCGTTAAGCGCGTCGTTCTTCCGCCGTGGAAACATAGCTCGTTATTTTACGCGGCGGATCTTTTTCTTCCTCGTTTATACACGTATATAGTGTATAGTCCACGCCTTGGGCGATTGTTAATTTCACGAGATCGCGAGTCGTCGTATTATAAATCAATGAGGCGGTGGTTGTGGCCGAAGGTTCGTTATACATATAGAGAGAAAGGCGAGTATATAGAACGACGCTGATGCATTGTTTTCGGCGTCTGAATGTCGCATTATGCGCGGGCAAGGGAGAAATTGCTCCTATAGTATAGGAACAGTAGTAGTAGTAGTAGTAGTTTCTAGTTTCTAAGGATGTTTTTTCCTCTGGGGATATTTTTCGTTATTAAGGTGTATGTGTGCGTGTTTGGGAGAGCAGCTGGATGGATGATAAATGGTTTATTCAGTAGTCGCGGGATGATGGCTGTAGGCGTTCAAACTATGTGTGCACGATTGTTAGCTTGGTTGGTCGATGCATTAATTCATTATGCGATTTTTCACGGGCTGATGCGGTTTTCGCGAGAATGTAGGTCTGCTGAAGTGTAAGAGACAATGAAATGGAAAGTAACATGGGGGAGGAAGTATTGAGGTTATAGACATTTCTATATAATGTTCGATCGATTAAAAATTAAATGTACATTTTCACAGTCTATTTGCTGATACAATTAAACAAATATACCAAAAGAATATACTGAAAGGAAAAATTATTAACATGTTATTATCAGAAAGAAAACTTGAAGAATTTTATTTCGACCTGTATCAATAAAATGTTAGATTCACATGTACTAGCCAGACCAGGAAACACGCAATAAAAAGAAAACTGCACTTCATAAGACAATAAAATTCCTACCCTATTTTTCATCCAACATTAAACGCTTGTACGCAAACAAAGAGAGACAGCGACAGATCCACGTCCGACCCACTCAAATCAGACTCGCCCATATCCGCTCGCGAACACAAGTACATATATATATATATATACACGTATATATATATATATATATATATGCGAAAAAAAGTGCTACTGCACCTGCGCGTGACGCAACTCGAGCGTGAAATTCGAAAGGACTTTTCCCGTTTTATCATTCGCTGTGTACAACGAATGAAAATTCCCAATTAAGACGCTGCTGCTGCTGCTGCTGCCGTTGTCAGGTGTTTATATGGGAAAGCGGACAATGACTCGAGATTGAGTTTATTAACCGGATAAATGTTTTTTTTTTTAATTTTTTGTATAATTGTGTTTTGATATTTATATACACGTATTGTTGTTTTGATTAGTTCGAATGAATCGGTAATGATCTCTCAAGTTGGTTGAACACACACTAGACGATAAAAATATATCGAGCGTGAAAAATTGATTCGATGGTAAATGCTTCTGTATACATTATACATATATATGTACATACATACGCGTAAAAAGTATTTAATAATTCAAAAACAAACGCAAACAAGATGTAAGATTAACTTTAATATCCTATTTGTAGATCAAAGCGAACGCGGCTGGTAAAACAAAACGCGGATATGCATTAATCATGCGAGCAAATTAAAAATTAATGAATTCGTTCGATCACCATATACGTATCCTTCTTCTAATTCACGCAATAACTCGCTATACTCGGACGTAAATCTTTTAAGAGAATCAAGCAAAAAAAGATCCCTAACAATATCTCACACCTAAATAATCAGGGGCGATTCAAACTGTCGATAACAGCTCAACTCGTGCTTATATATACGCGAATTTTATGCAGCCAACGAACGATATTCATTTATCCCGTGCCCAGCCATTGAAACATTCACTTTTACTGAACGGTAGCCAGTCACACTTATGTTATATATATATATATATATATATATATATATATATAGAAACCAGCCATATAGCATTCAAAATATACATAAGTCGATCGCACGGTGCAATTTATAATTTTAATTTTGCATAACAGCAGCACGCGTGCTACAGAGGGAATGGTTTAATTGTTGGAGAGAATTGTAATGGAACCACCCGAGAGTGATGGGAAACGAATCCGTTCAGGTGTGACTGAAAAATTCGAGCGAGTGGCGGGAAGAACGTGAAAGAGAAAGCTTTGGGAATAGTGGTTGATTTTTTAATTGATAAATTGACTTGTTGATGAAAAAAAAAATAATGTACATTTAAACAAAAAAAAATTAAAAGGTCGTTGGCATTTAGGATTGCGGTAAAAATCTAGTTTCTCTTTTGGTATTTTCTTATTCGATGTATGTTGTTATGGTAATTAATGATTTTTACAGTCATGTGTTTATATGTTTTATCAAAAAAATCTTTTAGGATGAAACTATCCTTCTGCGTCGCATTACCGGATGAAAATAATCCGATTAAGAACGTTTTAGCGCGCGCCATCGCCTCGAGATTTAGCAGCCTCGATGTAGAGCGAACACCTTTCAAGCGCGTGATAATTTATGCCGATCCCTGATGCTCTATCTATTCTGCAGGTGAAGAAAAAGCTTTCTTGGATCGATGTAAACTTATTTTGGGCCGATTAAGCTTGTAATTCGGTTATAGTACATGTCGGTGTGTACTAATTCAATCCGAGCGTGTGAATGTATACCGTTATATTTCCGTTGATAAATCTCAGAGCCGGACCAACATCATCATCATCGTCACTTACAACAACCATAACTAGTGCAACTTGATCAGCAACAGCCTAAATCCTAATCAATCCAATTACTCCTACCGCCAACTAATTCGATCAATCAACGGCAATGGGAGTTGTTTTCCAACTCTCCCAAACCTCGATGACTAGTTACATACTCGCCACCCTAACGATCTCGTTAGAAAATCTTTCGAGTGTGTGTCACCCTCTTCCATATTCTCCTCTCTCTCTCTCTCTCTCTCTCTTTCTCTGCTATGTATAACTCACCAGCACCAAATCTCTCTCTCTCTCTTTCTGGCTTGTGCCCGATATAAGCGTCCTCTTCTCCTCCTCCCCCTTCTCTTTCCGGAATATTTCGGCCATAAAGCGTCCGCGGTATACTCACGAGCGATCGGATTCTAGGTCAGTCAGTCAGTCCGCAGTACAAGGTCAAGGCCACCGGAGCCCCCCCCTGATGGTCTTCCGGATTTAGCGGTCCGGTTGTCGTTAATTAAGAGGAGGAGGAGGAGGAGAAGAGAGGGATTGTCTTTTTTTTTGGGAGTGTGAGGAATACCAATGTGTTATCGAGATGGAAGCTAATGGGTTGGTATTTATTTCGGGTGGGTTATGTAAGATGCGAGAGTAGGTACAGCACCGGATTTTAAACGCGAGGTGGTACAATATGGAGTGGAGATGGTTTGATTGTTGTTGGTTTACTTTTAGGGATTGTTGGGTTGTTTTAAGGATTTTTATTGGTTGCAAAATGAAGATAGGTTGTTAGCCATTATGGTACAGAAATCAAGCGACTGATGCAATGGTTTTAGAAATTTCGAGTATTTATCGTCACATGTTCAAAATGTGGCATATTATTTTTGCAGGTGAAATTTTATAATTTTATGTTATAGAGTTAATATTGGATTGATGTTATTATCTAGTAAAACTAAATAGTTTTGTATATATTTATCTTTGTAGTGAATAATAAAACAATAAACAAACTAAAAATGTAAATGTATATTCGCTAAATAAGTTGTTTACGATAAAGCTGTCATAATCATATAATATTTTATTCATTTCTTTTTTGTAATAGTGCAACAATAATAAACTTTGCTGACTAATCACCATCGATGTCATTCTTGTTCCACCTCAACATACTGTCGATGCTTTATCGTCTTTTGTCCATACCACTAAAGTCGCATTCCTTTGCTAAAAAAACAACAACACAAAACTTTTAACGAAACCTCGTATAGTTTTCGGCACAACGAAAGAAAACGCAAAAAGAAAACTGCCTTTAACTGGTTACGAATGCTCGTACGCTTACGCCTTGTTGTATATTTACTCGCTTGTGTTTCTGTATAGTTTGTTATATTCACTCGCGTGCGTTTCGCGTTATAAATAGTGCAGTTAAAAGTGAATCAGCCCGAGAAAGAGCGTTGAGTAATAATTCCGTTCGCTCAACACATACATACACGGCTTTGTTGTAATGCTATTATTCGCATTCGAATAATGCAATCATTGTTGACCGTCGCTTCAACTACTACCGATAATTGAACTGATTTCTTATTAATTTATATCCATCATTTTTTTTTCAAATTGTTTTAGTATACACGCGGGGAACGTTTTGTTTTAGAAGTGCAAAGTACTTTTTGGACGAACTTTCCCTTCCGCGCACGTGGCGGCAGCGCTCATTATTTTTATAGGCTTGCTTTTTATTATTCCTTCAAAATTTCGCTATAAAAGTAAAGAACCTGTGCGCGCGAGCGAGTGGCGTTCGCATCGTTTGGCAGTCAACGAGCGTTAATAGGAAAATTTAGAAACATGAGGTGAGGGGCTTCGTGAGTCCCTAGCGAGAAAGTGACTGTTTCAGGTCAACTGTAGAGCTGAAGTCGGACGATAAATAAATAGCCTTCTTTATAGTCATTTTCTAATTTGCAAATCGTTCGTATAGTCGTCGTTGCATTGTTTATTCGCTATGTCGCTTGGAATATAATAGTTACGATTGCAACATACGTAAGTGTAGAGAGAAAAAGTATAATATCATAAATTAATTTTCCGTTAATTCTTACACCTTTGCAAATATTTGATCAAAAAAACTTTATTTTTTATTTTGTTTATCGATTATATGTACACGGTTTACTAGTTTTTATATGTTCTAAAGAAAGAAATATTTTACGTTATTTCTGAAGGACATAAAACAAAAGTACATCGGAACCTATTATTTTCTAATTTACGTTATATTAAATGACTATTGTACTCACAAAAACCTTAATCCCACGAAAACCTTTATCCTTTCAAAACTAAAATTTCCACTATATAGAATCCCCGATGACTCATATCCAACAAAGACATCACGCATCCCCACTCTAAAATCCTCATCGAGACACCAGCCATCAGACCACCTTACCCAACAAAAACAGAAGCAAAACATTAAAAAAATTCCCTACCATCCTTAATCGGCCATTCACTCCTCTCACCTTCTCTCTCTCTCTCTCTCTCTCTTACATACATATATACATACACAACACACGTTAATCCTGAAAAGGAGCACGATGCTCGCGCATATACATACAACATAGGCGAACCAAGGCGACTTTCGCGCGCTGCGCTCATGTAGCTACGAGCCTCGCGCATACGGAGAGCTAGAGAGAAAGTTAATTTCGCATGGCCGTTGAACCGATCGCGATTACGTAGGAGCAGTGAGCGAGCGCAGTGAGCGCAGTGCTGCCAACCAACTTGTGGATAGACGAGGGAGAGGGAAAATTTACTGTATGTATATGTATGTGTCGGTGGGTGAGTTTGGAAAAAAATTGCTCTTTGTGTGTTGGATGTCATATGTAAAAGTGTAGATGGTTGGAAGGAGTGATAATATGGATGAAATAAATAAATTATAATATAAAGGAAGACAGATGTGATGGTAAAGGTGGAATCAAAGCTTTAATCTTTCTTTGTAAATTAGAAATAATGATGTATCGAAAATTTGGTAATAATAATATTATGGATTAAACTTGGTATTCGAATTTTCATAAAAAATCAAAATTGTACAATTTATTAATTGTACTTTAGATTTTGAGTAGGAGAGTTTAAACAATATTGTTAAAACTGATGTTGAGATACTTGTATATACACAATTTACTTTCAGTTTATAATATTCGCTAACAATTGTACAAAAATTTGCAGCTTGCTCTAATACTTTCTCGATCCATTGATTTAACGCGAACAACAACATGTAATTTTATTTAAATAAGAAATACATTTCCCAAATCATTTACCACTCTAAAATATATATGACTTTCAAGAGATATTTATACGTACATATTTCTTCATCGACTACATCGCAGTTACTTATCCCATTACTCAACTATTAACAACGACGAGAGAGAGAGAGAGAGAGAGAGAGAAAACAGGCGCAGATATATAAAACAGGATCAAACAATATCCTTGACTCTCTCTCACTCGAGAGTAACAGCGCAAATCCATTTACAACAAAGAAATCGCCCTCTTATTGTTTTCGCTCCTTTATCTGCGAATTTCCGCTTACTTGCTTGCACTCGCATACATATATATAACACGCCACCCGCGTACATATACATATATATGTATACATATCTGGGTCTCGGCACCGAGATTCCGTCCATGTAAACAGCTACTTGGACACGGATATTCGTACCCGTACGGAGAGAGAGAGAGAGAGAGAGATTTGCCCTAGGAATGCCATTGTCCACGCGCGCGTAATTCAAGTAGGAAGTTGAACGTTAAAAATTACTTTATATATACATGGCTTCTTCCGCGTTAATTAACGATCGGATACGTTTTTCTTTTCTTTTTTCTTCTTTCGTCAAAGGAGAGAAACTTCGATCGAACGTGTCCTAAAATTAGCGGATTTATAGTGGTATAAATCAACGTTAGGTGGTCTTTGATTTCGATCGGGATACAGGAAGTGTATGTGTGCCGTGTACATGTGCAATATAATAAAACTTTCGTATATATCAACGGATGATTTACGACTGGCGCTGTTGTGGCTCTTTAGAGGTAGTTTGGTTGGGTTGTGAAGAGGTTTGGAACGTGGACTGTACTGTATAGAAGAAGGAACTTGGCAGAAATGGTCTACGAGCAATTAATCCGTACGGGAAAGTTGTTAAGATCCAATAGATTCACTTGGTAAAATTAAAAAGCCTCTCTCATGTTTCGTTTTCTTTTTTGCAATTGAGATAATGGATGAGATCATCCAATTTGTGAGTAATAAGATGGAAAATTTACCGAGGCGAGGCTTAACAGATTGTTCTGTCGAGAAGTAATATAAGGTATATTATTATACATTGCGTCATTCTTACTTCTCTGATTAGAATCGGATTCGGTGTAATTAGGATGCCAATTGAACTATATGCACAATTAATAAATAATAAATTTGTTCACCTATAACAAAACAATATTGTTATTCCCATCGATAACATTAGAAACCAAACCCACACGCTACTAAATTCACACAGACAGAACAACACAGCAACAACGATACATATATACATAGCCATCTTTCATCGTTACGAGTCCCTTAACCTCGCACCCACGCGATCATCTATACAACTACTACGTACGTAATCGTCCGTATACATCTTTCCGTGCGCATGCATGCAGGGCCGTCGTATATATATATATATATACACTCGCGGCACTTATATGCACCGGACCTAATCAGCTAAACCACCACTGCGACTTATCTCCTTCTCGTCGTCGTCAATGCGGAACGTTTTCCACGCTCGGATAGGTTATCACGCGAGCGACGACGACGACGACTACGAGGCGACGGTCCTTTTACGTCGTGGTATATAGTAGTGGTTTGCGGGAATCCACGAGTGCAGTGGTGGTTTTTAGACTCAACTGGAGCGATGTAATTGGGTGGGCGGTGCGCAATGTTGGGTGGATGCATGTAAGATGGGGTTTGAGATTTCGAGGTCTCTGTGGAAAAATGTCTAGAGTGTGTGGAAGGAAAGACGCGAGTGATCGAGATTTGTCGTGGTGAGGTTGGTGGGAATTTCGTCAGTTTGCGAAGGGTTGGGTTAGTTGATGTCTGTGACGGAACGATCTGATAATGGCTATGGGTAGTCTATGCTGCAATCGAGAGTTTTTGGTTGCGTTGAAATTGATATCGGAAAAGTTTCGATAGATTTTTCAATTTGATAATGCTATATACACTCGAATCTCTTATAAAACATTAAGTAGCAAAATGCTTGTTCAAGATTTTTTATACTTTTTATAAAAACGATGATCTTATTTGCTTATACCTCTTGCTAGTAATTGACTTCTGTCAACCCCGAAAAAAGAAGCATCTAACCACATAATTAATCCCACATAATTCTACAAAATTACTTCTCTCCATTCCACCCATATTTGCAACCAGGAGATCTCGCACAAGCAAACCAATTCTCTATCTTTACGAGGACAATCCTCCATTACGAAAGCTCAACCGTATCAAATTCTCCAACTCCGCACGCATATAACCCTTTACACTCCAGCACGAAATAAACTTTTATCACCGTACTGCAACTTACCATACAAAAGGACATTTTCCACAACCCTAAATCTCTCTCTCTCTCTCTCTCTCCTGTTTAGCGCAACCATGTGCACGCTCTCTTTCTCTCTCTCTCCACGAGTTCCACGACGGCATTTTATCATATATAACCCTATATATATCCCCTACGCTCTCTTTCTCTCTGGATTCCACCTTCCACATCGATCTTGCGGTTAAGAAAAAAAGTACTTCTAGAGCTGTATATGCTGCTGCTGCTGCGAACACACGAGAGAACAGGGAATCTGGTCTGGCCATATTCGCTGGTGGTAAGGTCGCGCCATTGTCTTTTTGCGATGCCGCGGCGCGCGCGGCTGGGAACCGGTCGTGTGTAGGCGAACCACGAGTGCGTGTGTTTGTATATATGTATATATACAGACACGTCTGAAGTAGAAGAAGAAGAGATTTTTGCACGCTCGTGCTCACCACACACGCGACGAGTCGTTTACGTTTATTGATACTTTTCAGAAGCGGAAAATATAATAATGCTCGTGTTGTGGCGCTTTGGGGTAACCAGACTTGGAGTTATTATGGTTGTTGGGTTAATAGAGGGCGAGGTATAAGGATATAGTTGTCGAGTATAAAAGTTATACTAAAGTGTTATTGTCAGTTGAAAGAGAACAATGATATAGAAAATATATATACAAAGCAAAGAACCGTGTTGTATCTCTATTTTCATAGTGATGGTATACGCGTAATGGCTTGTTTCCTTTCGAAGAGGATCAAAAACACACAACGCTGCTGCTCTCTTCGGTTCGTCGCACGTGAAGCCAACGCACGCGCGCTCGTATAAATTGCAAATCACTCGGGATGATGACTAATGCTCGAAACAGGTAGGGAAGTTAACACATCCTTGTTCTTCTCTTCGCTCTTTTTCTTTTTATTATCGGAGACCTTTCTGGATTTTGAGGAAATCAGTGAGAACAAAGACCTCCTTGACTCATGCGTGTTGTAAACAGTTTGTGTAGTTTGGTTTCTTTTTCTCGATAAAATTCTATGTTTACAAATACATCGCATGTTTGAGTAACTTTACCTCGTTTCGTAAATCCGCATTAAAGTATATATCAGTGGTTTTGAACACTAAGGAATATAAATTGAGCTCTAAAACGACAAGTTTATAACATTATTCTTCAAATCCCAAAAACGTCATTTATTATGCATTGTTTATACTTTTACAACTTGACAACTGAAATGAATCAATAAAATATACCGTTACCATATAACCACCATATCACACTGAATTCTATATTTTCAAATCGTAGAAAGCCCACACACGGCAACCGTAAAATCATCTAACAAAGGAACCCCCGACGACTGTATATCTCATGAAGGAAAAGTCCTCGACTCGACGACGACGTTCATGCGAACAAAGGCACGGTACACGTAAAGGAGACCGCGACCGCGGCAATTTGTAATATTGTTTGCCCGCCTGCCGCTAGCGATAGCTGGGGCATATATATATATAGAGGAAAAAGAAAACGCGCGTAAGAGAGACGAAATTTCGCGGAAAACTAGCGATGGGAGTGAGAGAGACGTTGGAAAATTGCGGGTTGAATTGTGCCAGAGCTGAAGTGGGTATATATATACGTGTGTATGTGGTCGCGAGGTCGTTGAGCTGCTTGTTCGTGGAGGAGATGTTAATGTGTGGAATTTTCGTTAATCGCTGTACTGGGATGCTTTGTTGGTACTGAACTAGATTTTATGGTTGTTGATTTTTTTTTCTTTTAATGGATGATCTTTCTTGGATGATGGGTTTCGTTAATGTTGAATCTTCTAATTTAGATTTTGCAAAGTATATAAAGAAAGCAGTTAATTAATTCAATACTAAATATATTAACGTAACTAAATAGATCTGATAACTGACACTTTTTACTTAATATAAATACTGTTGAATTAAATAATGATATTTCGTTAAATTACTGGATAAACTACACCGGGCGATACGTAAAAGATTTATGAATTGTATTGACTTGAGAATCCATAAGAAGATATAATTCAAGGTACTAAAAAACATATTTTACTCGGCAACAGTTTTGACATGACTTTATCTAACGGTTAAAATGCAAAAAATATTCAACTCCCTTGCATTAACGAGAGCGATCGATCAATTTTCGAACAGTTTTACAAAACTTCAGATGTATCATTGAAAAAAAGTCGTAGCTACAAGTTACAGTAATCAATTTTCGAAGTTTGACATTAATTTATATCGATCCACCACAATTGTAACGCATCCTTTCTTCATCTCACTCCGAACAGCCGTCACCATGTACTTAAAAATCTTCCAGCAGCTCGCTCTTATCAGCACTGACTACTTACGCACGCGTACGTCTTCTGCAAGGCCGCTCGACACTTCCCATCCAATAAATTTAACTCGATCCACCTGCAACGAGTCTTTTTACACAGCGACGTCACACACACATATATATATACATGTCTGGTCTGCATTAGCAGCGATTGGGATTATTCAATGGTAATCGATGGCCGGTCAGGCGCAACCACGCGTACTGCGATTTGATGGATTATTCAATCTTTATGCAATATGCTAATGCTCACTCACTGGAGGGAAGCATATAGGTGTGGTATATAGGTTTTTATCGGTGTGCACGCGTGGGACATGCAAATTTCATACCGAGTATCGCCTGATGGCGTGAGAGATTTTTATTTGGGAGATTCTTTTTTATTCACGCAGGTTTCGAATTGTTTTACGATTGGATCTGTGGGATATAAGTTATACTGGAAGAGTAAAAATATAGGGTAGCATATGGCAGGACCGTATATTTACTTGAATTTATCTTTGTAAAAAAAATATAGTGCGAAATTTATAGTTTCCCGATGTATAAGAAAAAAATTGGAGCATCATGCGATCGAGCGCATTTATCATTTTTCTTTTATTTAGAGGCAGAGTAAACTGAATGTTTCCTCCAAGTAAATCAGCTGTAGTTGGAAGATAACACTCACAGCGTGGGAAAAATTCGGCTTTATTTACGCTCACTTTTAATAGTTCGAAACAAACAACTTGCGCATGACTGTTGTACCTTGTTTTTAATGTTCAAATATCTATACCAGGGTATCATCATCGTCACGAACATAAAACCATTTGAATAATGCACCGATGAAGCTCACATAGGCGCCTATTCCCTCGTTTTCGATGACTATCAGTTCGCCAAGTGCATATCCAATCACAATCTCTTTCTCCTGGAGGCAACTTACATAAACGCCGCATCGTCTCTCTACGACTGCTGTAACAAGATCGATATCTACGAAAAAAAGAGCAAAATGTGCACGACGCGGTTAGTTCGAAAATATCCTCTCTCGTGACACGAAACTGTATCAGGTTACCTACCAAAGTGAAAGTGACGAAGACACATTTTTTTCCACCCTCAAATAGCGGTTCATTAATCTACGATAAAAAGCGCGTGCAACGTTGTAGAAGAACAAAAAAAAACGGCCAATGGTACCAATTATCCAAGTGCTTTTTACATCTGGACCGGTAATTTCACTGTCCGCTGATCCGCCAGCTTTGCGGTTGCGGCGACGACGGCGGCATTTCCGAATTAACAATTGCCGTGCATTTACCAGCGTCCGTATAGAAATTATGTCGTTTGGTGCCCCCAGCCTCGTAATCGGTCTGTACCGAGGTCTTATTTGCAGTTGAAAATGGAGTGGTTTTCGGCCGTATTATACGCGATTAAGATGTTTGCGGATGTTAATTGTTTGTAATAAATCTCTATTTACCTGCGCGCGTGTGACAGTTTGGAAATGCTTCAGATAAAGTGTTTTTGTAGTCAATCACAAGTGTCGGGTTCATCATAAGCTGTCACAAACGCGCCTCGCCCCGGTTTTTAATTAAACTTTGAAATAAATTACATTGTTACGATAAAATATTCACTGTACTTAATCCTTCAACTTCGTCGTATTCATATGGAGCTTATTAGTTTAATATTTTCAGAAAATTTGCATACTTCTTTAGAATATTAATGTAATATGAGTAAAGGACACTTTTTGCATATATGAAATTCTTTGAAATATGACCTAATTTTCTTTTTCATTTCTAAAAACCTTCATTCAGAGTGGCAATTGAAGTATCCTTTAATCTTATTAAACTGTTTATTTTTTAAGGCAATTAAAATCTGCTTTTCGCAAAATCTGCTGCACTTCACATTTTATAAGCGCAATAAAAATTAGTATACTTTAGAGGTCTTGTATATTTTTAATTTACTTGCAACATTAAGATTATTGCAATCTGTTGCTTTTATTTTGATAGTAAAACTATTGTGTTACGTAATTTGATCCCCCAAGAGCAATTAAACGAAAAAGTGCTTTAACATGGTGGTTAAAATGTCTGATTGAATATGAGTAAACCCAAATTCTTTTAAACTTAAATCAAACCCACTCATCTAACCATAACCAATTCCCATTTAAATCTACATACACCATCACTGCAAAACTCAAAATTTCAATTTTACTCATCAATTAATGTTCCTCCTTCTCTAATCTTCCAGAATGCAGTGAAGATGCCGTCGCTGCTCGAAGCGCTGGAGCTGAAGTACGGCGACACGCCGGCCGACTGTTGTCTAACAGATGACGAGCAAGAACCATCACCACCACCTTTGAGTGGTTCACCTCGTAGTGCTGCACTGTCGGTTAGCATCTTCATACCGAAGAAATCACCAAGACACACGGTACCTGCCCTCCTCGTGCTTCAGGACTGCGATATTGAGTGCGCAGGCGCTGACGATGAGAAGCTACGCAACAAGTGCCGTAATGTCGAGGAACTCGATCTCGCTCAGAACAAGCTGTCCAAGTGGGACGAAGTGTTTGGTATACTGCGACATATGCCCAAGATCAAATTCGTCAATTTGAGCTTCAATAGTTTACCAGAGGCTCTTGAGGTGAGTAGAGAGTTGTAGCAATATGGTGGGGTTATGAATTGAATGTAGAAGTGGGGGATGGGTCAGAGGTGGCGAACAGTTGGAATGTGGGTTGGTTTGCTAGTTTTATCACGTTCATATAGAAAAAGATCAAATTGAAAAGAAAAAAAAAACATGTTGCAGCGGTCTAATTAGTGTTTTGAATTACATAAACCGAGATATGATACGTATAAACATTTTACTGATTAATCGAGTGTTTCTGCGTGGATATAATAACTGAAAAAATTGTTATCAAATCAGCCAACTTATATAACATAATTAACAATATAATTATACGGAAACACTATTTTGTTTATAATTATTTTTTTCAAGGGTAAGTTGCGCAAAAATAAAAAAAATTCTCGGATATTTTTTTTTAAGAAGAAAATACTATTGGAAAACTTATAATACGAAGGCAAATGAGACGTCTTACAAAGGCGTTTAGAATAAAGACGTGCAGTTTAGGCGCTCGTAAGACTTCGCTCGGCGCTGATTTGAATACTGTGTTAGATCGATGCGCTTATATACGCGAGGGTTTTCAACTTGTTGTGCGTGCTCAATTCGAAAGTACGAGAGTTTATTAGTTGACGATAATTCATTCGAACATCAGATCATGTATTATATCACAAAAAAAAGTATTAAATAATGGGAATATATCTTGCTGAATTTAGTTGATAATCTCAAATAAGACGACGACGTATCTGACTCAACTTTAAATCTTTCTGTAAACAAACAAAATGGAGTTGCAGGGTAATGTTTATCAACGAATACTGTTGTCAATTTACCATTGTGGACTTGATTCATAATAATCAGAAGATGAATTTTTCTTGATGCTATTTTAGTATCTTGATGGTGTAGACGTTCATGTATACAAACCTGCCCCTTTCCCATCATACATTATTTACATTGAAACTACAAAGTACCAACATACTACTAAACAGTTCATTATTACTAGCGTCCACAACGGTACAATTACAATAAAAAAAGAAAATACTGTTCCTTCCCAACTCTCAAAGCCAACCTCAAAACCTTCTTCACGTATCCACAGGTAAAAGACGGCAAATACGATGCGCTGCGTAACCTCGTGCTCAACGGCACGCGAGTCTCCTGGTCGACGGTGCAGGACCTGGTGCGACTTTTACGTAACCTCGAGGAGCTTCATCTATCGTTGAACGAATACAAGAATGTAGAGCTTGGTTATGAGAAGCCTGAGAACCGGAACCACACGTTGAAGCGGCTCCACTTTACCGGTAACCCCGTCGAGTTCTGGTCTGAGATTGCCAAGCTTGGCTACTCGTTTCCCAGTCTGGAGAGCCTCGTTCTTGCTGAGTGTCCCATCAGGTCGCTGGATATCAATGAGCGTGAGAGGCCGGAGAACACGGAGAACGAGGATACAGAGAATATGAATCATATTGTGGAGATGAACAATGGACTGCATCTGGAGAACGGTTGTACGGGTAAAGGTGAGTGAGAGGGTTGGAATTTTTATGATAAAATTGAATAATTATTTTAACTGGAATAAGTCTTAGAAAAGTATAAGAATGTTGCATATTCTTATGACATCGCTCGTTTTATAGTCTATGGTTAAAATTGTCTAGCAGGTGTTGGATACTTTAATTGATTGATTTAGTTGAGGTTTGTGGATTAAAACAAAAAAGAACAATGGTTTTGTAAAACGAAAAGAATTATAGAATGCTTCTAATCTTTATGCCAACAACTGAGTGTATAATAAAGAAAGAAGATAGAAATAGTGAAATGTTTGTGAAAATTAATGAAAAGATTTCTTTGATATTGAAATACAAAAGTTCTCATTTACTGTTACGTAGATATAATATAGGCTTCCTAAGCTGTATTTAAAACTAAATAAAATATCATACTGCACTTAAAAACTTATGTAACAATATACCGAAATAATAATTTTTGAGATTTGTTTTAATGACATATAGTAAATTATAATTTATCTGTCTAAAACATGAAAGTTAAAAAATGAATGAAAGTTATTTCGGAGAACAATTAGTAAAAGGTTATAATTTGCTCGCTTTTGAGACTCTCACTTTACCGCAGTTTTAAATTATACGCGAGAACTTAAAAAGGAAATTCTAAGGATTATAAAAGTACCACAAAGACGGGATTAAATTCGTTAAGACAGGATTAAGAGTGTAATCAAAGAAGTGGTCATACGAATCCAGTGTACGTAGAATTGAATATTAAAATGCAAAGTAAGAAAATTATTCTAAAAACCTTTTTATATTATTACAAGACGAATGAAAAATCGAGACAAATAATTGATGCTAGTTACCACTCGTTCTCGAACGCAGAAACTTTCCACATCCACAACAATCTCATTATTCCGTGCGACGAAAACACTGAAACGAAACAAAAGTGGTTATATACTATATATACCGGCATCGTGCGAAACTGGAGCTCGCGACGTTAAATGGTGAAGTGATGAAAAGCGCTTTCAATTGACATAATTTCGACGGTTCTCCTCGTGCAGCTGGAATATAGGCGCCTGTGCCCCGACGATTTATAAAGCTTCGAATATCGATTGTCGCGTGGCCGCGACCGGGAACGTTATCTATATTGCTATCGGCGTTTCTCGCCTCGTATTTTAAAGCCATTTTGAAATGGGTTTAGTTGGAATAGTTCTCATGCTATTGGAATTTTCGTTTTGAGTCTTTTTTATCTTCTTTATCAGCAGTATTTAGGTGAAGTTTCTGTTCTTAGTATAGAAATTCAATTATCTTAAGACGCAGATTCCAATTTAGATAGAATTCATGTAAGATAAATACAAAAATAATAATCTCTTATAGAACCACTCAAATATAATTAATGTTTTGTTAGATTAAACTAGTTCAAACGTATACTATCTCATTCAGATAACAATTAGATATTACTGGTATCCACAAGTTCAAACTAACCATAACATGCACCCGCCAGGTAACCGAAACTTCGAAGAGGACGACATGATGCCGAACTACTGCCAAACAGCGTCCGAGTGTGAATCAGCCAAGTCCGCTCATGATCCGTTCAAGATGCTCAGGTTCCTGAACGTTAATGGCACGCTTCTCGCCACCTGGGACGATATCGAGAAGATCGCACGGTTCCCTGCGATCAAGTCGCTCAGGATTCAGGGATGTCCTTTGTTTGAGGTATGTGAGTTAGGGATACGATGGAATTTATTGCATCGTCGGTGAATGTTGAACGATTGTTTTTATTGAGATTGTAATAGGAAAATAAAGTTAATGAAATTGTAGTGTTGAAGTTCGTTGGATCAATATAATCCTAAATATACTTATACGTATTGCTGTTATTGATAGAATAATGTGTTAAATCGAATTATTCAATATAATGTGATTATCTTTTATGATGAGTTCATTTTAGCATGGAGAACCATAGTGTTGTACTTTTCGAAACATATATTTATATATAATCGTGAAATATGTGCCTATTGTTTGCAAATGATAAAACGTATACTTAAATGAAAAAGAAATTATTTTTCCGCAATACTCTCGAAACAGTATAAGAGAAAATAAATAACTCTTGCTCAAGAGCTGTAAAGTGTTGCAATTTACATTTGTAATAGTAGAATGAACTTCAGGTCATTAATTATTTAACAGTCGTTTAAAGTTAAACTCTCTTTTAACTTCCTTTTATAATCACAATTATAAATCTCTAAATTTATTGACGTATCAGTTTCACTTCGAAACAATACAAATGTCGTTTCTTTATTTTGTCAATATAGATTGACCTATTTGTACGAAATATATCTGTGCGAACGGTTCAATTTTTGGAATTCTATTTCAATGAAATTTTTCATAAAGTAAGCGAGGCACTTGGCAAATGAAATAACTTGCCCGTAATGTAACGTACGTGCTCGCGTTGGAAATTCGCTGTAATTGGAATAAATACTTTTTAAAGTGCGTTTTCTAAGAAACTATGCATTACGGAAAATGAAGTATGAGAAATTATGATGTATTACCGAGCATATGAAAAATGTAATCAACAAAAACTTTTGCTTTAAATTTCTTACACTCTCGTATACAATTAATTAATACATATATAATTATTGAGTTTTTCAAACTTTCTCCGCCTCTACATCACCTGTCCGCTTACAACCGACTTCTCCTAAATTACCATTCTCACATCCAACTGTCAATAAATCAACCACACCGTTTAATGAAAAAATTTGCAACGTTTTTTATTATTTATTTATTTCCGACAGAGTCCACGCGAGTATACAGAGCACGAACGTAGACAGCTGCTGATCGCCCGGCTGCCGAACGTTGAGACCCTGAACGGCGGCGGCGTCATCTCGTCGCAGGAGCGCGAGGACGCCGAGCGCGCCTTCATTCGCTACTATATGGACAAGCCGGAAGCCGAGCGACCCGAGAGGTAAGTCTTTCTCTCTCGGGAGAGACAGAGAGAGAGAGAGAGCGTGACCTTCTTGGCTTCCCTTATCGAGTGCGTCGAGGCTGCGGGAGAGCAAGGAGAGTTGGGGTCGGGGGATTTCGGTGCAATGGAAATGTTTTTCATTCTTTGGTGGGGGTCGGGGTATGATAAAAATAGAACAGAGGTGATGGTGAAATGGAGGTTGGTAATGGTGGTTGGAAATTTAATGGAAATTTAGAGTTTAATAAGACGAGGTGAGTAGACGGGAAAGTAATTTTGTTGAGGAACGTTTATACTTAAATGCTGGTATTGATTCAGGGTTTGATTTTGATTTGTTTGTGAGATGGAAATTAAAATTCGAATTGATGAAAGAGATAAAACATGGGTTATATAATTATTTTGAAATAAACGATCAGCTGTATTTTTGGAAAATCCGAGTTTCAGACTTTTATGAAGTACTTTTCGTTATTAGCGATGGATTTATATAATATAATCCGTTATTAATACGTTATTTTTAAAACATTAGGTATAACGAGCTTGTTGGAATCCACGGCAAACTTGACCCACTTGTCAATGTCGACCTGACGCCCGAGAAGAGAGTCAAAGTCAAATTCACCTACGGTGACTTGGTTGAGGTATAAAACTTTTATCTAAAAAGAATATTAGCATCACTAAAGTAGACATTGACTAATCATAATAATTCATTTTCCAGGTGAGGTCGGTGGACGTTTACAGAACAGTGTTCGAACTGAAAACTAAACTAGAGTCAATGGTAAAAATTCCTGCGAATCGTATGAGGCTATTCTACATCGATCAAGTAAGCTTCCTTCTTTATCGACATGAACAATTTACCTTTATCGAATTGTTCGTCTAACAAAATCGTACGTTTATTCAGGAGTTGAAATCTCAGTACGGACCGGAAGAAATGCTGTACCCAAATAAGCAGCTCTACCGATACAACATCCGCAATGGCGACGAGATAATAATCGATAGCAAGCTCAATCGCTACACTTCGTCGAGCAGCCAACAACAGCAGCAACAGCAGCAGCAACAACAGCAACAGCAGCAGCAGCAACAACAACAGCAGCAACAGCAACAGCAGCAGCAACAGTCTTCCATTCGTTCCTGAGGTCGCTCCTGCCAGCGCTAAGTGAAGCGCTAATGGTGACCATAAGAACGTAGAGCTTCGCTCCGAGATGGAGCTAACGAGCGAGAGAAAGAGAGACGATGAATGAATCAATGCGAGAAAGAGAGTGAGCGAGAGAATAAAAAAAAACAAGTGATTTTGATATTTACTTACGTTCTAAGTATTAACCTTATAGCGGCCGTATTTATCGATTCTTCAGGGCTGATTACAATTACATTGCACACACTCACAGAGACATAAGTAAGGCGACACAGACAGACGCGTTTTTGCGCGTTATGCCGTCCGATGACGATGGAAGAGAATGAGACGGAGCGCAATGTGGGGAGATATAAAGGAACGGTTTGCTTTACCGACGCGATGACTTAACTTTACCGACAAGCGTATATTAATGTTGTATGAATTCATTTTCATGTTATTTCGAGGTTTCACAATGAACTGACGGCAATGATTCTGATTTCGATGTTATAATTAAATATATGTAAAATAAAAAAAAATTGGAAAATTTAGTTGATGTTGGAATTATGATTTTTACTGAGGTATCTTATACAGTTGATAGGCTAAGTGTATGTCGCGAATTGTGACTTTTAAACGTAATTGCGATGAATGTGTTTATGTCGAGATATGAAGTTTCTGCGTCGATAAAATAGGATATTTCTCAGATTTTAAGATATCGTGATAAAAGTTATCGACCGAGTGATAATGTGTTAAATTTGTTGGTTACTGTAATTTTTTCATTTTCCTGTCCTGTCTAATTCATAAACTACTGTAGCTGAAAATTATAAAATTACAAATTTATCGAATAACAATATTTAAACTCTGTTTTATATAAAAAAGAAAGCATTAGAAAGGAAATTCGAACTCGTATTAAATAATCTCAGTATGTATTTAATATAATAAGGGCAGTAGAATTTGAAAATTATTCTGATAACCAGTCAAAGTGAATCAAAGAAATGTGTGGTCGGTAAAAAATATTATCGTGGCGTGATTCACATCCGTTCGAAATAAAACGAAAATACTGGTTAACCGATATGTGAGATACAGCGTATAAGATGAGTAAAGAACGAGATATTTTTGTAGCTTCGCGTGCGGAAAATGTGTGATTTTGGTAAGCAATAAAAGTGAGGATAACGGTACAGGTAAATTAATTGGATAACTTCAATTGCTTCACATTTACTTTGAATATTTCTCGTATAGAAATATTTCATGTGCTTGAATGTTGAATTAAATTGGGTATACTCGAAACATTTATCCGACACGAAGATTGCATTAGTAGTATAATAATACTCTTTAATAAAATATTGACGTTATCCAATTAGTTATAAGAAGTTTTGTGTAAGTTACAGCTGTTTAATTGTGGTCAAGGCTACTACGTCAGTGTGAAATTTGAGTTTGAATGATTCAGTGTTCAATAGTCACTAATTTAAAAATTTAATTAATTTTCGGTAGAAGTTTTATCATTCTAAAAGAGAATTTTATAAACGTTGGGTAAAATTAGCAACGAACAATACATTTTATGCCTGTCTTCGTGCAATGAAATAATATTTCAGGTCAATTATAAAAAGAACAACACAAAAGCGTTTTTATAATATTTCATTTACTGCATTGCCAGATTAATCTACAGATGTAAAACAAGCGAATTTCGATTAAGATAATTTAAGTTATACATACGAAATTATTCACTTGTTGACAGTATACGAACGACTGCAGTAACATCAAGAGACAGCAAAATTACGGGCATTTGAAGAAGGAACTTGTAAGAGAATTTTCCGAGTCGTCAAGCAGGAGAAAATTAATAAGATGAAGGTAATTTCCTCATATTTGTTTGGCGATGGAAATGCAAATGGCAAAATAGCCTTGAAGAGTCATTTTCTAGTGCCTGCAATAGCATTAAGTGGATTTTGGAATTTGACATTTCCATTTTTTGTAATTCACTTGAGAAGCTGATATTATTATAAGGGCAATTTTTTTGTCGTTTATTCATTCGTTACAATAATACAGACAAGTGTATAAATTTCAGATATATTAATGAAACTGGAAATGTCGGGGAAACAAAAGTAATCCGGAATCCCCTTAAATCTCGAAATGCAACTTCTTTTATAACACTGCCCTATGTAAATATATGCAAAATAAATATACGCGCAATGGCGACTCGTGTCTTTTTTTCTTGGTAAAAGAGAAAAAAAATCTGACGAAAAAACAACTCGAATAACCGTGACCTACACACACACACAAACAAAAAACCACTATAATAAACACGCGTCTCTAGTCTCGTCGCAGAAACAAAAACGCGCAGATGAACGAAACCGAATTTCTTTTTCCTCATCTCGTTCATGATTTTCAACGGCAGCTCGGATGAATGAGAGAAAAAGTTATATGTAAACAAGACTATGGCCCCGTGACTATTGTGCTGGCGCAAGAAAAAAAGAGAACGACGTGTGTGTATGTATACGTACTAATGCGTAGAATACATGAGATAAAGAGAAAAGTGGAAAAAGAAAAAATAAGATAAATTTGTTTGTACCGTAAAATATATGCGATCTCGTTGTGTAGATTTTTATTTTTTCGAGGATTCTATATAACGCACTTGCAAAAATAATATCTTGTTGTCGACAGAATTATATTTTGAGATTAATTTTCGAGACGTAATACGTTAACGTGGACGAGTATTTATTTTGATATATAAATATGCTTGAGTAGTTTGTAAAGTGAAATTATAAAGCAAATTTATATAATACTGAGAATGTAAGGAAATTTTAATGCATTTTATATTAAAAGCTTCGAATTGTAATCAAACGTAGTTTTTAACGGTTAAAAGAATAACTGAAACTTTTAGATTTAAGATACGTTTGTTACAAGTAAAGAAAAACTAATCATCTCTCAGTTACTTATACTTAATGTTCTTAGTAAACTAAGTAAATTAGTTTCTCATAATACATATATCCAACTATTATGATAAAATATATTTCTCTCCATTGCAAGATATTATTTTTCCCCGCGTAACATGTACATATATGATTTACTTATCATATTGTTATCGTAATCATTATTTTCTGAACGTTAAAAAATTTTTATGTATAAAAAAATAAAAAAAAGCTTCGTTATTATCTACAAAAAAAAGAAAATATTCGTAGATTTTAGTTCCGTCGAATTAAGTTTGATTCGTTTCGATCGATTGCCCTGTATCCGCATTTTCTCTGCTCCTCTTCTTGTCTTCTTTTGTTTTTGTTTTTTTTAATAACGCCACTGAAAACGAATAGGCGAACCTCGTGATTTATGTGATCGACGTAAATGTTAAATAGTGACGAATAACTGTACAAAAGAAAATGGAAACCAACAAACGACAACAACAAGCAAAAACTATAATTAACTGCCGCAGGAGATAAATAAAATAAAATAAAATAAACAGAAGAAACTTTCTATATCGACTTTTTCTTGATCGTTCGTTGCGATTCTCTTTTTTTATCGGACTTTTTATTGACCGTAAATAAAATAATACGACGAATATAACAGTGATGCTTTTTACATGTTGTAAAATATTTATATATACTTTAAACCGAGGGATCTCGCTACGCGCGAGCCTCTTTTATATAGTTTCAGTTTTTATGGAAGATGTTTCTTTGAATATACTTATTGAGCTCTTCCACTATTATTTTATTAAGTTAAGTGTGATCCTATTAAGTGATATACAGCAAAAAAAACTTAAATAAAGTTGCTTAAACATTTTTCAATTTGACATTTATTTCAACCATTTACTCATTCCTTCTACGGAAAAATATATTTATAATTGTTTTTATCTTAAATATCCTATCCGATTTTTTTTTTGGAGAAACAGGAATTTGGTCATTGTATTCCTATATCAGGTATTGTCGCAATCGTTTTTAAAATTCCAAATGGAACCAATAACTATATTGTTTTTTTCTGTATTCATATAAAATTATACTATGCATTTTTTTTCTATTATCCTCAAGATTCTAAGAATTCCCAAATTAATCTTTTAAATTTCAGCGCACTTTACAACTTTATTCGTTCACTACCTTCATAATCCCAAAATTAAACCATCACGTTCCCTCCTCCACACGCAAACATGTCCATTGTAAGCCATGTACCATGCATCAACCTCGCGTAACCCCGAAAAGCACACGCATACACGCGCACGAAAATCCTATCTCAATTTTCTAGCAGTCCATCATCGTTACGTCACACACGTATTATACGCGAGCGTGCGCGCGGGCTTTGCAAGCACATGTATATGACGCAAGGGCAGCTATATATATATATATATATATAGATGCGCATGCGCGTACAATATCGGCGCGATTTTAATTTAGATCTACTGCTGCTGTTGCTGCTGCCGCCGCTACCGCCGATCTAATTCAGCCAATTAATTGAATTTTAATTAATCCCGCGTCGAGGGACTTTGCCAGCGGTCGATTGCGACGACGACGATGATGATGATGGCGGGGTTGCGATCGTTTATGCTTTATACATTAGAGGTTTTATGATATAAGGCAATAAAGTTGGGGGGTTGAAAGTTTGTGAAGTTTGTTTAGAAATGGTATAATGGATTTGTATACGTTATTTTTCTTCGTTTTTGAAGCAATTATTATTATTTGTCGAAATTCTTAGGTTTCTTATCCTTTTTTAAATACATGAAGATATGTATATATAGATAGTGAATTCATTAAAAAAATTGTGAATTACTCCTTGCATATTCTTGCTCCTCCTTATACTTAAACAAACTCCATACTCTTCTTCAATTTCTACAATTCCGCATCAAGAAACTACGACAGCATACCATCTAATTACCATTTGATCGCATTTAGCCACCGGCGAATGATCACAAAAACCCGCAAGTTTATATTTCCGACGCGTTCTCCACATACACACACACCTACGCATGTGGCTTTTAGTTTACATTAAACAACTGAACTTGGAACCGCCGTGGTTACGTCGGCGGTATTGAATTAACGATCAGACCCTGCGCTTTTTGTGTATATATTATACGTATGTATATATACACAAAACTCGCGCGATGTATCCCAAAACCCAAATATTGCCGTTAGCCGAAAAAAAAAAGAGCGAGCATCTGCGGGTGTTTTTGTAAAGGGGTGTGATACTGGTGTGTATATGTGTAACTGAAAAAATACTGGTATGGGGCTGTTTGGTCATTGGTTGTGATTGTAAAATTGTAGTATTCGTCGACAACATTTTCATTGAAAAATTGCTAAATTTAAACGCGATCATAAAAAATAAAATTGTATCTCACATCGCTTTTATAAAAAAGTATATGACTAAACTTTGTCTTCTATCGGTTTATAAAAATTAAAACATCGCGTATATGTTGTAATACAAAGGGAAGAAATAAAACACACTGTATGTATAACAAACGAAGTAGTTCAAGCTACCCTTGAACCGTTGCGATCTAATTTTAGAAAAACAAGGAGCATCATCTTCTTTTTTTAAACAGTTTTGCGCTGCTTCTCGTCCAGAACTTTTGACTTACTTATCACTAAGCCGTTTTCTAAAAATGCCTTACACACTCATTAAAAGAAAACAAATAGGTATTTCCCTAACCCATGAATTTTTTTCACATAACTGCATTAAAAAATTTCCACTTGCACTTCTTCATCAACCCCGCCGGTTTTTACATATAACTCGAGCAATTTTAGCTAGCCAAGCTAAACACACACGGTTAATCTCACAAATCATGCGTTCATTATCTGCCGCAGCTGCGGCGGTGCGAAATCAACGTTCGCGCGTGGTCAACATATATACACATACGCGCGTACATATATATATATAGCAAAGGAAAACAAACGCCGAAATTAGAGCGCTTATACTTACTACCAAGTTTCACGCGTGCTACACGTGGGTGCGTATATATACAAATGTATATGATCGTAAGTTCGTTCGTTCGCGCGGCTATGTTTGCATCTCAAATTAGCGGGATGAGCTGTGGTAAGACGAAAAAGGAGGTTGGGGATGTTTAAAACATGGGATATGTGTTACATCAGTGGTTCCGGGGTATCGTTGATGATTATGCGCTATAATGTTTTCGTATGGTAATAATTACGTAGGGTAAGTATTCAAATATTATCGTGTCTTTTGTTTGTATTGAATCTTATAGTATATCAAGTGTTGGTTGTAGATTCAAATGTTAAATAAAAAGTAGGTTTATTTTAATCTTACCTCCACGTTACGTTTTGTGCTAAATTAAATTCTTTAAAGTAATATATAACTAAAATTAATTATGTTATGCTTAAAAATTGATTGAAACCCGTTTTTTGATTTTTAATATATATTTTTTAGCTATTTGAATTTCTCTTTGTGAATCTTGCATAGTTGTATATTACTGCTCTAGGTATATAGTAAGTACTTAAGGTGCAATGGGCCCACCCTTAGTAAACAACTATACGAATTTCAACCATTCTTATATATACAATAATACGATCGTGTCTAAAAAAAATTACTGGAAATTGGTATTTTTTAATAAGTTCTGAGCATAAATAAAAGCTCTAAAAAATTTGAATAGCTCCCTTCCAGCAAGATGAGAGAAGCTAGACTCTTTAAATGAAGTAAACTGACTTGGTATATCGATGCACTCGATCCTGGAATTATTTAAATTGACTGGAGGCGATTTTACTTGAGTGTAAGCAAGACGCTACTTTGCGGGAGAATAATGAATTAAACTGCGTAGATGGGGCTATTTATTTACTTTTAAAATGAGCTTTACTGTTTCAAAATAGCGTACGATTCAGTGCACGAGTCAACAATAACAGTATAAGCAAGACTATATTCATTCAAAAGGGGCCCATTGTTATCGAACCATGTATATATACTTAATAAACAATCGTCAGCAAATTATCATCTCTATATTTAGTTTTTATATCCGAACCCCAATTTCTCCACCCATCCACACCCACTACAACCACAGCAATCTCAAAAAGAAATCCCTTAGCCAGATAAAATCCTCTGCTTCGTCCGCACACATTCATCCAGCAACTCCCCATCATAGACAAGAAACTCCAACGACGACGACGTCGCCTCGAAAGAAACTGCACGCGTCCACTTTGCGCGAGCGCACAATATACCGTACAAACCGCCGGCGTCAACACAACTCGACTATATACTCCCCCTCTCTTTTCTGCCCCTCCCACATATATACACCCACACACATACATACACACGTGTGTGTGGGACGGACGGCTCATTTAAAATGCGCGAGAGGCCACTAGCCTGGGGACATGCACACGCTCGCTCCCTCGTATACTACGCGATTATCGTGCCGTGCTGCTGCTGCTGCTGCTACTACTACTGCCGGGGGCGAGCAAGCGATCGATGCACGCCGACGAGGGGGTAGAACAGAGAGAGAGAGAAGAAGAGGGTGGGATTTGTACGAGGCCTCTGTTAGATGTGCGCTCGTGTGTGTGTGTGTGTGGGGGAAAAATTTTTTTTCTTTTTTTTTGTGTGTAAGAGAGAAACGAGCGATGGAGTAGTAGTGGAGTTTGCGAATGTGCGGAAACGAATGGAAAGTAATGTGTTTAGGTTGAGGGGAGATGAGGGTGTATGTGGTTTGGTGTTGTTTTTTCGAGGTTTATGAAAATAAAAACGTTAACGTTTGTTGATGAATTAAAATTTAGTATGTGGCTGTTGGAATTAACAACTTGCTGTTGGCTTGGCGTGTGTACTAATGAAAATTGTAAAATTATATAAAAAAATAGGGTTTACGGAGACAGTACTTTTCTTAAAGATCGAATGATCATAGATAGTTAAAATAGAGACTAGTTTATTTATTTTATTTCTTTGAGAGACAATTTTAGATGATGATTAATATTTGTCTTTAAATATTTTAGAGTAAGTGTATAAAACAACAACAACAAAAAGTATACAATTTAATTGCAACGATGTAATAATATAACTATTTTAATGTACGTTTAATGCCTATTAATTTTCGAAAGTGGCATTTTACAGATAACTATCATAAACAAATAAACGCAAGCTGAATAAACAAAACTTCGAACTCGAAGAGAGAAGGTTATAAACCAACAGTCGAGGATGATATTCCAAGGGTTATAAGTAAACAGCAAGTTAATTGAGCTGTAAAGTATAATGAACGAGCTGGAACGTACAATTGAAATGGTATAGAAATAATATGGTTGGTTGCGTTCGGGTTACGCGCCTTATGAGAAGATTTAAATCCCTGGAATTCTTTCGCGTGTAGAGTTTTGATGCTACAATAGCCAGCAGTCTCATTAAATATTTATGTTATTAGTAGGGATTTGCAGTATTCTTTCGCATATTCTAATGTTTAATGACAAATGTCGAAAAGTCAAATAAATTAAAAACGAAACTTCTAATAATAGATAAATTCTAAATCAAAATTGTATCATAGTATGTCTTTCATAACAATAAAATATCAGCGTTAAAATATATAATTTAATTTTTTTCTATTACATAATACATAATAATAAAAGTATAGGCATAGAAATAAGTCCGCCGATTCGCCTTCCAAGTATTTCTTCTTCAATAATGGAATAATATTAACATAGTGCATAATAGAGAAATTAAGTTATCTAAAATACTAGCAATGAACTCTGTTAATCGTATAACATTCCTTATCAAGATTTTAATTTTCTCTTCTCTAAGAATCGTCATAATATTCAAGTCCAAGGATACGAAGTCAATGACTGATAATTGCGAATGCATAACTATAACACTGTGAAATGTGACCTTTTATGAACTCGTAGATCAACAACTTCGATCGTTTAGAATAATAAATTAGATAAGAATAGAAATGGTCGTACCACTTTCTAAGCGAAATATAACTGAAATATGCAACGTCTGGAAATTTGCTATTTCAAACAATTTTCGTAAAGCTACGTCTTATCAACAGTTATCAAACTCTTTATTTATCTTTCAACTGTAACATTTGTTAATAGCAATAGATAGTATTGGTATATGTATTTATGTATTTATAGTTCTCGATAATGTTTTCAACACTGTGCGTTGTTAATTATATAATGGTATGCGAACACTTAAATCAATCATTTTAGTTGTTGTAATAAGGAGTAAGCGTGAAAAGAATAATATGTTCGTACGTATTTAAAACCTTATCACACTTATTAAAATATAATCGCTCATATTATTTATACATTATCTTCAATTGCCTTAAAATATTTCTAGTAGGAATTATTCATATAGTATAGAGAGTATAAATATTAATAAGACATACACTTAATGGTTCATAGTAAATGGATAATGAAATATTACAACGCTTATAAAATTAGAAATAGATGAAAAGAATAATGTAAAAGTTTCAATAGGTTACATATTATCTTAAAATTATGATCGCAATTATGCTGTAAAACTAAACTTAAACATCAGTCATTTTTTTAAACTATCCAAATTTGATAAGAATAACTTTTTACTTTTGTTATTACGTACATACATGTACTAACTGTTACAAAATACTACGCTATGCTTCACAATTAAAATAACATAAAAGACTTAGATCTGATCACGATCCCTTCCATTTCTTAGTTTTTTTCTCTTTCATCTTTTTTTCTCAGTGTAATATCTTCAAAACTTCGTTGGAGTGGATGCTGGCACTGTTTAGGGCCATCTGTACTACTCTGCTGACGGAGCAATTGAGGATGAGGGATTTTTTCCCTGTTGGAGGTGTGAATCCTGAAAGGCTTAAGAGATGACGTGATCCTTTGTCTTATCTTATCATTTCCCAATTCTTCGATGTCAGGGTATAAGAGCTGGCCAAGTTCCTGGTCAAATCTGCACCCCGAGTCCCTGACATTTTATTTATTATTTTAGAAAAATTACGGGTACTAGACCCAATACAAAATGATTGCAATGTAGTGTAGTAATTGAGTATGAGTTATCACGTAGACAAGCATCAAACAAAAGTGCTTATCTGATCTCGAATAAGTCTTTTGAATAACGATTTATTCGAGATTGTACTGATATCGTGAAGTAATATAAGTTCCATTGCCTAATAATACGTGAAAAGGTAGCATAATACGAATAATTAGAATGACATGTAGATTCGACAAAAGTACGGGCATTTCTAAGAATAGTGTAGCCATATATTATATTAAATGCAAACATGTAGTCATAATCCTATGTTTGACTTCTTGACAGTTATGGTTAAACGGATGCATTGGTGCATGTATTTACACGAAATGAAAGAGAATGTAAGAATCTATGTTGTACTTTCCCACCTCGACGACGGTGGTGCAGTGCTCGAGGTCGAATAGCTTGCGCCTCTCGCAGATGGTGAAGCCTCGAGCGCTTAGATCCTCCATGATTATCTCGCACTGCTGGGCGACTATGCAGTCGGGGCCAAAGGGCCCGAGCAGAGGCAGCAGAGTCTCGTACACGTAGTACTCGATATGGAAGAGCTCACCGTTCCGTGAGACCCTGGCGAACTGCGAATCATGATGGGTTTTCTTAATGGCTCATGAAACCATAGCTGCAGATGATGCTTTGTAGCGTGCCATCGTGGCAAATAGCTCTGGTTTCGGTGGTGTGAGTAGCACTTTCGTTGCCTCAGGTGATTGCGTCACCGTCGTCTCTACTGGTGGTTGGATACCAGCAACCTTTGATGGTATAATTGAAATGGTACACCTTTCGGCTTCCTCCTGAATGTCTCTTTCAAGCGCTCACCAAAGGACTCACTGAAAATTCTCGCTCATGATGGCGAGATTACGAGACTTTCGATCTTGAATGGCAGCGCTTTAAGGAGCTACTGCTTCTCACCTATGACATAGTAAATTTACACGTATTTTCAAGTTTCTGTATGTAGAGTTGCCAACCTAAATTTCAATAAAAAAAATTTGCGTTTCAAATAGAACCTTTCTGAAGGCTCGGCCCAAATAGAATCTTTTTCAGCGCTCAGCCCAAATAAAACCTACTTCCTCCCACCCGTCGATATTAAAGTTTAGACGACTGAAAAATTTTCACCGAAATTTTACAAAAATTTCTAATACTACAGTCATTTATATAAAAATTTAGCTAATACAATGTTAAGTTAAATATTATAGAGCATAAGTTCTCGGACAAATATAAAACGTCTTAATTTAACGTAGTAATCAAATATCGTCATCGTACACTAGTTTTGAAAAATTTGACTTTTATGCCGCACTTATAAGTTTAGTGCAATCAACTATCTAGTTAACGAACGATTAAGTCTAATGTCAAGTTCATCGAACCACTAACATTCTAATCATTTTAGAGCAACAAGTGTTAAGATATCGAAAAATTCTTGTTAATTTCAGAAAATTGTCTACACGTCTAATAGTACAGATAAATAATTAGGAAATAGAAAATCATTTCTCTTTTGTATATATTAGAACTTTTTTCTTACCCATACAAAGTATTGTAACATTCAATTAATCCTGTTCTAAACACAACCTAGAATTTCATCATTCTTATTAATTTACAATCACAATAATTTTGTTGTCACGCAAACAAATTATGAAAAGTTTTGTTTGTTATTTGAATACACTAATTATTGTAAACTGTATATCTACAAGAAAATGCGCTCTGAACAATTAGATTACGTGACTTGCTAACTTATGACAACAAATGGAAAACTAGATTATTCAATAGAAAAAAATAACGTAAACATGATTAGCAATAATATCATAGATAATATCTTCGTGATCAACAGGTTTCCATTGTATATTTTAGATCGTTGGCCATCAAAAAATAAAAAAAATAGTTAAACAAAACGACGATCTTTATTCACGTGTCACATCGGGCTCTGATAAGCCTCGATAAATGAAATATGTGACACTTCTGTTAATTAATTAACCTTGTGAGAAATCTGCCTCGAGCGTTTTACAAAAATAGTCCTCTTTCGAATGCACATTTATACACGCGTTGTAGACACCTTGGTGTGTATACGCTTCATAGTGGAAACCACAAGGACGCTCGTAATCGCCAATGTCAATATTGATAGCTGCAATTTTCTTATGCTTCTCTTCCCCCCACCTATACCTTCGCTCTTGTGCACACTCGTCGATTTGCCATTTTTTTTCCCCGCCAACAGAGCCGGTGTGCATCTGATAACGACTAAGCCGTAAAAATTGCGGAAACGCAGATGACGTATATCGAGCGCGGGAACGCAAAGAAGCGAAGGTGAAGCACGAAGATTGACGGAGATAAGAAATATGGACGTTAAATACACATGGTATTTTTTTTATGTTATTTAACGTTGTCCTGTTTGGGTCCCTTGCGGTGCTAATCGACGACAGAGGTCTGTGGTGTGTTGGTAAACAAAGCACATGTGTGAAATAGTGGTGCTTGTATCAATCGGTGAAGATCTGGGACTCAACCCCGGCTTGACGAGTAATTAATCCCAGTCTTACCGATCGAACCACCGCTACAGACCTCTACCTTATAGGTTGAGCGAATCTCCCGAGCGAAACCTGCAGTGGAATCGGCCTTTCGATACTCATGCGTTCAGCGCAATCATTGTACTTAATCGATCCGACCCACAGATCAGGTGCATATGGAAGCTTCAGCCCCCAACCCCGGGCACCAGGTTCTCTCTTCGCCATCGAAAAATTTGCGCTGACGGGGAATCGAACCTGAGTCCTAAGCGATGTTTGTTTGGGAAGGTTGAAAAATACAAAATGTTTGAATAAAATTATTTAGGGTTATGATCAATATGAATTGAAAGATTGTTTGTTAGATATGTTTAACATAATAAAAGTTCAAGTTTATGTATAGGTATATCCAGTTTTAATGATTAGAGTTTTCTATCAATAACTAATTATTATAAAATGTACTGTTCACATAACGCACTAAAAATTGTGTACCATTGTTTCCTAAAAGCTAATTACTCCAACTATCAATATAATAATTGCTTTACAGAAAAGAAAATGAGTGAAATTTCTCCTAATGCTTATAGGCTATTACAATCATCACAAGTGCTTGTAAACTAAACCAAATGCAATCATGTCAGATTTTCGAGTAATTGTCATCGTAACACAGTTAAAGACGCGACTGACTGCAACATAAGTAACGACTTGAATAGCTCCGGGACGTAACTCTCTTAAATTAGATACTGATAACGTCGCGCTTTAAATCTTTGGTTCTCTCATTACTTCGAATTTCAGACTCATACCACGCGTCAATAATCTCATAACTCTTTCTCGTCCATCAATCATTCTCTGTTTATCTCACTATCCCCCCCCCCCCCAGTCGTACGATCACCTAATATCCTCTGCTCCGTTGCGCGGCCGAGACTCAACTCTTGTTTAATAGCCTTCTTATACATACCCGCGCACGCACACGTAGACCTACACTACAGATATGTACCATAGCGAGTATTCATAAAGGGAGAGAAAGAGAGCTTTCGACATATCTGCCTAAGGTAAGCGCGGCGAGCATTGTTCCGATCTTTATTTACGTGCCAGGACGGTAGCGCACTCGCGTATCCTTATGTTTTCACGCGCTAAATGGTAGCCGTGTGGTGAGCTTCTAATGGATTTAAACAAATGATATGCTTTTTTTTTAATTGAAACGTTATTAGGATTTATCAAGGAGCGCGGGCGCGCTTCGAAGGCAAGTATAGAAGAGCCTTAGGACGACCGCGTGATGATATACATTGAAATGGGTACCCAAGAATTACACAGAGAGAGATGGAGAGAGAATATGGACCCCGTATGTGTTTGTACGCCGCGAGTTCCTCTGTTTATTTCGCTCGAACGGCGAAATTGTTACGTAATACAGTGGAGAGCGGCATTAATATATACGTATAGGTACTTATATATATATAGTGGTGTATACCTGTACGCGAGAGAGTTTACGTGTTGTGTATAAAGAATTCGCGCGTCTGCATTTGAGATTTTGTAGTAAGTACGAGCGATCGAATATGTAGCGACAGGTACAGCTCTTTAGGATACGTCCCGAGATGGTATATGTAAATCACTGTCTTGAGAAAGGGCGCATAATTTTAACGAGAAACGTTTATTTTGCTTGTATACGAAAACAGTGGTAAGAGCAAGGCATTTTCTTGAGAGACTATTTTTTTTTTAATAGAATAAATGAGCACTATACGTGCCTACCAAAAATTAATTATTTCAAAATGAAATAACAAATGAATATATAGAGGAATATATTACATTACATATTATCACAGTTTGGTACCTACTGGCGGTATAATATATGAAAACTGTATACGAGTACTGTACATATATGGTACAGCTCAAGTATTCATATATAAGACTGCAAAGGTTGAAGACTTATTTTTATTTTCAGATAGAACAATTCTGTTTGTGGTTATGATATTTTCTAACGCCACGTAGCGGCGGTTAATTGAATTTGAGTTGAAATACTGTTTCAAAGTGCCTTTTTAAGTATAATTCTTATATTCGTTATGACTAATAGAAACATTACCAAACAATAAATATAAGCACGCAGATATGCTTAATAAATATGTTTTTAGTGTCTATTTATATATATGAAAACTAATTAACGACAGTTCATTTCAGTAAATTCAATTGGGTCAGTTGGTTACGCGAAGACATTGTGCAGTGCGTCTTGTATTGTCAATTGTATTGTGCAATCACGGGTCTATATACTCTTGTGGCGCGGCGCAAGTCGATTTCACCTCTCTACGCGAGGATTTTTCAAAGGCACCGATATACGTCTGTCTCTTCAATCATAATGGAACGCCATTTCGTTTTAATAATATGAGATTAAAGTAAGTAAAATACTGCGAAGTCTATAATAATTGAGATATTCACTGTTGGTACTGACAATAATTATATAAAAAATTTGGAATCAATAGTTATGTACCAAATTATCGCTAAATATAAAGATAATTAACAAATTTTTTTTATTTGGATTTATTAAAAGTTTCTGCACGAAGAAGTAAAATTTTATGATTTCATCTCGTATGAAAATTTTCGTCCGTAAACATATACGTACCGTAAAACTGCAAAATTGCAGACCATGTCTTTTTTTTCCCTGGGAATGAGGAGACTCGTAATGAAACACATGAAGTATTGCGTACCTCGGCATAGTTTTCATAACAAAGAAAATAGAAAGCATAACTTCTGTTGAAGAATACGTTCATAATAGTATAATAATTTCATCTATGTTATATTTCAAACACAGCACATACAGATATAACCTTATTCCAAAGTCAAAAATCTTCTTCTCCTCCACTTTTCTAAAATTTACACAAGGGTACGAGCATTTTGAAGTTCGACCATCATAATGGCCTATTAATAAATTTTCCATAGCGTCAAGAACGACCGAAATGACGTTAGTTTTCGAGTGATGTATATATTATATATATATATGTGACACCAGTCGCGTGTGACGAAGTCATTTTAGCAGCTTTGAAGTTACTAAACTTCCCTGCGTGTAATTAAAAATGAAAATTCCTCTTACGCAAAGTAAATCTACTAGAATTTCATTAGATCCTAAAAGAAATGTCCCACATTCTAAGAGATCTAATAAAGCGCAATTTTCCAGACTATTTGCTGAGGCTAGGGGCAAAAAATATATATATATATTTTCTGGTATTATTAAGAAATATATTGCAAGTGTAATTTCAACTTGCGTATACCTATATATGTAATAAAATTGAATCAGAATTCGCAATTCGATTTTGCTCTTTGTACGTTGGGTATGGAAAATGTACGATAAAAGGTACGTTAAAAAGCGGTTTTTGCATAAAACCGAAAATGAACGTTCATTTTGAATAAAAATTAATAAACTATACGTACCTTTACATATCTCTATTACATATATATCTTTCATTTGAATTCATGTACCACGTCAAGATTACATCGTCGCCGAGATAAACTTAGAAATAGTATACAAGCGAGATTGTGTAGCACTACCGAATGAAATAGTCCAGGTCACTACTACTCGAGAAGTTTATAGTATATCGCGTAATCTTGTGCATAACTGGCTCGTTAAAAATAACTCAAAGCTCGAAGTATGGAGCTTAATAAGACGTAGAAATACAAAACTGTCTGATATATAAAACAATTCTAATTTTGAATGTACAGAGGTGTTCACACCCTCCTTATCTAAGTAGATATAGGAATAGTCCGGTCAGACACGTTAATATTTTAGTTGCTTTGATTTCAATATCCAGAACGAAGTATGTGCAAAATTACAATACATACTTATGAGTTTCAGCAACATGTTTTTACATAATTTTTACGCTATGATGTAACAACGGTCACTGTGTTTCGAAGTTTCTTTAAAAATAACTTCCTATTAGTCATACTTTTAGCGTTCAGACTCTAATAAAAGTGCCGTCGACGACAGACACAATCGCGTTCTTTCATGCTCGTTGAAAAATACAAAATTTTCAAAATATCTTTCTTATTTAACCTTTGAACATTTACATTTCACATCATTCATTTCTTAAATATAATAATTGGCTACATTAAAATACATATATCTACCACGTTTGCTTAAATCTTGTATATTCTAGAGAACTGCACACAACGCATAGTATAATATTATATTATAGTTCGCAGGTCTCGTTGCGCTCGAAACTTTAACTTCCGTGCGTGCCGACTAAACTTTGGCTTTAGTTTGTAAGTCAAATGTGAGATGCAAGAAACATTGGGTATATACTTTTATTAAAAGTTATCGACATTAAGTGTGTGTGTGTGTGTGTATACGTTGTATAGTTAACATTTAGTTATACACATAAAATATACACACATTAATTCCAATAATTATCGAAATTAGCGAAAGTAACAAACTAAACTTATATTATACTCACGTTACAACCCCTCTCATCTAAAACGAAAAAACGAACAAGGAATCCCCCTTTTAAAACCATTTTCCAGCTCACGCGTTGCTACTTCCCTCGCACGCAGATATACTCACACAATATCACCCTCACCCTTTACGTTCCACACTATACCTCCACCAGCAGCACCACTACTAAACCAACGCGTGTGCATGCACGCGACGCCTGGCGCCGCGACGGCAAAGCAGCAGCAGCAAGCAGGCAGGCAGCCAGTCAGCCAAGCAAGCAAGCAAGCAAGTAGTAGTCAGTCGCTCGCGCACGTCCCCGCCGTCCGCGCGCGCGGGCGATAGCTGCTGCTGCCATTTACGATCACACGTGGCTCCGACGACGCTGGACACATCTCTCGTGTGTGTGCGTGTGGCGCTCGTCGTGCGTGGGTGAGTGTGTGTGTGCGTGTATATGTGTATATATATCTGTGCGCTATGTGTACTACTACTACAAAGTGCGAGACATGAGGGTTAACAGTGGTGTATAAAATAGATAGCAAGTATAGGAGGAATAGAAAAAAAGGGATACGAGGAAGGGCATGGAAGAGGGAACGAGGAGGCGCAGGTGACACGGAGAGTATCTCGAAGAGAGAGAGAGAGAGAGAGTGCGTATTAGAACGAGAGAAGAGAGAAGAGAGAGAGAGAATAGTGAAGCCATGTAAGTATAAAATAATGATTATGTATATATATATACTGTGTAAGCGTGCGAACGGTGAAGTTTCAGCTGTCGAGGTGTGCATAATCGAGTTATGCATGGTGTGTGCTGTATCGATCACGTATATATACACACGTATACACAGGGAAGCTCGCCATAGGCAACAGACACATAGACATATCGCCAACGAAGTATACGTTGTAAAGGTATTTTCGGTCGAAAGAGAGTAGCGAGTGAGTTGAACCTTAGCCAACAGAGAGATTCCTCTGTGTTTCATATACACACGCGCGCGCGCGCGAAAGGGTTCGATTAGCCCGCTCGTATATATATATATATATATATATATATATGTGTGTGTACGTGTATGTGTATGTATAAAGGAGAGGGAATATTAAGGTGGGGGTGGGAAAAAAGGGCGAGCGTGCGCGGCGCGTGGCTGCGATGCGCGCCGCCCCCGGGACGACAACGACGGTGATGGTGACGTCAGCGCGTGACCGTCGTGAGACGGGTAAAAGTGGTGGAGAGACGCGAAGGTTAAGGTCGATTTACCATTGCGAGGAGGGTTTTTTTTTAGGAGGGAATGAGGGAATTTTCGGAAGTAGTATGTGGTTTTTTTTTGTTGGGGAAGTGTATTTTGTTCAAGTAGTTGTTTTTTGGGATGTTGGAGGAGGGTTTAAGGGTTGTATAGTTTCTTGGTAAGATATAGAAGAGTTGTTATGTTGAAAACAGAACCATAAAATAATAGAAATAATTGTATAGGGTTTGATGAAAGTATTTTTGGGGGAGCAGTTGTTTAGGACAAGTGTAGCCTACTTTTGTAGAATGATGTATGATACTTTATTCAAGTCGCGATAGTCATCTACACGAGATTACGTGCGATATTATAATTGATTTCCTGACCGCTCGTGCCCCCCCGCGCACATTGCTACAGTTATATATTCTTCGGTTGTATACGATAATATATAAAAACACGTCCTACAATTCTATTCTGACTTTAGAAGTTTTAATCGGATAGTGTTGTATATACTGTGTAATCTTGATGTAAAACGAGAATTCGGTGGATTAAATTGTACACAGTAGAGTCATTATTTATTTAATCGTGAATGAAAAATATTTCGTCTTTAAAATTGAAGTGTATTAAAATGAAATATAAAGTTGGAAGTAGATGTAGGTCGAGTTTAGTCAGACCTGGTCGTTGTTGTCGTTTATTTTTTTATCCAGTCTTATATCATTTTCTTATTCGAGAAGAAGGTTGTTAAATTTACCTCGAAATTGAGCGTATTTTCATCTTGTATAAATAATGGTTTTAACTGAAAAATAACAAGCTTTTGTACTCACAGTCGTTAGTCTCTTTCAACGTAAAAGTCGTTTAAATAACTCCAAAGAGTACAAAGTAAAAAATAGCGTAAACTTTTTCTTTCTTCTTTACATCGTTGTTGAAGGTCATTACTTTAGTTATAAATACAAAATTGTTCCACTCAAAGCATACTATCAAATAGCTAAAAAAAAAGAAAAAAAATTCCCAACTGTTTATTTTTTCTACCACACAGTTCTTCTTTTTTCTCTTGTTCACCTCTGCTACCTACAAAAAAACTGAGGATAGCAATTACATCGAAAACATAGACGATGACACCGCACCCCGTTTTTTGTTCCTCTTCTCCTCCTCCTATACTTTTATCTCTCCCTTCGACTGCAAGTCACACTGATTCGCGGATTCCACAGCCAGTATCGAATAACCATCCGTGTCTATATCGAGTATCTTCGTGTATACTGCACGCAGCTAATTGACACTGCAGCCACGCATCGAGCTTTGTATCTCTAGATTAGAAACAAATCGAATCGGTGTACATCAATCTCATTCACTTGAAAGAATTAAAGTAACGATGGGGAGATGTATATAACCCCGGAAATGGGGAATTTATTTTCTTCGTGGTGGCTTAGATAGTATATAAGCACTCTCGTGCCGTGCCGGCTTAGCGCCATTAGACGTCACGCGACGCGCGCGTGCACGCGTTTGCTTTGCGAATTTAAAAATATATATTCGCCTGTCGTTTTCTTTTTTGTTCTTACACTTTCCGGGGAACCGCAACGCTTTTTTTTGGTCTTTGAAGGTGGGAAGTTTATAGGTTGTTATATAGGTATGTAATAATGGTGGTTTTGGAAAATTTGGTAATTGCAGTGATTACTTTAATTGGTTAGTGTCTTTGGGTAAAGCGATAGCGTAAAAGGTGTTTTATAAAGGATTAAAGTATGTTAAGTGCAGTTGAAAATTTATAATATTGGTGGAAATTTTGTTTCGCATCGGAGTAAGAGTTTTTTTTATGTCAAGTTGATAAAGGAGCGAAACCTAGTAATTTAGTAATCATGCGTATAAAGAAAACTGACGCTATAGCTGAGATAGTAAAATATCACGACAATTCCATCAAAGGTATACTTATTTTGCGTGAATACGCTAAAACGTTTTTATCAAACGTATGCCGTTCAGTGCATCAGCGTGAATAGAAGAACAGTCTCTATGCTAAAAAATCAGAACAGATAAATAAGTGACAAATATTTTTCTTTATTGAAATGGTTCGCGTGAGGATAGATTCAATATTCGAAAAAATTATAACGATAATTTATATACTTCGTAAATTTTTGTTATTAAAAATGATAACTGATATAACTACCCAACGATACAGTAGAAAAAAATTTAATTTATGGGTATAGCTACGGATAAAAAGCAGTAGGTGATATTAATATTGTATGTAACTCACATAATCATTTGTATCATATTATGATTAACTATGGAGAAGTGTAGTTAAAGATGCAGAATCAATTAATAAACGTGTTATAAGACATCGGCAATCGTTAAAGTGACATTTTTAAGAAGAAAAATAAATAAAAAGTAGCTTTTTTAGAGATTTATAAACAGGTTATTCTGTTGAATAGCAATATCAACAGGATTAAAAAAAAAGAAATTAAAAAATATATGAATTGGTAAAGTCATTTATCGACTACCTATTAATTCCTTTTTTTTATCAGTCTGATTTAATAAGACCACTAATGATTGCGCATCAATAAAAAAAAGTTGCAATGACGATACTCAGCAATCATTCAAATTATAATCTCACATTATACGAGTACCGAACCGTACATATATACGTTTTTTACGACTTTCATCCTCTCCTGCGTCACTCGTCGAGTGGGGCTCGCGTGTTTAATTAAGACGCGTAGAGGATTCATCTTAATTTTGCGCTTATATGTCCCCTCCTTCAAGCTTGGAACTTGGAAAACAAGTCTTATGTTAACTCTAAACTTCTCTCAAGTGTAATTCCCCTTGTTAACTTTGGTAATCTAATGCTTACTTTCACTACATATTAAATGAACTTCAAATTCAATCTGAAAATGCGCGCTCGCTCGCTCGGGCGCGTCGTCGTCCTTGTGATTCCCCGAGCTATTAATTATCCTTTAAATTTCCACTTCAACAATTTAATCCTTGGCTGTATACTCAGAGAGAGAGAGGGACGTGAAAAACACAGAGAAAATATATCTTACATAACGTTAGAAATTTAAGGTTGCATGGACAAGTGATCAGAGGGATGGTGGTAATTTTAAATGTATAAAATATGAAGTGTAACGTAAATGGCTATACTGAATATAGTATGGACGATTTTCATTTAATTAAAAATTTATATAGCTGTCGGAGCAGGTATCGACAGGCATGCTCACTTGCCTAATTGCCCTAATGGATTTAATCAAATCCCAATTCAATCAACATGAGAGAGAGAGAGAGAAAAAAGCAAAATCACTGATTCGACGACTAAAGATCGGACAGGTTTAATCGGAAGATGTATAGGGCGCTTATACATCGCATGCTATGCTGACTTGCGTATAGGGTTATATTCTTGAAAGTACACATTAGTTGTATGTACAGTTTAGGTAGTACACACGTGATATTTATCACTGCGTTGATAATAAGATACCTATCGTTCTGTTAAGATTTTTATTTTATAACATGTGTAGGTGTGCCACTATTTTTGTAGAAATTTATCAATAGTACGAATGTAGAATACTAATGGCTTTTTAAGTAGAAGCTGTTAATCTTAAATACGTATAGTGTAAAGTCCAAGGGACACACCGATCCAGAATTGTACAATCTGGTGTGATCTCTGATCACTTAAGTACAATATTGCGCTATTTGTGAGAAAGCCTTGATCGTCTTACCATCAACCTTGAGATAATAATAAATAAAATTCTCAAAAATCCTTTAAATAACTAACGTTTTCGTGTAAGTTATAAGATTTAAAAAAAAACTCCATTTAAAATTCACTGTCTGCAACAATGCCTGCATGTTATACATGTATCTCTACATTATACTTACACTTTTTAAAACTGCAGTGACAATTGTTGTTAGACTTTTAACCATATACCAATAAAGCAGCGTTCCTCATCAATAAAAAAAAAAAGAAATACATAACAACGAAAATTCAATCCTACACCTATACACAGCACACTTCCTATTCACTGTAAACCGACCCTTATATACCACCCACCGATCGCGCGCGCGCCGACTCACCCAGATCTCTCTCTCTCTCTCTCTCTCTCTCTTTCTCTCTACCCCAACCCGTGTTCTCATCGTCCCCTGACCGTCACACTTTCCCTCTCTCTCTCTCTCTCTTCTCTCTGTTTCTCCCCTTCTCCATTCTATCCCAACACATCCTCGTTTCACTCCATGCTCTCTGAGCTCCTGGCAAACCTCGTCGTCGTCGGCAGAGTCCACTTTCCTCTCTCCCGGCTCGTACGCGTCGTCGTCGTCGTCGTCGTCGTCATATATATACATATATACACCCCGCACAGGAGTGCATGTGCCCGCCGCTTTCTGATCGATCGATGCTCTCTCTCTCTCTCTCTCTCTCTTACTCACCCCTAGCGAGAACGAGGAGAACGAACCTTCCTCACCCGCGTGTATGACGACGCCGCCGCCACCGCTGCACTCGTGCATGCGCTCAGTGGGCCTGTGGATACGGACGCGTGAACATGCGCTGATGGCTTAGTGTCTCTCTCTCTTTTGCTAGCTGAACTGTATTATTATATACATACATCCTGTTAGTTTTTTTTTTCGTTATTATCACATTCGCGCATGTGTATTATATGTGGGTGTCTCTCTCTTTATGTGTATTAAATTAGTATACATGTATAGGTATATATTCAAGTGCGCGATGCCTGCTGATGATGATCTATAACTGCTAGATGATGTACTGTTCAGACTGCCTATATAGAGATATGTGTGTTTTAATCCTTACCCTTATGTGTAGAAAGTGATTATAATTAGAGGAAAGAAAGATATAGTATATATATATAAAAGAAAAGAGTAAAAGAACGGTGCTGTAGTGATTATGATGATGATGATGTTTGGCACGGCTAGATATGGTAATTATTATATATACAAGTAGTTCGTAGTAGTCCTAGAAAAAAGGGATATGGGTATACAGGGTTTAAGTGTAGTAGTGTATATATGTAGCAGAGTGAGAGAGGGAGAGAGAGAGAGTTGAACCAGACGCGCCGCGCGATGGTCTAGTTTTCGGCGTTGAGCCGTTTTGGCCTAGTTGTCTCGACCCCTTGCTACTCCCCCCTCCTACCTCCTCCTCCGACCGTCCTTCAAGGATTTGTTGATTATCATATATAGCAAATGTGTTTGATTGTGTGTGTGTGTATAGAGTATATATTTGCCGAATGAGTGGAACGATGTTGAAGTATATAAAGGTAGTGTTGATGATTCAAGTTCTAGGGTATAATCCTATATGTATAGATTTAGTTGGTACTTCGTATTTGTTAATTGAAAAACCAATTGTATGGAGTTTTTTTTAATAAAAGGTTACAGTATTTTAGCTATAATTTATAGTTTTCCTTGTTAAACTGTACCATAGCGGTAGTCAAAGACCAAAGGATATTGTAGTGTGCAAGGATATACTGTTGTTTTTTTGGGCCTAGATGACCTAAAAGTCTACTTTACCTCAAAACAATGCTACATTAACAGACCACATACACAGCTTCCTCAAAACTTCCCGTATTACAAAGCACTAAACTTCCTTTTACCCAACCATCATCATCATCAACGTGAGAAATAAACACCTGCCACCTTTTCTCTCCTACACACTCTATATCTATACAAATTTGATGAGCGACCGAGACGCGCGGCTACCTACTATCGACGGCCCTTTATACATCGAGAAAACGTGTGGCACGGCTGTATGTGTGTATATATATATTTGTCAATACCGTTTTACTCCCCCCCATGGCGGTCTATTTTCGTGTCGACGCGCATACACAAAGCCTCGTTCTAGCTATCGCGACGATTCGACTATCGCGGACTGAAGAGAGTGGAAAAAGAAGAATAAAGGCGTAACAGGAGGAATATAGTGTAGGTGGTGGTGGTGGTATTGTTAGTACAGGCGAGGAAAGTAAGGATTTTTTTAGGTATAGGTTTAATTTAACGTCGGTTGAAAGTATAGGGGGTTGTGCTGGGTAAAAATGATGAGATAAGCATAGAACATTGTTATATTTAATTTTTAATTATAGGTAAAAAGGTTGTTTGAGAATAAGTCTGTTTCAATTCTATTATTCATTTTTAACGCTTAAGTATTGGAAAAAGGGTATATTGGCAAACTGTACAATAAATATTGATGATTTTATTTCAAAGAAAAGTATAAAGTGAATAGTTATATATTAATTAAAATTCAAAATTATATCAATAAACTGTCGAGGCGAATCTACAAGAGTGCATAAAATATATTTTATTATAAAGCATTCAGTGCATATTATAACGTCCTGAATTTCCACGCCTATTACGCACAGCACTCGACGAAATATTTATATCACAATAAAAAAACAGATCGGAGGCGCATGTAAATTTACAGCGCGCACGAAAGCCAAACATTTCTCGCGTCTCTCGTTTGTATAATACCGTTTTACATATATCGGAAAAAAACCTAAAGCGGCATTAGCGCAGAGCGCGCGTGTGGTTGCATATTTTTTGCTCGAAAATGCAAAGCTCTCTCTCTTCTACGCTTTTTTTTCTATAATCCGGATCAGTCGTTAAAATATTGAATAAAAAACGAAGAAACGACGTCGAGCATCGCGCCAATAAATTCCGTCGAGTAATGTGCATGAATCTCAGGAAAACTCTCGGATATATATATATACTTACAACCGTAAGGAGGAGAGGAAATGTGGGTTGAGTCAACGTGCAACTCACGCGACTTTGAGTGTAAACAGAAAAACTGTACTTTTGGCAAATATTTAAGAAATCAGGTATGTAATTAATCAACGTCAGGGTACAGGCGATAGAGAAATTTTGCTTGGTACTCGTGTCGACCTGGAGAATTTTTAATTCAATTTTTATCGAGCTACACCAGCTGCATATTGAATTTATCCGTATAACTTTAGCGGGAGTAGTCGTATAGTAAGTTTTAATTACTTTCCGTAAGATTCGTGCGCTCGTTACAACAACGAAGTGATTGGGTTTCTCTCTCACTCTCTTGTCGTCGTTGAAATTTATTTTACACCCAAAGTGCATTAGGTTTCTTTCGAACTCTGTATGTGTAACGCACGTGACGTCGGGTAAAAGCCGTTGAATGTTTTATTTACGAGATATACAGTTATACGACACGAACGATGAAACTATATTTTCACGAGAGATGAATCAATATATTTTTTTATGGGAAGGCAATCGAAGCAGTAGCCTACACTACATGGTTACCACATGAATGAGTAATCACGGAGGAAGTTTGAAAACTTTTCGATATACACGCGAAATGGAACGTATAGAACAACGAACTTTCTTCCGTTCTCCAACACCTTTATATCTATATATCTATTATTAAAGTTAATTTTATACACTAGATATATTCGCACGCATGTTATTGTTATTTACGCGACGTTGAATGTTAAAAGTACGCGAACAGCTGTGAATTATTCAACCACGTCAACCACTATACGTACTGAAAAAACTTTTCCAGTTCAGCCAACGCGTAGTAATAGTAGCATTTAAAGTCGAGCAAAGTTACGCGCGCGTGCGCGGACGCGTAAAAGTTCGTTGACTCGGTTTTTCCTTCCGTCATCCACGCGAAAGCTTTAAATTTTTGCATATTTCACCGGTATAAGTTCGAACTTGCAATTTCGACGAGCGCGCGGGCGCGTACCGCGTATTGATCTACCAGGAGAGCAAGAGAGCAAGAGAGAGAGAGTGGGAAGCGACCGTTTGTGACCCAATTGACAAACATATTTTTCGATTCATTCAAGATGGTGTGAGTATATTGGTATGTGTGTGTGGGTGGATCGCACGCAAAGGACCTGCGCATCGATTCGCGAGGATGCGCAGGTCCTTTGAAATATTTAGACCCGCGAGACTTCTTGCGAGATCCAGGCTGTGTGTGTGTGTGCTATTTTGGGGAAAGTGGACTTGGGTACCGTTGGGGATCTTATTTGGCATGTATTGAAAATTTGTTTAGTTGGAGTTTGAAAAGGGTTAGAAAAGGGAGGTTGGAAGATTGTTGAGTTCAAAGTGAACAAGGCTTTGAAGTCGATTGGGGATTATTATTTTAATTAATTAATGAAGAGTTGTGGTGTGTTTATCATAAGATAACTCTTCATTTTATAAGTCGTTATAGTATAGTTATTTTGAGTAAGGTTTCTTTATCGTTTTAGGTGTGTAACTTTTTTGTGCTTTAGTAGTGTAAAGAACAGAGAACTCTTGAGAAATTGATGGATGAAAATATTTTTGAAATTATCACGGAAACGTAAATTTTGATAAATCGTTTATTATATTTCTAGACAACCGTTTATTATAAAACCAAAAGATGATCTTCATTAATTTCGATAAATCCAGTCCACGTATGTGACTACGTAATTGTCGCATAAATTTTCAACTTTACTATTGAAAATTCGATGGTTAAACAGTCGTCCTATATAAATTTTTACAAAAATATTGAAATAAGCTCGAACAAATAGCGAATAAATCTGATAGAAAGGTTCATTTGACCCAAAGCCGCCGACTTAACTGTTAACGAATATGTATTTAAATTCAGCCAAATGCCTGTGAATTAATAGTTAAGAAATGATACGTTGAGGATAAATGAATATTATTTAACTATTAGTATTTACCTCCTCAATAGAAAATAAAGGTAAATAAATATTTTTGTCAACACCTATAGGCAAAAAAACTGTGGAGTGCACTACTAGACTCCGTCATCGGCTGCTTTGAACACCTAGATCACGCATTCGATGTGTTCAAAGTGATTCATTAATAGTTAAGAAATGGTTGCTTTACAGCAAAGATACGTAACGCTTATTAGAAAAATTAATCGCGCATTAAATTTTAATGAATATTTTATAAATCTTAAGAATTTTTCATTTGGGTCAAATACTATGAAAAAATCGACTTCCAAATGAACCGGCCATTTACTGCAAATATTTCTTTCTATCAGTCATATATTTTACTATCCGGTTCGATTTTCTCATGAAACCGTAATCTTTGCTCGCGCCCCGGATATTGGATTCGGCCGTTGCCCGTGAATTATAGATGTGTAGAGTTTGTTAAAGGCAACAAAAAATTCCATTAATACAAAGCTCGAAATCGAAGCGAAATCTCTATTCATAAGATATTATCTGTTTCTGTCGCGCTTTCAGCCGGTCGATTTGACATTATACTTAAAATGCCACACTCAATTACATCTCTATTCGCGTTGCTCCCACTCATCAATTTCATGTAACTATAACGACAACATCAACATATGTTAATTCAACAACAATACCTCGTTAGCCGTTATCGAATTCCTGTATATATATATATACCACGAGATAAATTACATATCAAAGATGCGGGTACCATAAATGTGTTAAGCGAGCGCAATTTTAGCGCGGGACGATTTAATGAAACGCACGGATCGATGTTCTTAATAGGATTCCGAAGACGATATTAGCAATAGGTTGGAGCAAATACGGGAAGGAAGCCGGAGGTTGGCCCAGCGTGTCTATACATTGATGGGGTTGTATTGCACGACGGGGGTGATCGCAAATTCGAAGTTAAGATCGCAGCGTGTGTCCGGTGGTGATAAAGTACGCGCGAGGTGAAAGGAATTTCTTCTTTTTATGTGTTTCAGGATGCTTAGAGCAATAGACAGATTTAATTTTGAAAGTTGTTAGGCAGAGGGAATTGTAGTTTTGAGATTAACGAAAATTGGTATTTTGCAGCAGAGATATGGTTATTTTTGTAGTTTTGTATGGCTGTGAAAGATTTAAGTGAGTTTATACTATAACTTCTGAATATTTTATTAGTTTATATTTATTATTTATTCCATAAAATATGCAATGTTACTTTTCGCATGAAAAAGGCAAAATTCTCACTCAAATATAGTAAAATAGTATTTTTGGGTGATTTTCAAAAGAAAATAGACATTCACAAACAACTAGTGTTTTTAGAAACGTTGTCGAAATTGAAAACAGCAGTATTTCGAGAGGATTTTAGGTGGTGCATCTTATCGATTGGCAGTAGTCGAAATATTCAAGACCTGTTAACTGATCATTCCGAAAATAAAAGTTCACCTATTTTCTTAGTTTTATAGTAAAAATACCTTTTTCTTAATCTACTTTTTATTTACACTATAACTACTTGAGTGTTTTAACTTTCGAAAGTTAATTAAAATTAATTACCAAAGTTTTTTAAAGTAAATTAATAAAAGTTGACCCATTGACTTACCTCTTAGAGAAATAAAAAATTCTCTTATTTAATCTATTTCTACAGAAAGAAAAAGATTTATAATTCTACAAATTCATTAATAACAAAAATCGTTAAATTTATATATTTTCTTACTATAAATAACAAAATATTTTTCTTCCTATATACGCATATCCCATAGATTCAAAATTATTTTTCGAGAAAATCACCAAGACGTACAACACGAATACCAAAATCCCTGAAGCTTAACCATCCATAAAAAACAGTCGACTCGTATACGCATACATTTCATCTCACCACAACCCGCAAGAACAGCAAATCTCTCTCTCTTTTCTGTGCAAGCTCAAACAAATCTCTGGCGATTCGAGTGTTACATACGTATATTATTTTTATTCCGTTATACCGGCTTGAACCGCAAAAAAGCGGAAGTGATAATCCGGGCGTTCGATTCGTTACGTCGTCGCTATATATACACTTCTTTCTAAATATACGCGAGCCGACACGCTTTTTTTTTTTAAAAGCACCACGCGAAAAGCTACACATACGGAATGCGTAATGCCCCTTCTGAGAATTTATACTGTGTATAAGTCAGCTGAGAATAAAAATGTCTTTTACGAAGAAGTCGACGGTTGTGTTTGAGAAGCGGTTACGTTGATAGGATGATTTTGTGGTAGTAAGTGGTTGGAAGATGATTTTGAAGTATGATAAAAGCGGTTAAGCGTCTCATTGAAATGTTTATAGATGTCGTTGTTGTGTGGTTAGTTACAGAACTATAAATTATTATCATGCCTCGTAACGATTTGCTATTATTTTGTGAGATTTGAAACATTTCAAAGTCCCAGTAAATAGCGAGCATTTGAGAAATGTCGTGAGCACCTCATTTGTACGATATCATTATTGGTATTTAGATATTTATGTCGTAATTACAGGCTTTATATATTTTTAGTAGAGAAAGATGATATTTAAATTAATAACAACATTTTTTTTATGTAATTTTAAGAATAAAATTTAAAATGAAATTTAAAATGATCTCATTAAGTAAAATTTTATATAATATAAAATGAAGATTTCGAAACTTTGATAAACATGACAAAAGCTGTCTAAATTAAGCCCTGAAAAATCAAACTGATATGTATGAAAATTCATATTACAACATATCAAAAAGCAGCCTGATGTGTTTATCCACGAATAACGTAATTATTTCACGAGCCAAGCGCATTTATTTTCTCACGAAATTCTGAAGCTTAATCAAGAACATTATACAAATAAAAAATAACAAATAAAAAAAAATTTGAAAACTATTTCCATACCACCATAATTGTTTAAATAACCAAAAAAATATTTTTTACAATAATATACCTGAAACTCAATCCCATTAAAAAGTTATTCTTTAACCAACTCGTTAGTTGCATTCGACCATCACATCGATTCATCTCAAACCAGAACCCTCCCCCTCATTATTTTCCCTCCCAAGAACATCTCGTAAACAACCTTCGAACCTACTTCACCACTTCTACATAAAACTACCTAATATATATCGCCAGTCACACAATGAATTGGAGAAAAACATCTCCACTGCTAATCAGACAGATCGATCCACCCTTAGCTAATTTGCAATTTGCCATCGGCGTCGCCGGAAAAGTGCGTTCAGAGCGCGCGTCTGTCGATGCAGGCTTTTTATTCCTCGAGACGCGATAAATCCAGTGACCCACAAGTGCCAGTGGATTTCTGTGTGTATGTGTGCGAGCACAGTCTGTGTGGCCCGAACTCTCTCGCGAAATGGAAAGAAGAGGTCGACGCGAGCGTTTGATATGCATTGTTCAAAGTGGAAGTTGTTGAGTTGGAATATGGATGGTTTTGGGGATTTGTAAGTCGATTTTTTTTAAATTTTTTGAATAAATAAAAGAATAGGATTGAGCGTTAATTGTTTACGTTTTTTTCGAAGTATAATATAATATTATTAAAAAAGACAAGTTTGATTGCGAATTTTATTAACATTATATTCACAAAACAGTAGTAACAACACTAACTGTTCATCTCTGTAAATTTTGGTAACATCCAATTTACGAGAATTCTACTTAAATAATTACAACGATTCATATTAAAATCCGTACTTCATTAATTGACAATAAAATCTAAAATCTAAAATATCATTCCAAACTCATAACTACATATACGCAACCGTCTGAAAGAAAATGTCTCACCTACCTCGCAGCACATCACACGACCATCCATTCCTCTCACTCAGCATATTCACTGCCGAAAAAAAATACCAAGACTTTTCTCTGCTCGTCTCGTATTCAAGAACATTCCATCTGCAAAAATTTCACGCTGTTTAGCAACGTGTGCGCGTGAATTTCTTTTTGCATTTTTATCCGGAAAACTGGGACGCGCATGCGTCAGTATGATATTATAATTAGAACGTGAGCACAGCCAAAACAGACGAGACGAGAGTTTTTTATGTAAAAGGGCTGAGTATACGAATTTATCTTTGTATTTTTTTTTAAAGTGGGAAATGGTTTTGCCAGAGGTGTATTAATAGGGGCTGGGTATATTTGCAATCTCGACGTGTCTGCGTGTGTGTATATGTGTGTAAAGGGGAAATGAATGAGGTATGCATATAGGGTATATCATGCTGCGGCATTCACCACGTAAGCCCAAATCGAGACCTCGGGTTTAGCTGTGATTTTGTTGCTAATTGTTTTATCAATTTTCCCAATATTCGGCAAAGGTGCCATGTTGCCTTTGGGTCAGCAGCCACTTTCTTGATCAAAGTCTGTACGGCATCTTCGAGCAACAAATAACCACCAAAATCAAAGCCAAACCTGAGGTCGTTAACTCGACTCGTTTAAAAGTTACGGGGATTGGTACTTTAGCGTGAGTATCACGAGGGAGTAGCCATTGAATTTTCTCGGAATCGTCCAGAGCAACAAAATCGAAATTCACGGCACAAATTAGCAACAAAATATTCGATAGTTCCTGATTTGGGCTTAATGTGGAGGATGTCGCAGGATGATATACATTAATTGGAGAGTAGTGTAATACAATATTTTATGAAAAGGTTGTACCGACAGTTCACAGAATTAAACGTCGATAAAGTATCGAGTTTGGGAAATGCTTATTGTAAATTGTCGATTCAGCGTTTCCCAATATTATGTTGTATACATATGTTAATAAATCAGCTGATATGAACAGCTATATACGGATTTATTTGTTTGTTTATTTGTACGTGTGTATAAATATATTTTGATGTACTGAGGTAATCTGATATATTTATTCTGGTAGTCATTGTTTATTAGCTTTTAAATTACTTTCGTTGTAGCGTATTTGAACGTGTTGAAATAAATTAAAAAGTAAAGCTTCGAGGATTACTAATCATGGATTATGCCTAGTTAGATCATCTCGTAATCATGTCGATAGTTAGTTGTAAGTACACCACGTACATCGAAAATTTGTAATATTCTAGGTTCAGAACGTACATTTGATTCAATTTTATTTTATTCAATTTTAGTTATAATATACGTTTTCATGAATGTATGAATAAAGTCATGCGTAATATTATGCAGAGCAAAACGGTTAATTTTAAAATCAACGTGACCCACTTATTAGACAGGACGCTTAATTTAAGCGGAAACAGGTAAACGAAGTGAGACATTATTTTTTAATCAATTTCGTTTGAATGTTACTTTCTAAATAAAGCATCTCTTGTCATTCAATTTCTTTTATCTTTTTTTTAAATGTCATTTATACTAATAACTCTAACTTTGAAATCTGTTTGAAATAACTACAACATTTTTTGCATTGAAAACGAATATGTTTTTTTAATTAGAAATGTTCCTTATGAGTTATAGTAGTTATTGTTTTTACTGTAGTACATTTGTAATGTTAAATATTCGTATACTCACAAAATAGTACCTAAAATCTTGAATTTCATCACAACACCTTCTCCAACCAACGACGTCTTAAACTGCACATCGTTCTCACACATATACACCAAATCACACCTCACACTCCCACCTTAAAAAAAAACCACACACGCAAAACTTCAACAACTACGAAAGGCCTCCTCAATTCCTTCTTATACCGCGACGTTCGCCCAGCCCAGTACAACCACACAGCGTCTTTTTTCACCCTCGCTAATCTGCTGGTCGATCTACCGCGGAATCAGATTCCTCCCATCGCAAAAAGGACTCGAGGGGTTGAAGTAGGTTAAAACAGAGATAGAGCTGCCGCCGCCGTCGGGGGAGAAGTTTAGCGCAGGCAAGCAGGCAGCCGGGCAGGCGCAAAATTACACCGATAAATTTTCTACAGAGGGCGAGACAGAGAAAGAGTGAGTCTTCGATCGACAAAAAACAAAAGTTTCCTATACAACGCATGCGTATATATATACGCGTAGTGGAGGAAGATACAAGGACGATGCATTGTTTATTGTATGTAGTGCGCTTTATTTTACAAGAGTGTATATATATACCTACACGTGCGTTTAAATTTGAAACGATAATGAATTTTTTTTCACTCGCGCAGCTTTAGAAATACGCTGCTGGCAGGATGAGTAATACGAGAATTCATTGTCTTTTGTTTTGCCGTATACACGCCGGGAGAGAGAGAGAGAGAGAGGAAGTCTTGTAAAAGTGAAATATGAAGCTTTACTGTATATATAGCAACAGTTGTTGGAAATATTTTTTTCCCTTGTGCTATTTCGTAAGAGTTGGTGCAAATTATTCTATACTTCAAATGAAAAGATAATAAATGTTGAGGAGAATTGGTCACGGATTAGGTAGAAAGTGGTAGATATCAGGTATAAGAGGTCATTTGGGAAGAAACAAGATGTATATGTTGGTATATACACATGATTAAATGAAAAAGAGCTCGACGTAATGAAACGATATTTTCTCGATCTATTTATCTTATTTAACGTCTATTTTTATACTCTAGCCATAAAACGTTTTTATATTAACAAGCTTAAAAGAAGCTTTTCTAGAAATTATCTTATTTATCATGCCTGTAACCATGAGAAACAGATTAAAAATTCTCCTATACCGTCGTCCTATAAAAAAATAGATCCTACTTTTTCTCCATTTCCAATCTATAAAGCTGTCCATTTACGAGCTTGAGAAAAGCACTCGCACAAGACGCGCACTTTATCCTTCCATCTCGCTTACCTTTCACACGTATATACACTTATATGTATGTACATCACAGGAAGAATATCGCGAGACCGGGAAATACGAAAGGATACCGGTACAGTAGCGAATTCGATTATCAGAAAGGGAGGGAAGACGAGTTTGCGAGAGATATCGACGCTGGTGAAATGAAGATTCGATTAATTAGAAGGCCGAGGGAACGAGATTGGGAACGATATATATATATTTATGGTGGGGTATACTTTTTCAATAGGGTTTCGCGTGCTTGGGAAGAGTATATATACGTGATATTGGGGTAGATGTGAGTTATGGTATGGTTATGGTCGTGTATATCTATGTGCTGGGTAATGAGAATGGTAAATTGAAAATTCGGTAGACGCTTTGGCGAATGATGATTCATGGTCTAATTCGGCTGGGGGTAGAAAATAAGGGAAGATTCTAGTTGCCCCTGTATCGTTGTTAATAAGAGATTTTTAATTAATGTGTTGAGATAGAGTAAACTTTTACTGTGAAGTAGGTCATTAGGATATATATATATATATGTTTTTCTTCTTTCCACGTTAAATGTATCGAATGAAAATTTCACTAGGGAAGAAGTGGACGAAAAAGCTCGCACTTGAAATTGTTTGCTCGTTAAAATGGAGCGTAATTCGCGTATTCTCATTGTCGTGAGCATTTAATTTAAAAATCTTTTGACGAATTGCGAACTATATACGAGAATAACAAGTTTTTCTGTTTTGACAAATAGGAACGAGTCTGTTGTTGTTGTTTCTATTGTTTCGTAATTCGCAAAAATTTCGAATGGTGGAATATTAAAGTTGCATAGATGCGTTGTGATATAAACTGGTAAAATACTGGAAAAGTTATCATGTTTTTCCGGAATAATTTAATGTGACATAGAAATAATACAAATGTCCATCGTTTCGTTTTACATTTATTACTTTTCTGCAAAAATTTAGATTACGTAACAATGAAACTGTACAGCACAGCTAGGGAAATATTTGATTATTCATTGCTTTAATAAAAAGACTTGGATATTTCATTTTGGTTTTCGAATCTCTTTTTTTTTAAGTTTCTTTTTTTTTAATTTAAGCTTCATGTAAAGTGAAATACACTTCTGTCCTACTTGCGAGTATAAAGGGGCCTTTATCAGAAAAATTCTTTTCTCTTTTAATTGCTTCGTTCAGATACCAGAAAGAATTTTCCTCCTTGCTTATATATATCTACAATAATAATCTAAATGGCGTAAGTAAAATAATCCTCCCTAATGAAATAGACCGCATTGTCATCGTGGATTTCCAATACCAATTGCGTAATAATATCGAAAACAATAAATTTTTGTGCGAGCGCGACTTTCATCTGCGATAGATTAAATTTATTGCGGTTCATATCGATTTTACCTTATTATTTTTATCATATCTATATTCAAATTCCAACGGTATACTTATATTCCTATCTTTTATTAACATACCAATTGAAATTTTGTAAAATTCATTCGATTGAACAATTGCGTTCAGGTCTTAACACTTGAGATCTTCTAACGGAGAACCTTGTTTACTCCGCATTCTCTCTGCTCGCGATTGTTATATTCTCCAGGCGGAAAGGTCCTAACTTTCTAGCAAGTTAAGCACTCTGGAAGTAAATAAAAACAGAAAAGATGTCCACCGGCCAAGAACTTTGCCGCATTTCTGCTTACAAATCACACAAAGAGACACACTCACACATGCGGCTTTGGTCTTTATATTTCTCCTCTTTTACGTTTCAGGCTAACGGTGCGTAAAACAATTAAAGAACAGGATTTAGTGGTGAACGAGTAATTGTTCAATTAATTAATACACGCTAAGCTAAATTCTTAGTAAGTTCAGATAGAAAAAGTATTTTTGAAGAATATCATTATAAGGGAAATGTAAATACAAGTCATCAGAGTGAGTATATAAATAAAACTAAAAATATACTCCAGAGAATGTCTCACTTATAAGCATATAGCATTCTAAAGAAATCAATAACACCATATGATTTGACAAGTTCTAAATTTCATAGCTAGACCTGTCGACAAACACTCCCCTCGAAGATGCATCAATTCATCCACAGCGTGAATCGATCCACTTATTCCTTTACGTCGCCACACCTTCCAACCCACGCCATCCTATAACAGCTCTAATACGTTCCTAGTCCTTTAATGCACGCCTGTGAAACCTACCCGTGTGCATGTGTGTGTTTGTGCCAGGGTCATCCCTTTGCCACGCGAGAAACCCTATCCCTCGTGCTGCAGAGGCTAACGATCTCTTCCTCTCGCAAATTGTTATTTAATGGCGAAATATATACGCTCGGTCGATCAAAGGCATGAGAGAGAGAGGCTTATGTGCACTTCCTCGCGGGAAGCCGCTCGTTACGATTGTAGGTATATACTCGCGTGGTTGCCAGCAAACGGCGGCTATAATTGTTCTTTAATTCCGTGAGAGATAGTCGAGATGACATAGAGCGGTTGATGAAGGTGAGGATTAATCGTGGATGCATAATGAGCTGACGAGTGAAGGTAGAGAGGGTTGGAAATTTCTAAAACGGGTTTATGTCGTCCTTAAGGTGAGAGTTCGATAAGTGCTAACGATTTGAATGATTTTTAAATCCGAGTGAAGTAAGTAATATACGCGGTTACTTCAAAATGTACATTATGCAGCAGAAACGTGCCTGAAATATTAAGGACGTTCATAACCGAGTTAGGTTCAAAATTTTTACTTTTGTCTTTCATTTTAATTGCCATTTGTAACATATATAAAGTACTTTTGACAAAGTAAAAAGTTACTGGCATTCTTCCGAAAAATGCTTTCCCTTCCTCTCTGGAAAACTAACTACCTTGAAAGTTTCTATAATCGGATTCTTACTTTCTTAAGTCAATCTTGCCTGGCACGTCGCGGCACTAGTAAAACTCGAAATTTTATTTTAAAATGTCACCCATCCCTTGGCTAATCTGCACTTAAGCCATTACCATAACCCCCCTTGATACCTGTGAATTAAAGCTATACAGCGCGAAGTAGCGAAAAGTTCGAGTTTTGGTTTAAGATAAAAGGTATATATAGTAGAAATGTTGTTACCACGTATAATGAAGTAACATTGTTTTCTGAACCGACTCGACAAGATAAATTGTGTTCGTTATGGTATATAGTTAAAAAATGTTCTTCCTCGGTACTGCGCGGTCATTTTTTTCCCATCGTGATGTTATTTTTCTTCGTCATCTTTCGAGTTTCATCATTCTTGTCTCTCTCTCTCTCTCGAATACGCGTTGATGTACAGCAAGGCCATTTTTATCCCCTCGGAGTAAAAGTTTCCTCGAAGACAAGCTCAAAGCACGCGTGAAAAAAGTTCGCGCGCTGTACTGTTTTAATATTAATGGAAATGGTTTACCGGGCTAACTTCTGACCTGAATTCTCCACTTGGGACATGAGAGTCATGTATCCGCAGATGTTTATTTTTGAAAGGTGTTTGCTGGATAATCGGGTCGCATGAAAATTTTCAAACTTTCGAATGATCTCCTGGGATAAAAATATTTTACGCCCTTGTCATTTGTCATTTTTCGAGTGGTAATAATTTAAAAGTGTGTAATAATTTAGCGAGCTTTATGTTCCACAACTCAAATGGATCCTTGCACACTTAGGCATCGATCGTAAAAAGAGAGTAAAAATACGGACGATTAAATATTAACAACCACTTTATCTGTTTGATATATACATTTGTTTCATCGGTGGCATTTTGAAACCCAAAGGTTATTAAATCTTTTGCAGCACTTTTGGAAACCAAAGTTACAAACATGTCGTAATTCAGGCAGTAGTTTGGGTATACAGCCGATAACATTACCATAATTTTAGTAAGTAATATCATACTTGATAAAGTTTTAACGACGTTATCGGCTTTATATTCCAACTACTAACTAAATCACGACTCGGAACGGATGAGGTGAGAGTAAATCCTGTCCTGTCCCCAGCAAAATTGCCCAATTGCACGTTTTTACACACGAGTAAATTTCTAATTAGTTTTCGTAGTATAGTGTAATTGATGCAAAGAGTAGTAAAACTGTCGATCGTTGACTGTTTATACAATTGTGCAAATTACATATATGTCAAATTAATTTCACAAATTATGTTCTTTGAACATAATCTGCAGCAACCGCATTTTCTCTCAACGTTTACAACAGAATCTGAAGCTTTTTCACAAATTTATATCAACTAAGGGTATATCATTCACGTATTTTCAGAGAGTAACGTTAAAAGAAAAATATTCTTAAACATCAAAAACATAGAAACTCCGTCTTTCATTTATTTGTACAAATGAAAAAATCTAAACGAAAGGCAGTAGTACATTCAACGAAAGTTGAAAAAAAGAAAATTTATCCCGCCAGACTTCGCTATAAATTAGTGGCAACGTCGCAAGCTCACAGCTCAATGAAATAAAACCTCCATATATAAATATATATATACAGCAAGCAAGCATATACGCAGTCTCCGCCCAGCCCTTAAATAACGACGCCTGCGAGCTTTTGCGCAAGAGGGAAAGATTTTCCCGCCTAGCAACGTCGCGCGCCACGCTTTTCCTCATATTTTCCACGCGCGCGCGCGCTCAACGTTGCCGCCGGCTGCGTTCTCACAAAAGGAATATTATTCCGCCTTTCGATCTCTTCTTCTCTCTCTCTCTCTTCTTTCTGTCTGTCTTTTACACACACACATATATATACGCGAGCAGCGACTATGACGTATGAAAGAAGTCGTAGTGTGTTTACGCGTCGAAAGTGCACTTTCGTTGAAATAAGTGTTTTTTTTTCGCGCATGTCTAGCAAATTGTATAAGAAAACGACGAGAGAAAATGGATTAGTCGAGGGTTTTAGGGACATTAGCGGGACCGAAACGACGATTTGAACGGTTTAATTCGATTTCGTGTTGGTCACGGTGCAAGTCGTGGGCTTTTTCATTAGCGATGTTCTTGTTGCTGTGTGGCTGTTGAGAGAAAGCGTGTGTGGAGAGAGAATGGGGTGAGGTCGAGTATGCGAGAGGCGATAAAAGTGGGCAAAGCTGGTTTAAGCTCTTAAGCTGTTTTCATAATTTTACGGGGGCCTTGTGTAATGAGGATGGAAGGTAACGTTGTTTAAAAGGGTTTTTAAGTTTCAAAAAAAATTGTATTTCAGCGTCTTTTAAGGGAAATTGTAGCAATCGTTCTGCAAATAACTCTCGAGGTGTCATTAATTTTAACCAACTTAAGACAGCAATAAGTCAAGGGTGAATGATTGTACAGCAGGTTGTGCGGCATTCACTTTACCGTATAGACTACGAAAAACGTGACTTATTATACGTCAGGTTGCCTATTTACAGGGGGAAACTTGATGACGTTTGCCAGGCATATAGCAACTATAAATTAGAGGAACATGTTTGCAGATGAGTGTACACCGTACCTTGGAATATTTTTAATTAAAATACAGGAAAAAGCAGCACAAAGGCGGCAAAAAGAAAAATAGAGTGTACTATTGGCAGTTGATCTGACATTTCGCAATTCAGAATGCCGTCAATCCTACGACGAGTACTTTACACTTTTTCATCCTCGTCGATATTTACGATTTTCGATTTTCATAACAATTAAACACTCGATATGATAAATAACATATTCTCTATTTGGCAATAATATTGAATCACAAATATCAAATATCAAAGTTATAGCCACCATTTACGTGTAAACATTGAGACATTCTCGATTTGCAAACAATATTCCAAACGCAGTTATAGCACAAATTTTCGATACCGCTACAAAGGATGTTAGGGTAAGCTAGCGGCTGGTTAGTCCCGATGAATTCGAGGTGGAAACTATAGATCATTGAAATTGTTCGAATTAATTAAGCCACCCGCTAAGGTTGCATGCCTCTGTGCAGACTGGTGTATCGCATGGCTGCTGTGAGCTGTGCTTTCGTAATAATTGTGATTGAAACTAAATGTTGTGGTGATATACTGTGTAAAGTTAAAGCAGATTTTTATTTATCTTTTGGTAATGAATACTTTATGGTTTATCGTAAATACACTAACTTATTAAAAAAATGCAATAACTAAATTTTAAATAGTTTATCAGAGTAAAATATAGCGAGAATTAAAAATCTCAAGCTCTAATTATCAATTAAACTGCGACTCACCTATATATCTTCTCGTAATCTACTAACCATCCATCTACCGGTTCGTCCGCTTAATTTGAAATTAAAATAGCGAACAATTTCGAAATTAGCAAACGATACAGTGATTTCATAAATCATTTTAAAACTCGCTCTAAAACAAACACTATAGCGTATCCAGAAAACGTATTTAGAACAACTACATTTGCACTCTGTAAAATAAATCTACACCTTAAACATCAATCGATTATCCTGTTCCAATTACATAACCAACGTCCTACAAAAACAAAGCAAAAAAAAGCACAAATACAACCCAGCTGAAAAAATTACCCTTCTTTAATGCTTATGACTTTCAGTCTTCTCTTTATCTCTCTCTCTCTTTACTGTCTCTCATTCTCCGATATAAATGGACATGCAGGTGCTCACGGTTAACGAGCGCAATGAAAAATGGCGGGCGCGGCATATTTTAAACGCGCATAAATCGATTCGACCCGACTGTACGGCTGTCAAAGCGGAAATTCGGTCGGAAGCGATACGCGCTTGCTCGCTCGCTCGCTCGTCGTCCGCACGTCCGTTCAAAGCGAGAGAGCGAGCGCCACCCTTTTCTATTTCTGTTACTCGGCCGCGCGCGCCCTTGGATGGAGAGAAATGTATTTCTGGTTTTGGCGACCGTGCTAGAGAGAGAGAAAGAGAGGGAGAGTGGTTGCAAACTGTAGCTATGTTTCTTTGATGTGTGTGTGTGTGGGTGTTCTTTTTTTTTGTAATGTTGGTTGGGGTGCGGGGGGAGAATATGTAGTTGGAAAGTAGTTGGACGAGAAGGAAAAAGTATGTTAGAACGAGGTAGAGATATTAAAGTTGTGGATTGAGGTAAAAGGTATATATATATATAGTAGTGGTTAAGCTGAAAGTAGACCATGATAATGTAGGAATATTAAGAAACGATTTTTAAACTTAAATTGAATAATGGCTTATTCATTGTCATTGTAGGTTAAGAGAAAAGTGTTTTAGCCCTCTAGCAGATGATGTTTAAAGCTAGAGCAGAGGAAATAAACAGGTAGAACTTTTTTTTATTAATATATGTATAAATACTTGTATATAATACATGATTATCAACACCATTGGATATAATTTTAGAATTAATAATACGTAAGGGATTTCCATGTAGTTATTTATATAAGTACAACAATATATGTATAGTGTACCACCCTAATGGATCGTTTGAGGAATATCTTCGTTTATTAATGAAGTTACTACAGTTACTATGGCAGTTTATAATTTGAAACATTTACAGTAACATTTAAAAGTAACGAAAAAAATTAGTTGAAACACCGGACAAATGTCATTAGAGTACAATTCCAGAACAACAGAATGTTTGAAGTTCGTGATTGGATTCATTTCGAAAACGGTGCAATTTAGAATCGATCTCTGAAATTTTCGAAAACAAATATTTGGTCGCCAGTTGACAAATGACAGGGGAGTCAATTATCGTGGCCTAGTCTCTCTCTCTCTCTTTCCCTGGCTTTGCCGTAATTTGGCCCAAGTTCAAAATGCGTTAGTCAAGTTATGCGAAAATCATAATATTAATGTAGTCAATTTTTGGATTTACCGTTTATATTTGCACGCAGAAGAATGAACTAGAAACACGTGATAAATAATATTTACATACTATATTCGAACGCTCGCTCTCTCTCTCTCTATAAATAACCCTATATAACTTTAGTTTATGCAAATAACAAAACATTATAAATTAGAATTTTGCGCTTTTATTAATCTGCCAATCATAAATTCTTGCACCAGCCATCGTTTTTCAACCCTACATCTTTTCGAGGAAGAATCGTGACAACACCATCCCTTGATAACATCACATTTCGTTCTCGTTCCCTTCTAGATGAAACCTATGAATTATTGATTCCACCCATATACGAATTTCCGTACCAACCTCTGAAATCGAAAAATCTGCATGACTTACATCGACCACTCCCTGACCGAGCTATCCATCCAAAAACAAAACGAAAACCCCGCCCATTTCTATAAATAGCATCGACTTATTAACTCCACCCTCTCTCTCTCTCTCCTTTCTCTCCATATACTCCTAGTGCTGTTGATCTCGCGCTCTCGTCGGGTTCGCGACCGAGAAAATTTCTTTAGCTCTATAGACGTGTCCCAGTTGCGCGCAAGTGGACCGCTGCTACCACCGTGTATGCACATATAGCTATATATATATCGGCTGCTATACTACTACTGGCTTGTGCATTGTGCGCTCGCGCGTACGTCTTTGAGATGTAAATGTAAAGGTTCGACGGGAAAAATGCGCTCGCGCGTTGCTAGTACTCGGTTAGTTTTGCCAATTATCGTATATATAGAGGCTGCGGTGAGGTGAGGAAGCTTTTCGAATAGCAAATAAAGTTAGTTTGCGGTGGTGGGTATCGGTGGGATGGTTATTGACTGTGGAGGAAAAGTTTAACGGTGTTTTTCAAGTGGAGTTTTACAAGGGAAGAGTTTAAATTGGTATTTACGGATGGGGTGTAATGGTATAACAAACAAATGCTAGCAAATATCGTTTAATTGGAGGATAAAATAATTAAAAACAAAGAGAGGTATATATTCAAACGTAATTTATTATTTGACAGTTAATGTATAGGATATATCGTATTGGAATGTTTTAAATTTGTAAATCTGGGTGAAACTGGAGAATCTATTGGTAAATCTTGTACAGTTTACGATAAAATATGTGGTTTTGTGGAAAACCAACAGATATTCAGGATCTACAAGTATCTCGAATTCTGCGAATGCCATTGCGGATATTTTAGAACATTCTACTTAACTATGAAAATTACTGTAATTTAGCAAACGAGAGAATGGAATAATGAAACGAAATTGCCTTTTGCACGCTGCTAATTGCATTAATAAAGACAGGAATTGAAAGTGTGAATCTGAAGCTCAAACAATCGAAAAAGTATAACAGCGTTTTAACCCACTTTCGTTCCTTCGTTTCATATATATCTTTTATACTTCGTTTCCCGTTCCTTACAAAGGGAAAGAGTTCGGTAGAAGTGAAGATTTTCGAAACTGGGTTTTCGACGTTATCACGGAGTGGCTTTTGTTAACGCAACTGTTCACGGTTTCGTTTTTCGTTAATATTTTTCACATTGCCCTCTATTATATATATTTTTTACAATTCTACCAACTTTTGCTATAATTCGGTATTTACTTCAGATCAATCGAGATAACTTTTATCGCACGAATCATTATCACAGAACTTCTTTTCAACTTTTCATTGTAACAATTTTAACAAAAGCTTTCGTTACATTGTTTTAATTTTCTTCTTTTTTGCAACTGTCACAATACTTCTATTTCTTTCCATCACTTTTGTTCCCTTAAAAATCACCCTAATAAGATTCTCATTTCTTCCTTCTTTCCCACAAAACCATTGCACAAAAAAAAATCGACATCACCATTACTTAAAAAGTCCGCGCTCGCGCAAGTTCCTTTCCTACAACCGAAAGAGAAACGGTGCCAATGTAGTTACGCTTAATTAGATCGCGCGTGATGCTTTTAGGGCCGCGCCTGTAACGCACTTTCGCAGCACTCGTGAGCAGAAATATCCCGCCGGCGACGGCGGCGGCGACCCGATCGGCTTTTCTCTCCGATAATACCCGCGCGAGGCGAGATTGAATGGGGAATTGTTCGATTGACTGTGGAGCGAGAGAAAGAGATAGAAGTAGCGCTGTCTCTCTCTCTCTCTCTTCTGTTTCAGTTTTCAGCGATGATGAAAGAAAGAAAGAAAAGGTGCGGGACGGTGAGGGTGAGTGTGACCTTTTGAGGTCGGTGACCGGTTTAATAGCTAGTGGTTTTGTCTGAGGGTTCTGATGTCGGGTGAATGGTTTTTCTTTTGTGGTCCTTTAATTTTTAGAAAGTTTAGATTGGGGTTATGATTAAATGAGATTAAATTAGTTTTTTCTTTATATTCGGGTTATTAAATAATGGTTTATTTTACTTGTATTATTTACTGTGTGTGAATATTTTATAATTCAAAGGCGGTGTAAGGCGATTTTTAGTTTTCGATATGTATATAAATAAGTAAATATTCAACAATACTTTTAGAAACGATTGATCGGCATTTCTTTTATGAATAGAATCAGAATTTTTTACTCGGCTGTATAAAGTTTTCAAAAGAATATAGTAAAAAAACTCTGGTTCGAATTCTATTCGCAAAAATATTCTATATTATTGCTTGAAATTGCATATAACTTGAAAAAACTATGTACAAAAACAATTATTTTTTAGATTTTCGTACTGAAAATTCCATTTTACAATTTAATAACAAAAATATCCTTTAAAAAATATCACTATAACTACAAAACTATTTTTAGGGCGTAATTTTTAATTACAACATATATTTGAATAAGCAAACAAAAAGTGCGGGTGAAAAATCAAAGATAATTTCTCAATCAATACTAACGGGATGTTTAGTCAAATGAGATTCAGTTGGTCATTTTTCAGGGGCAAATGGGAATGCGTGGACAGTGTGTTATTATGTAATCGGTGGCGCAATTTATGCACATATTTTTAGACGATTATGTACATAGCATGAATTTCAGGCGCTAAATGGTAACCGTGTGGTGAGCTTCTAATGGATTTGAACAAATGAATTGCTTTTTTTTAATTGAAACGATATTAGGATTTATCTTAGAACTACCGCGTGATGATATACATATGACGACATATGATGACATACAATATACATTGAAATGGGTGCTAAAGGCCAGCGCAGACGATACATTTTACAGTAAAATTATACATGTATTATTGATTTTAAAATTTATATGATTGAATGAAAAATTCTTAGTATATCGACGGTATTATAATAAATTTCTACATTTAATTTTCAAACTTTTCATCATTAATTATAACCGAATATAATCAAAATTATACGTTATAATACGAATGCCAACAATTTCTTAAGAAGAAATTTATGTACATACCCAATGTATTTGAAATTTTCATATTCTCGTAAAACTTCTGCTCCCAGAAGAAGAGAAATTTATTTAGAACTCCCGGGCTCCAATATTCGGAATAAATGAGCAGTAGCAGTAGAAAGTGCGTCAAGACTATAACTTTGCAAAAGCGTATCTCATTTCCCCCGCATTTCCCTAGATAATTTCCCATTGTGAGTTTTACACTTGCGAATACATATATAACTTTGGCGCTTCACCATTCCCTCACCACAACATGTATTCCCACAAACAATTCATCATCAACCATACCACCGAAAAATCATGAATTACACATATACATTGTACTAACTCTATACCAAATGTTCGCACCCAATCAATTTTCAAATTATTTGAAAATTCACGCGAACCTTTGCCCCTTTCCAATCGTCTAAGTGCGAAGAAAGCTTGAAAGAGAGGGACAATCGCCTTGGCGTGCTCTTATCCTCGCGGCAGAACCAGACACACACATATACACATATACACGCTTCTGTCTGTCTCGCCGATGATATTGGCACGATTCCCACCCGCGCGCTTTGACTTTCCTTTTTCAGCGCGCTTTGAAGGCTCTTTATGGAACGCACAGTGCCGATGACACTTTGATATCGGCGCGGCTTCGGTCGTCTGTATGTGTGTATATGTATTTGTCTATAGGCCCGCCGAATGGGAGGTCAGACGCAGGTGTAGATGATTCTGATATTATGAATTTCAGATAGGATTGTGGTTTAGCGATGTTTGTTGTAAGCTGAATGAACATTATATTGAAAGTGTGTATTGGTAAAATATTGTGGTTCATGGTCGCGGATAATATTAATTTTTATTGTATATACTATACGTGTTGTATGTAAGACTATACCGTATAGTAGTTTAGTGAATACCTACTATGTTAAATTTAATGAAAATCCAATTTCTTTGGAAGAACACATTCGTATCTACGAGAGCAATTGAACTTCGGATTAAATGTTTTCGGTGCCCCTCAATGAAAGCAAATGCGATAAAGTATTTTGAGAGTTATTAGAGGTAATTAAATTGAATAGGGTTAATATGATCGAATGGTAGATATATACAAATAGTATGAATAGTTTAAACATGGAAATTAATGTACGTTCAAGTTGATAAATATTTATTAAACGTATATTTCCATTATCGGTTCCATGTATTGATTTGACAAGAAATACATTTGCAAAGTGCAAAAGCAAAAAGAGTTTATTGTTTTTATCATTGGTTTTCTGTGCAATATATTATATGAATCTTGTTATAAAAAAAAACAAAATAAAAAAGAATTTAGAACCCACTTTACGCACAGAGATAGAGACTTGAGAAGTACATTTGCATAGTATTTTTACGCAGAGAATTGTAAAAAATTTCCTAACAGATTTTTCTCGTTAAATTTATACCACTTCGTGAAAACATTTAATCTAAATTTTCGAACTATTTTCGCTACTGTACCAATACATAACGCTCTAAAGCATTCCCCAACACTGAGAAAAATCTCCGATACAACTATATCACTCAGAATAAACTTTCTTCACCATACCCTCGACCACCATACATTATTCGACGCCATTCCACCACTCTAACCCTTAAACCTCTCTCTCTCTCTCTGATTCAAAAGCGCGAAAGAACCATCAGCAAGTTGACAAGAGAGCCACGAAATCCAGGCTAACACACCGCGTCCTTGAAAGCTCGCGTTTCTCTCTCTCTCTCTCTTACACTCGCGTGTGCTTACGTAAAAGTAGCAAGTGCACGTCGCTTAGACTTTAATTAGCCCGCGGCGCGTCGACGGTTCTTGTCCCCAAGGAGAGGAGAACGAGAGAGAGAGAGAGAGAAAGAGAGAGCCGGCGCTTGAAACGAGGCTAAATGCACATTAGGTAGAAGCGCAGGCAGGCGCAGAGCATTGCGATATGTTCGTGAATGGAACGTGGTGTAGAGGAGATGACGCTTTGTGCGGTGTGTAGTGGGCGAGAGTGAGAGAGAAAGAGAGAGAGAGAGAGAGAGCGAGAGAGAAGGTGAGTGATAGTAGATGTATGTGTGTAGGTGGATGTAAGTGTCAGTGTGAGTTGGAAGGTTTTGTGGTTGAGAAGAGAAAGATATTTTATTTGAATTTTTTGGAAATTTGATTTTGGGTTCAGGAGTTGTTTCAAGCTTTAGTGAAATTGTGGAAGGGTTTCGGATTACGATTTAAAATTACCTTGATTATATTATTTGTTATATGTTTGTTTCAAGATCCATTGTTCAATAATAATAGAAGCACGTTTATTGTATATGTATAACGGTTACAATCAATACGGAGTAATTTGTAATACGCTATTGTGTTATTGCAATTTTATGTACCTAAATGCCTTTGTGCTGCTAAATTTAAAATTTTTCAAAAATAATCCTTTGTTAAAAAGAGGAATCTAGTATGTGTACAGTGTCATTTACTATCAAATATTTGAGGAGTAACAAAAAAATGTAATATTTTCTGATATTTATGAGGTTTTAAATTGGAACGTTTCCAAGAAAATTTATAATTTTTATCAATTAACCTGCATTTTAACTAAAATTCTAGCGTAAAATAACGTAACGTTAAAAGGAAGAAAGGATTTTAAAAAAATTTAATTCTGCAGGACATAAAGAGTGAACATAACTTTTTTTTTAAAGAGAGATTTAAAATAATAAGATAGAAACCGAAACAATCCGCAAAACAAACACATCCAACGCCTCGCACGTCATCCCTCTTCTCACTTTTAATTTCCACTATACGCGCGAAGAAAGCTCGCTCTCAAATGGCAATTACTTCCTCTTTCGCAACCTTTTCTCTCTCTCTCTCTCTCTCTCGTTCTTTCACTTGCGAATGACGCAACACGCCCTCCCGTCTCTTTAATTATCCCCGTAATTAGAGCTCGAAATTTTAGCTCTCGCGTTGCCTCTGCTGTTAAGTAAGTCGTTTAATTGACTCTCAAAAGACGCGTGTCGCCGTTGTAAATTGAAAATCGAAATCGAAGCGAGTACAGCGCGAGGTTAGAGGGTCAGCGGTACAAGCAAAGGACTTCAAAAGGCAAAGTCGAGGGCCACGCGAGAGCGATAAGTTCGTGGTGATAGGCGGAGTGTTTTCTCGTTTTCTTTTTATGGAGAGGAAGAGATAAGGGTGTGGTTTAATCTTTAGTCGGAGGTTGGGTGGGGTTGTGTTGAAGAAAGTCTGTGCTGTTGGAGGTAGGAGAAAGGGGGAGAGTGAATTTGATTTTATGATGAAGTTTATGGTGTATACAAATAAAGGTTTTTATTTTGTAGAACAATCGATTGCTTTGGTAATCGATAAATAAAGTAAAATGTTTTGGAAATTTGATGAACTTATTTGATTTGTACAAGTTAAAGCATGAATTTTCTTATTTACTCAACCTCTTATAAACAAATAAAATGTATTACAGATGCTTAAGTGCAAACCATCCGAAGATTATCAACCAGATTTATAAACCGTAAAATTAGATATTTTTTATTCGACGACGTAAAACCCATGCATACATAATACCTTAAATTCTTTTGAATTACAACCAGAAATCCACTAACCTGCTAGCCCCACCTCTTAAAAAAAAGTAATCCCCCAAAATCGCATCTCATTTCTCAAAATTACATTCTCGAAGAGCCCAAGTAAACCGCCTGGCGTATCTAAAAATATACGCATACCTATATATATATACACACCTACCGGTCGGATTTTATCAGGATCCCGGGGCTTAAGGCTTGTTAGCTCCGCCGAAGTAAGACGGCGGAGGCAACGCTAAGTGTATTGACTAACTAGGAGCGTGCAGCCCCTGGAGCGCCATTCCCCCTTTTTTTTGCGCAGACAAGCGCAGAGATGGTAGCTCGAGGTGATTGTTACAAGGATGGTGAGGAGTTGATATTAAAAAAAAAGGAAAAAATAATAATAGCGAGGGAAATGGGGTTGTAATAGATTGGATGTAACTTGTTGATTTACGCGGAACGGAGTGTAGGTAGATTGATTTTTGAAGAGTTGTAATGGTTATAGGTATGTAGCCGTGAATGTAGAATGATTTAATTTGCTAACACGTGTAACGTAAAGTTTATATTTAAACCTAACGTTTGCACTTTATTTTACACGTTGCTTTGCATAGCTAATGTCATGACATCACAGTGAAATTAGAAAAATCGAAGAATCGTATTAAATTTCACTGATGAGAGTTAATAATTAAAAGTTAAAAATTAAATTAAACTCATACCTAAAGGAACTTCCATCTCCATCAAAGGAATTTTTAATCGGCTTAATTGAAAATGCAACTTCGTTTCCGCCCGAACTCTCTCTGTATCTCGCTCTTGCAAACTCATTTAATTCAACCGCGAGCAATTTCGTGGACTCATGCGTTCGCGCGAATTCTGAGTCGCCGATAATTGAAAACTCTTATTTGTTTATTCGCTCGGAACGCGTGTGCCAGAGTTGAAATATACATATAGATACGTGTATACATATATACTAGCATAACCGTCGATGGCACGTGCGATTAAAATATTTTCCAAATGGATTTACGATTTAATGGCAAATATATAAGTAGACATGTGGGATGTAGACCGTGGGAGGAGGAATATGCACGCACTGTGTTTGTCACACAAATAATTTTCTGCTTTACGTTTATTGAAGACCAGTCGCATTGTTATTTGACGAGTGTGGGTGGTTGTATAAGGATTAAGAGTTATTTATTATTTATCGAAATTAATGATTGACGAGATGAATGGGTATATAGGTACGTGTAAAATGTTTGAAATCATAATGCAGCGTGAAATGTTAATTTATTAATATAAAATAAATAAGTTTCGATAAGAAATTAAAAATAATTTTACATATAAAATTGACGCCGATCGTTGTAACTGTAAACGACGCGGAGGGTCTTACAAAAGGAATGTAATTATTATTTATATTTAATATAAATATATAAGTATCAAACAATCATTCGTTTTACAAACAGTATATAAAATTACAAATAAAATCATCCGTTGTTTTATATCGTAAATATCTTAATTTTCGATTAAAAACGAGAAATTATTAATTAATAGTAAAAATATACTAGCCTTATATATATTAAAGATTACAACATTTTGACTTTTCAACCTCAAGGGATGTATACTTCACGAATTCTGTGTGGCCTGGTTCGAGCACGCAAAGTACAAATGTTCTCCGGCAATATCGCGTCGTAATTGATTTTTATTTCGTAGATCAGCTGATTTCCAGGTGTCAATAGACAGGTGCGCAGCGTCGTTGCGATAAACATAAGAAAGACGACACGAAGAATGGGATCGTTTGGTTGGTCGTAGTTTAGGTCCAGATCCTTTTCGTCAGTTGATACGCCAAGAGTCGAGGCGAAGACTAGTTCGCCTTTGCGTAGCACGATGTTCTTGCTCGAGCCGCGGTAGAGGGGTATAGACATTGGGGCTTTACAAACGCGTGCCAAGCAGCCGTTTAGGGGATACCTGTGAAAAATAGGTCAGTGGTTAAAAACAAAAACAGGCCAAAAACCTTTATCTCTCTTCTCCATATTTAGAAGATATGGTTTTGAAACAAGAATAGTGAAGTTTAAAGTAAATATTTATACAATTAGTAAATCTCATAAATTAAAAGCAAATTAACAAAACAACTTGTAAACCTGTCACGTACTTATTCCTTATTTCATGAATAAACTGATTGAGCAATGGTAAATTCAAAATGGTCTGTGCTAGCCATCTTTCACCGTCATGGTCCTCTGCTGTGTTCAATTCGTCGCTCAACTTATTTTGGATGCCACCATTCATCGCAAGTTCGCGCAGTGCTAATGAGCCTCGACACACCAGGTGAACGTAGATGTCGAAGCAAAAGGCGAACAATTCACAGCTGATTTCATGCAAGCTTAGGCCCGCGTTGTGCAGATAGAATAGAAGACACTCGCTGGCCTCTGGGTCGGGGTAATGACGATCAAGTATGCTGTGAAATGCCAAATAATAGATTGATGTACAGTATTTATACAAATATGTCAGGCGAAACGAATGCTGGATGAAGTCGATTATATTTTTAATTTACATCACTTATAAACGTTTAGTATATAAATTTTTGATGATCATTGCATCGAATATATTGAAAACGCGAGAAAAATAAGTTTGATTACAAATGGACCGAGTATCTTTTTCATACAACTTCGCAATATACTGACTATAATAAAGTTTTTATAGAACATTAATTGCTTAAAGTATTCGACTGGACTTACTGTTCGACGAGTCTTCGTAACTGGGACTCAACGGTCGGAGGCACTATCGTCACCTGATGGTCATTTCTGGCTAGATCCGACGCCATCAATAATATCGTATCCCTAGGTTTATTCAGTTGGGTTTCAAAGGTACGCTTGATCGTCTGGAAGATATTCTTGGCACCGTCAATATCTCTGTCCAAAAGGTCCGTATAACCTAGTCCGAGCCGTATGAACACCTGCTCAGCATACAAGGAGGCTGTGTCGCCCAGCTTAACCGTCACAATGCTTTCTTCACAGGATATCAAGTCAAACGCAGACCTGTATAACATCATTCTCTTCAAATTCAACAGTTTACAGAATGCCTTATCGATCTTATCTCGCGTCCAAATGTTCCTCCGTCTCCAGGGTAAGTTCGTGGTGAACATTGGACATCTGGATAAGGTCGGATTTTTCGATTCATCCGGGTGCCATAAGACCTCCAAGTTGTGGGAATAATTCTGTGAGAGTAGAAGTTTGACTACAATAGGATCGTGGACAAACACTGCAGGTCTGCCATTGTAATAGAATCCTACGAGAGCATGTGTAGGGTTCGGTCTCTTGTACAGTTCCTTACATAACATCGTCAAGTTCTTGGACATGTATGCTACAGCAATGGTCTGCCGAAAGTTTTCGATGGGTGAAAGGTATATCTGCAAGCCACGTCGTTTCCAGTAAGTAAGTTGTTGATAGTAACGCAGCGGCAAGAAGATGATGCTCTTCAGACTCCAGCAGTTCCAAAGCTGAAGCAAAATCACTTTCCATCTTAATTTGATACCATTGTACACAGACATGTCTAGTGAAAAATAGAAAAGACGATAGAATTAGGTGTTTATCTGATGATGGATGAAGGAACAGTGAGAAAGAGAAATGAGATGACGGCATGGTTGTTGTATGTAAACATGTAGCTTCGCCTGTGAATCGAATGCTAGTAATATTTTCATAATAATAGATTTGGAGGAAAAGTGATTATTGTGATTCGTAGGAATAGTTTTTCAATTAAAAGATTTTACGATTACGAATGGATTATAATTTTAAAAAGAAATAAATACAATAAATTTCTGGTAATTCCTGATAAATACTTTGCTGATTTCTGCAAAAAATAAATTTTATTCAGAGGTTCATTGGAAGAACATATTATCAATTTATTGCAGTAAAATATTGTTAAATCTAAATCAAAAGATAGTGATTGAAATCCACACATTTAATCCATATTATATACAACTCAATTTCATTGCTCAAACGAAATATCCTTCAAAACAATGTTTCCACCTCTTTGCGGAAAGTCGAATGTCGCTGGGATAAGCGAAACCTTCCTTCTCTATCTCTCACCGGCAATCGAATCATCAGCAAGCGAGCGTAAACTGTTCGTCCCAGTAGGATAGGCTCTAATGAACGTTCGCTTCTATACATGTATGTCTATGTATGCGTGATTGTGGGTGTGTGTAGACAGCAGGCTGATTAGCTGGCGCTGGCGCGCTTTGTTTATCGTCGGAAAATGACCCAAATGTCAGAGGCAAGCCATCAGAACGCGCGTATAGCAAGAGAGAAAGAGAGAGAGAGAGGAGAGAAGAAAGAGAGAGAAGCTTATAAATGTCTGATAATGAGGTTTTAAGGCTTTAGGGAAGATTGGAAAGTAATAGTTTCTTAAATGAAAGCTGATGTGCGGAAGGTGTAGTTAAGCGGAAGTTTGTGATTAAATGGGGTTTGGATTATAGTTGTTATGGTTTGGTATTATATTATTAACTATGACAATAATAATATGATATTTAATAGATTTTGCAGTTTATTTATTAACCATTAAGTAACGAGTCATTATATAGGACATTTAAATCATTTTACAGAATACTGTTTTTTCTTGTTACAAGTACATTTTTCAAAGAAACCTTCTTTACATGAAAAATTAAGAATTTTTGAAGTATCTAGGTTTTTTCTAGTATTATACCCGTAGTAAATTGCATGAGCTCGTAACGGAAATTAAGTCTGCACTGATTCCAAAAGATTATTACTATACTTGGTCACGAGGTGGGTCGTTATTAGGATAATGATATCCCTCGGAATTCAAAGTTCACGAAACACTGATTAGGCTAACCTTTGGATCGTTATCTCGCAAATTATGCAATGCAGATCTGGTCTACACGATTACCTTGTACGAAGCATGAGCTCTACGTGTAATCCAATAAGAATTATTAGTCAGGCAAGTCTACGTTCAAAAGAAATGATTCCGCACAATTTCTCTAGAGATGCAAATGAATTCTTCAGTATCCTTTGCTATGATGAGAAATATTCGTTTCGCGAAATTGAATATCAGTCTAGGAATAATTCATGATACGAAGATTCTTCCAGAATAAGTTTTTTCATTAGAGCTCGGGGAATTTTTTTTTGTTACAAAAGATATGCAAAGATGATGAAGATATATTTTATCCGAAGAAAGCTTTTAGCCAATCTTTGAGTACAGAACTAGAAAACTTTCTTTTTAGGAGGCTCTAAAATTCCCGTTAATACCCTGCGTAATATTAGTTTCTAAAGTAATATCCAACTATGATTTTACGTCATAGATTAATTTCTCTCAAGTTATTAACGGTTTGAAGAAAAAAAAATCAATACCACATACAATCTATAGTATATTGTCAAGTTATATCCTTTCAAAAAAACTACACCGCGTAACTAAATACACCGCAGCTCCCCTTAACCGATCCCCTGACTTTTCAAATTACACCCTCTCGAAACTGCACATCCGACCTGCTCGGATTTAAACTCTTACTCGTCGGCAGTTTTTCCTCCTTTTATCGATCCACAACGTTTTCGATGTATACATATACCGCTATACACACACATATACACGGGTCCTTCTCCCTCAGCTCTTAATAAAATGCGTGCGTATTGATTTCAAATAAAGTCAATGCCGCCAGCGTCGGGGCGCACTACTCTCGTGCATTTTTTATATTTAAAGCTCGCTTGCCTCTGAGCGCGTGGCCGATTTAAAATTGCAGAGCAGCAGTAGCGAACGTAGAGAAGAGAGTGAGAGAGAGAGAGGCCAGGAAGTTTTATCGAGCCGTAATGGAGAGACGAAGGGGAAATGAAAAAGGAGGAAATTTGGGTCTTTAGTTTTGGAGTGAAATAGTAGATGTATAATGGCTGAATTTAAATGGAGATTATTGTGTTGGCGGAAATTAGTGGTTGGGTTACTAGTAATGATATATTGTTTTGAATTAGCTTGAAATCTTTTTGTATGCAGGTTACACGAGTAGAGCGTTATGTAATTTTTAATGGATTATCGGATTAGTATGAAAATGGCTACTCAGATTACAGTTATGATAATTCAATTTTGGATGTACGTCAGTAGTCTGATTGAATACTGAGATATTTTTAGGGATTTGAGGGTCAGAGGGTGAACAATGTTATTAATAGCTGATTCGAATTAAGCTAATGCGACATAAAATTGTGCATGTATATATAACGCTAATTATTGGCAAAAATCCAGATCTTCTTTATACGCAAGTGAGGTGGAAATTATTTTCCAAAATTTGTAAAGGTCACAGCGCAACGTTCGAAATAAGAGGATAAATTATTGTACGACTTGTCGGTAAAACAGACTGTAATAATTCGATTTATGGATATCACACTATACCTATGGAAAACCGTAAATTCCTTCGCTTCTCACCAACGAAAATTAGGAACCCTTCTTTTTTGCAGGCGAGGAAGTTTTCCTAGCCCGCAAAAAACTTGCCTGATAATTACTCATAAATCGGACGTCGATAAAACAGTTTCCTCATCACTATCCGGCATCTTTATCTATCCCCGCTCTCTCGATTTATCACCCTTACAACTTTTCTCTCTCTCCCTTCTCCCTCCTCTATACCACATACTATATGTTACGTACTTATCCCCTTCTATCCTCATGCATACACTAACGATCGATTTTTCACGTTTCTCTGTTGCAGCGGTAAGCAGCAATATCGAGGAAAATGGCTTCGGGCTTCCCAAGCGCTCATCAGAGAAAGCTGGGACCGGCGCCGATCGCATCCTTCGAGGACCTCTCCGACGAAGTCGAGAACGTAAGGCCAATCTGTCACTTTCCCTTTGCGGTATACATATATATGTGCTAAGAGAGGAAGTTACGATAAAGAGGGAGGGAGAAAATGGCGGGGGATTAAGGGAAAACTTCGATTTTCTTCTTCTTTACTCGAGGAGGGATTTTTATTCGGCTGTAAAAGTGAAACTTCGCTGAACGTCCGATGGTTTTTCTCTTGCTCGTATACGCGTGTGCAGAGCAGTTGGGACGTGAGTTATGAGAGCCGCTAGGGGTTTACGAGACGATCGTGACTTATTGCAGCTTGAGTTTGCAGTTAACGAATTTGAACTGGCGTGAGAATTCTTTCTTCCTGAACAGGGTTTTGATGAAAAAAAAATGTTTGACGAATCTAATATTTACTAGTAGATGAGAATTGTTCGCGCATCTGAATGATTGAAATTATTATACCTTTTTTCGAGCACTGTATTTGATTACGATATAAAAGAGAAGGTCGCCGAATAATTACATGAACAGGAAATTACATTGTCGTCAGTAACTCTGTGTAAATTACGTACGATATTACATCCCGTTAATGAAAATGTCAAAAGTTCTCTTCAATCTAAAATTCTCATATACCCGACAAAATAAATGAAAAAATAAAACCCTCCGTATTTTTAGAATTTAATAATAATTTTACAAAAGAACAACTTTACAAGAACAAAGTGTTTCGTTATTTTTATTTCACTTATCGTTGAACCAAGTCAAGCGAAAATAGACCGTAAACTTCGCAAAGTCGGTTGCCGGGAAATTAATCGTACCAAAAAATCCATACCGGAAGCCGTTATCCATTTCTTCATATATAACAGAGTTGCGCAGAATTCGCATCCTATATGTATATAACAGATCGAAAGTTGTGCTGCCACTACTGAGAACTTTTAAGCGCGCGATACGCCAAACTAATACGCTCTACACGCGCGCAAGTCTAGAATGAAAGCGCGAACGATCGGATAAAAGCGTTCCAATTTTCAGTTATATATATATATATATATATATATATATATACACACATCCTCCTTTAAATCACGCTAATTGAAACGTACTATATGTGTATATAGACATAGACGTCCGATACTTATCGAAATTATCAGTGTCGCGCGAACGTTCAACAGACTTACCAACTTCGATAATCCACAATCCTTTTCGTAGGCAAAGTTTGTCCCACGCGTTTCGTCCCCCCTAGAAGAGGATTTCGAAATTCAATTTATTTCTTTAATTCGCGTCAGTCGATGCGCCCACCCGAGTGAGAGGCGATTTTAAAATCGATACATATATGTACGTGTGGAAAAGAGTTAGAGAGGTAGAGATGTGACGATTGTTCTATCAGCTGTGGATTGAAAAACTGATGGAAGTTTTCACAAAATAGATAATTGTGTCGATAGATCGGATTACTTGTACACAAAGTACTCGTGTGTCAAAATGATATTTCGATAAACATATTATTCAAAACGTAATCTAGTAATTGCTTTTTAACAAGGATTTATAGCACATGTGCTGGATAAAAATAGTATAATTCAAAGTTGTTCTATCGATTATTTTAAATTATAATTAAAATCAATATTATCCAACTATAAAAACTCTATTTTATACCATATTTCATGTTTAGTTATCTTAGAGATCTCTGAAATCATTAACCAGAAAATTCGGATTTATTAAGTAAATGTTATTACAACCATCTAAAATAACCACATTGCAGATAATATAAGCAGATTTCATTTTCTTTATCACATTCTCGCAAACATAATATTCACGGGTACAAAAAACCGCGGGAAATTCAAACCCTAAAACCCCAACGTCCAACCCCTATCGTAATGAACCCTATCCCGTCCTTCTCCCTCAATAAACTCACTTACTCTCTCTCTCTCTTTCTACCCCGCGCAACCTCCATCATTGTCGACGACACGTGTTCTCCTGCGGTCGCTATAATTAGCCATAAAAAAATAACGCGCGCGCGCACTCGCAGTGACATTGAATAGCTCTTCTCTCGCTCTACTATAAGCGAGCACACGACAAATACAGGGGCAAGTGAGAGAAAAAAAATCCCTATATATACCCCCTCTCTCTTTTTTTCTTTCTCTCAGCGGGAGGGATTTATATATCCATCCGCACCAGGTTGGTGGTATATAAAAAAAAGGGAGGTTATACGACGTATATATACACACGTACAAGTGTGCGCAGGGTGGTGAGGTGGCGCGGATGCCGGGCATCGTGGAGGTTACGACGCCAGTGACGCCGGCGAGCTCGCTGAAGACCCCGAGCACGCCGCGCATCGACATCAGCAGGGCGAGCAGCTCCTCGCATCACGAGGAGGACAGCAACTCGCGCGAATCTACGCCCGAGAAGGAGCTACTCGCAGGTATGTTGCTTGTTATATGTTGTATATATAGAAGATTGACGAGTGGAGGTTTGAGGTTAGGGATAATTTTGGTGAGCATTTAGTGATAACGGAGGAGAATGAAGAGATTCTCAGTAAGGGTTTTTCGGTCTTGAATTATAAAAAAAATTTAATTCGGATTGAAAAAGGTAGATGTTTGTTATTTTTACTATACTTGTATTATGTAGGTTCGATTTTACTCTAAGATGAGGAAACTTCCTTCATAATAGTTTTTTTAATTAATACATTTAGAGTCAATTATTACTTCATTACTTTATTTTATTAAGTTCGATTTAATAAAGCACTTTGCATAATAAAAAAAATTATTGTGATTGCAAGATACAATGGTGTAGATAGATGCGACGTACATTTATTTTTAGAGGAAATAGTAAGGACGTATGTGAAGAAGGTTTAGTTTAAACGATCGAGAAAAAAACGGAAAAAGGTGGAAGCTCACGCTTGTAAAATAAACCGAGAAAAAAGCATAATGAACGACTATCATAATATTCCACAGCATTGAATTACGGGGTGAAAAAGGTGGAGAGTCTTTAAAGAAATTTTATCCCTCGTTTCATGCAAAGTATAAAATATCGTTTCTTAAGGATCATTTTCACACCTCGCCTCGTTATTATTGCACATAAAAAGACATTTTTCTTGAATTTTAACGATATTTTTTTAGATTTATATAGTAGACTATTTTACAGTGTGTTAATAATCTGCGTTATAGAAAAAGTAAGGAAATCGATAAGTAATAATAAACCTGATAATTCAAGGTATCTATTCTTGAAAAAAAAAAAAAAAAAAAAAATAGCGAAATAAAAAATACGGTTTTTTCCTTTTCATCTTGTAAACTATAATATCGACGTTTTGCTTACATCACTGACAAAGTAAGCATGAAAGATGTTCATTGAATACTTATTTGCATAAAACTTTTCTTTTTACACAAAGAAAAAAATTTCTTCTTTCCCATTCCAATCAAAAAAGGAAATAAATGTTATACTTAACATAAGAATGTTCAATATATTGAATATACACTAACAACGATATAAATGACTACACAGGCGTCGTACCTCCGGAGGGATGCAAGCTACAGCTGGGTTACAAGGAGGACGCGCAGGACTTGCGCTCGTCCACGGAGGAGCTGGACCTACAGGACCCAGTGCACGCGCAGGACCTGAAGCGAGACGCGCGCAGGGCGCGCAAACGCGCCAAGGAACTGCACGACGGCACGCAGTCCGAACACGGCATCAGCATAAAGGTTTCATCGCAAGGGGAACGCGAACGGAAGGACAGCAACTGCAGCGAAATCATCCTGTTGAACATCAGTGGACGTACCTCGAGGCTGTCGTCGGTAGGCAGCCAGGGCAGCGGAGTATCCGGGGGCGCGCTGTCCGTCGTTTCGGCCACGTCGTCCAGGTGAGCAATAATTTTCATGATGCGAGAGGTGTACTGTTTATTTTGAGAAAATTGACCAATTTTTTATTCTTTGCCATTATTTATGTTGTGAATTGAGAAACTTTGTGATTATTTCTAAGCGAAAGGAAAAGATCTATTTATTCGTGCGTTTTGTAGTAAACGTAAAATTTTACGATATTAAATGTAAATATTTACTAGTTTCTCAAGTTATTGCCGCTTCACAGTCGTAGAGTAAATAAAATATTCTCCCGAAAAAGTAAATTGATGTTTGTAAATTTTTTTTTGTAAAAATGTTGTCTGTTTATTCTAAAGTTTTTTTGAAAAGTTTCTCGGTACTAGCATTAAAATTAAACATAAATTGAAGAAAACAACCGACACTTTTGTAGAATATAAAGTTGAAAAATGCAATTATTTGTTTTAATAAACAGACATTTTTATTTAAGTTTTCTTATCTTTCTTGTTTTTGAGGATTGTAATAAAAATGATAAATTTTATTTTTTACTATGTTATGGATTTACTTTTTTTAAACTAACTGGCCAATCAAAATTAAGTGAAGGCCAATCACGGGCTTGAAGTAGACCTGCCAATCAAAATTCAGTCAATCATAAAATTTCACTGACGTGATTGGCAGGTTACTCGAGTTCTTTATTGACGATAGAATTTAAAGTCAAATCTTATAAAAAAAGGATCTCAATCTTTAAATAAAAATAATAAACAGTCATTGTAATCGTTCAAATCCTGATACCTTTAGAAGCAGTTAAGATTGCACAAAAACGAAACGTACACTTGCATGAAGGTCTACTTATCACAATTCTCGCACGTCAGTCTTAAATTTCACCGTCATTTTTGTTCATCGCTGTAAACAGACACGATATCCTTTTTATTTGCCCCAAGGGAGGCCCACGAGGAATAAATCAAGTCATCTTTTGACGTACAGAACGGTGAATAATAAAAGAGCTGCGCGCTCAGCTCGCAAGCACAAGCGCGGGTGCATACAAAAGTTTGCAGTACGTAAAAGGCAAATGAAGAAATACGACGACCCGATGCCTTCGAGCGAAATTTTTTATTGATTCTGCTCGACCTTTTTAGCGTTCCTGGCACGTATATATATACGTATAGGTACGCGTGCCTCTTGCTCGCTCTTTCGGAGTTCGCACGAGAACGGTCAATAAAAATTCGATAAATGTAACAAAACTGCATTTCGTTGAAAAATTCAAATTGAGTTTAGCTTCCTTTAGGTTTTTTCGACTGAAATCGAATAAAACTGGACTGTGTATTTATTGAAACAATTGTATTCTGCTCTCGAAAAGAGTGAACGTTTATCAGAATTAATAAAAATATTACTTTGGCAAATAGAAACATTTTCTCCACAACAGAATATTTCATTTATTTCTATATATCTTTTCTACCATCATTTGAACTATAAAATAAATAAACGTTTTACTGTACCGCGAATCTATCTTTAAGTTAACCTTTAAAATGTGTTCTTTTTAATCAACAATTCGACTTGTACAATTAAAAAGTTTAGGTACACGTCCACATATATTTCTTTCAAACCAAAACTCACCTACACAATTCTCGCTACCTCCGAAGCTCTTACCACAACACCATTCATCTCCCCCCCAGATAATCTTATCTATCAATCACTTACACTTGTCCGAAACCGAACTTCAAACATCTTACCACACCCATGACATTTCTTCTCCTTTCCCTCTAGATCTCCAAGTCCGCACAAATGCCTGCTGGAGACGTCGTTCTGCGGCAGTGTGTCGACCCTGGCTAACACGCTGATCGAGCCTTCGAAGCCAGAGACGGATGATCTGGCCAAGATCCTGCTGCAACGTGAGGAGGATTCGACGCGTGCCATGATACCCGAGAGCGTGAGGGTGCCGATGGTCGGTGGCAACCTGAAACCTGATCCCCTGGACATGCCAAGGCGTAGACTCGGCAGAGAAGAACGTAAGGAAGCGTTTAAACGTGAGGTCGAGATCACCAAGCGGGTCCTCAAGCGAGTCAACATCGAGGTGAGCGAGACAGATGTGATCATTGATTTTTACGGAAGTAACGTGTGTATATATGTGTGTGCTTGTGGTATACGATAGACAGGGGAAGTCTGCGTTATATTGACCCGTGCAGATGCTAGCACGAGGGATTACGGGGAGGTTCGTGATCCTCTGGTGTGTGCGTGTGTGATTTGTAGCAGAGCACAGCCGGTAGTGACGGTTTTTGAGGGTTATTACCGGCCATCGTCCCCCTGGGGTTGGACAATGTGTGCTGCGGATGTTTGAGAGGACCAGTCGAAAGGGGATATATATATATATATATATGTTTGCGTTTTCGAGTGGGCATCGAGATAGAGAATGGATTATTGCTCGGGGTAATGCGATTTCATATGTTTGATTGCGTTTGTGATTAGAGGTTGAGTAGTATGTTACCGCGACATTAAACTATCTTCGGCGTATCTTTTTTATTTTTAAATTTTTATTGATTCTTGTTTAATCTATTCTGAATTAAATGTAAATTATTAAAACGTTCCGCAAAATTAAGAATTTAATTAGAAGTAACGATACATACTGGAGTTCGAAAGATTAATTAGGATTAAATAATGTTACGGGCTGGTTGATAAAGTAGTTCTTTTAACACGTGCACGACAAAAGCCGTTTTTCATGCTTGCAAAGTGGATCGAAAGTTAAGTTGCACTCTACTTGTAGTATAATATATTATTGTAAACTTCTTAATATTAAATTGCTAGAATATTAAGAATACAGTATAATACGCTACTTAAAAGTAAACTTATACATTCATCATTTAGAAGAGGACTTATAAAGAATAATATTTTGTCTCAAAATAAATCATACATATAACACTTCTTAACAGATAAATGGAAGTATATAAGCAAAATAAACTTACAGAAATTATTTATTCATAATAAGATGCGATTTAAATAGCAGACCTTATCAAATAAACCAGTTCACTCAGAAATTCAAATGTAATTTTCACTCGCACCTTTAAACAAAGATACATCGTCACATCTACTATTCAAAAGGATAACTACTTTATCTCGCTCTTCCCTCTGTCTATTTATTCTTACGCATAAGGAAAAGCAAGTTTAATTACAAAGCCGTGAGACGCAACATCCAAATTGTATGTAATTATGCTACCACGCTATAAAATCCCTGTTTTGAAAAAGCTATTAATTATTCTGTTCTGAGCTTAGTGTGTAAATGACTGGTTGGCATTTAAATAAATTATATTAACATCTCGAAATAATGGAGAAAATGCTCTTTACAATGTCACTGTTTCTATACTCTAATTATAAAAAAATCAGTAGTGAAATAAAATATTTGTCATTATAGTATAAAACGTTTTATCAAAATACATTTGTTCAAGAATAAAATTAATTATATTCATCCGATACTTTTAATTACTCTTTCATTGGTGATTGCTTAATTTGATGATTGTAAAACATCTGCTAAATTTTTACTCATGATACATTAAGTATAATTAACTACAGATTTATTTTAAAAAAAGGATTTTTTAGATCTACATACTATCCAACAATAAATTAAATACATTACACTTAAATACACTTCAAAAATCAAAGTTAGTTATTTAGTTAAAATAAAATGAAATCAAAATAGAAAAAAAATAGAAGCAAAAGTTACAGCGCCACCTAGCGGCACACTAATCCACTGTTTCACTTTCTTTCTTCTCAGGTGCCAATAATAAAGCTGCCGAAGGAGCCGGACGGGGGCACGGACGTCGAGCCTGGAAAGCTGCTAGGTACACCCGAGAAGCCAGTGAGTCTCGACCTGAACGATCGTCAACGCAAGCGCAGTCCGAGTACAGCTTCGACGTCGTCCCGCGCTGCGACGGCGGGGGCGGGCAACATCGGCGGTGCCGTCCTCGACACACCCAAACTCCAAAGGCACCAGAAGATACGCGACCTCGAGGGCTCGCGGACTCCCAGTCCGTCTTCCGTCTCGAGAAAGTCTAGCTTTGCCTCGCTCTTCAAGGTAGATATGTCGAGATGAGCGCGTCTAAAAACTTCTTCTTTGATTATATTTTTTTTTCTTCTCTTCTTCTTATTCTTCTTCTCTTATCTATCTTTCTCGAAGTTTTCGCGTCTCTCTTTATCTCTATTTCGATCAAGCCATGATTATTATTATTATTACTATCTTATTATGATTATTATTATACATAAGTATGAATATTGCCGCCATTATGATTATACATATATAAATAAAATGTATGAATATTGAGAGGAAGTAAACGTTGGTTGATAGTGACGCGGTGTGGTTATATAATATGGCATATAGGCATACCTGGCGAGGTTGATGCGACAATGCCGGGGAAAAAGCGCGTCGTTCACGCTGCAGGGAAAATGTTACGTGGGCTGTTTTCGTTTTTATAAGGGATTATCTTTTTTTTTGTTATCCTTGATGATAGACCCGAAATCATAGTCCTACGTTACTATAGTTAAATACTCAGATTTAAACAATACATTTCGTAGTAAATGAATCATTCTCTTTGGAAATTCCACGTGCCATTTTCCATCGGAAAATTGTATAGTCGTGCATGATTGTAGGTAGATTTTGGTATAGTGCAGTAAAAATATTTTAATCGATGTTGCAATTTTTTACAGATGAATGCGAATCCTTTCGTCCCCGTACCAAAGATTTCATTTTTATGAATAAGTCAGTTGATATAATCTGTAACGAGTGCAATAAACGATTGAAATACTTTATGCAGAACCTATTGAACATCTATCCAAATTTACGTAGAATCCATGCATGATTTTGTTGACTCGAATTTTCCCCTGGTACATATAGAAGCAACTCTTGTCAGTTGTGGGTACTTGGATGTCGTATAAACAAAAAAACAAACTGCTCTCTAATATATCGCTTCAGATTTTTTTATTATATAGGGGAGATTGAGGCAAGCTCTATACGTATATGTGTTTTTATACAATTTCTAAGCAATATAATCGTTTTTACTAGTCGGTGTATATCAGATCTCAAAAGTATTACCGAGTATTATGAAAAAAAAATGCAATACGCTACTGTTATTATTCTGACGATAAGTTGTTAATAATCTTTGACCACTGTGCAAACGTCATATGTTTCAAAGTTCCTAAATTCCAAGCTCCCCTAATAATAAGAAAGTTACTTGTTGAATTAACGCATAATAGAGTTTATCGTTACTGCTTCAGAGTATTAACTGTGTTAAACTATTGAAAATTTTACATTGCCGTTAGCAAGATAATCTAAATATATATATATTTTTTTTTCTCGAAAATAGCTCGACTGAGAAGGGTACATACATAATATATACGTAAATAAAAAAGCATAGCGTTGTAATATAACATAAGTACAAAGTTGTGGCGTATTAATTGTTATATATCTGATTATTTATTGTATTCCGAATTGATTTGATGACTGTTGATATATACATATATCTTTTGTGTTCGATGAGCGAAGTAACTGAAAACCAATTTTATTGACGATGTAACTTTATTTGTTTACAATAAAACTTCAAGTAAAACTCAAAATAAACAGTCTCCAAGTTCTAAATAATTTCGAAAGTCGAACTCTCTGTCTCTCACTCTCTATTCCCCTTCGGTAAATTCGAAAAGTTGACGAAAGGTAAGCATAAAGATTCGCTTGCTTATCAGATCCAAGTAAAGCGCTCTCAATCATCGAACCCCTAAACTCTCTTTCTCTCTCTCTCTCTCTTTCTTTCCTCATAAAAAACTCCCAAGTAAATAATAGACGACTTGAAAAGTTCATTATTGCGAAAAGATCGTGAATATTCATTCTGTACTATTGGTACAATGTAAAGAAACAGAAACAATATTGAATTACATGTCATATGCATATATATTAGCTTTGTAAAAAAACACTCTGTAGTTCGAAGACAACATCAACCGCTATGTCGTTGAAAGATTAGATAAATTTATATTCTCGTTGATGCTTTTTACGAGTCGATTTTTATTTTACTAATCAGTTTTTTTTTCTTACAAGTTAACTTTTTTTTATATGGCTTAGTAACATAATTTCCGTTTTTTTACTAATGATGAAATAATTTAAAAAGTAAAATTTAATCATAATATGGTTTTGTATGCAACTTAAAATTAATGAAACTATTTCTTATTTAAACTAATTATGACAGTTTAAAGGATATTAAAATATCTTTCATTATTTTATAACTGAAAAGATTGGTTTTTATATTAATATTTACTACAATTAGGATTAAAACAAAAAGAATAAACATATCATTTCTTTTACTCCTTTTTTTTTAATTTTTTTTACTTCTTATTGATCCTTATCATTCACAACATTTTTGTGTACAATTTGTGTAAAAGTGTCATGTGGATATGCTTCTGTATAGGTGTATATGAACGTGGGTTTAAATTTTCAGTTCGCTAAAATGTGTATGATAGATCTGCTTCTATATAGGACTTATTTTTTTTACTAGTTAATAGGCGACGCATAAAAATTTACATTTTTACACAAGTTTTATACAAAAGTCGTACGAAGTGAAAATTTAAACATGCGGTTGTGATGTTTGGTGTTTGGATATTTGAAAAGTATCGTACGTTAAAATTTGAAAGAGCTGGATCGAAATCCTAACTAAAATATATAATTCAATGCAAAATTGTTGGCTATCGAGTAGATGTTATTCATGTGAAACGAATTTTATCGACGTAACGGTATACATGGTTATTAATGTAAATCTCATGCACGACATCACTTTTTTTCTCATCTTGTATACTTGATAGAATTTATCTGAGTGTAGTAAAGTCTTTGAAAGCACATAGAAATGACTCCACTATAGCTTCTTCTCATCAGATGAATTTCGTTATGTTAGAACTAGTCTAATATTAAAAGATGTTTTGTGCACTATTCGACTTCATTAGCGATATCAAACCAAAAACAATCTGAAAATCGGAATCTCTTTATATAATCCACACTGCACTCATGCACGTATTCATGTACTTGTATATGCTTATACAAAGCAACGTAGTTCGAAAATCTCTGTCAAAATCTAAAAAAACATTGTAATAATCAACTCAAAACATCTTGAATTACCATATACAATTCCAACGAATCATAGTAAACAAAAAAATACTCCACAGTAATATTATTACAATGTACCCAAACGTTTCACATAATAACACACGTACTACCTTGATCACATCTAGCGTCTCGACTCCAGCGCTTCAAGCTTTAACGTACTTGATATACCCCCTATATAACACAACGAATCAGTCATCTAACCGTAAACGACTCTCTGCCTCTTCTTTGCCGCGCGATTAACAAACGTGCGACAACACAAAAGGGCCGAGCGGACGGCGCGAGCATACAGAGCCAGGAGTCACCGACGACGAGCTCGAGGCGCACGAGTCTAGCGAGTCGTCTGAAGGATACAGCGGAGAGCTTGCGCAGCAGATCTAAGAGCCGCGAGCGGCCGAGTTCTGGAGAGAAGTCACCCGGCAGGAGGCCAGACTCCAGGAACCGCAGCGGAGTCTTCTCCTCTACGTTAAGTCTGTTTAAGAAGAGGGAAAGAAAGAAGAGCGGTGGTAGCATTGGTACACCCGATACCTTAGATGGCTCACATGGCAACCTCGAAAGCATCGGGATGGACTTTAGCTGGTACCAGCAGCAACAGACTGTAAGTGGTGGTTTTGCCCGTTTTTTTGTATTATGTTGTAATCGTTTGGGGATGAGAAGGTGATTGTTAGTGGGAAATTATACGAGAGCTAAAGAGTTCTTTATTGGAAAGGAGAGTAGAAGCTGTGTGATTTCTATGAGTGGTAGCGCCAGAAATCATCTGATTTCTCATTTATAAAAGAATAAATCACGTGATTTGTCATTAAAAATTATAAAAATCACACGATTTGTGGTTAGTAGAAAATGAAATACCATGATTTCCAGGTCATAGTACAAAAAAATTACACGAATTTCTACCTACCTCGTAGTAGAAGAAATCACGAGATTTATAATTAAGACACGTTATATACAATAAGGAACCACATAATGTTTCGGAATAATGTGAACAATTAACTTATTATGTAAATTATTCAATTATTTTACTTTCATATCCATATCTGTCTATCTATTGTTCTTTTCGTTGAAATTGATTTATTCTAAATCGTGCATGTAAATCTTACCTGAAATCACGCATAAAATAAAAATAACAATTTTTCTTCCTTATTTCGGATACAGCCAAGTCATCACAGTAAAAAAGAGGAAGTGATATTCATAAGCCTGTACGGTGAGAATGACGAGTTTAGGAACAGAGAGGAGACCCCGGAGCCGACGCATGAATTCGAAAATACACTGCCCTCGGAGAGCGCCGCAATGCCGCTCGAGAGCCCGACGAAGTTCCTCGACGATAACGACGCGTCCAGTCCCCAGCAGACTGGGGCGAACATCGTCTGCACTGAAGCCACCATTGAGCACCTCCGAAAATCGGTAAGCGAGTTTTAACAAAGGATCATTCGTGAAGAAAATTCGTAAATTTATTAAAGTATCATAAATTACTCTAATTTTTTGAAAAACCATAAAAACTGTAATCAGAAAAAGTTAAATTTTTAAAGTTTTCATATAACTAAAAAACGAGTAAACTATATCATTTTATATAAAAAGAAATATTCATTCGAATATACGGTGACTTCGCTCACATGTCCATCAAAAATGAAAATCAAACTGATTCTTGACGTGTGGCATAAAAATATCAGAGACGAAGCGACCGGAGGAGCAGAGACGGCGCGAGGATCTCATCGTCGTCAGGCGAGAGCACGAGAATCCCGGAGAGCCACTCGAGGGACTCACAGATCTCGAAGAGCGAGTCGAGGGACTTGAAAATCGCGGCCGAAGATAAACGGGACGTTACGAGCGTTAGGTAAGCTGGAATTCAGATTTAGGACGAGCGCTTCTGGGGAGTTGTTTCTGCTATTTTAGCTTGACGCTGGGAAAAAGAAGTTGTTGAATGTGACCTATATCTTCATATTTTATTTGCGTAGCTATGCGAGGTTATTTAAATTGACATTGAACAGAATGCATCGTAAAAGAATAGATATAAAAATGTCGTTATTCATATTTTATGTAGCATACATTTTAGCTTTAATTTTATGATATTTTCTGATTAATTAATCAAACCGATTTTCGTCGTAAGTATATTGTTCCCTATACTTTAATACCCAACAAAACACCTTTTACGAACTTTCCAGCATACTTTTTTTTCCACTTCACTCGTACCACTTCGTCAACCCCTGTGCTAAACCAATCCTGTGTTGCGAGTCAGTTCGCGAATGTTTTATTCAATGCACATTAATCAGCAGTTAAAAGTCCAGCAGGAAAAACGCCGCATTCGCAATGCAAAAAGTTCCACGGTGGAAAATTGACGGGACTCGGCTATTGTGCACGACAGGAGTTTCACGAATTATTAAAGAACTGGTGTGCGGAGAAGAGGGAAAGTTTCGAGAGGCGAATGGAAAATTACTTTTCCGTCGTTGTGTATACGCACGCGCGTTATATATGTGTTGGACGGGACGATGATGAAACCGTAGCCAGTAACTTTTTTTTTTTTAAAGGAACAACCTGCCCGAGCGTGAGTTTTTTGCGAAGGAGTGTGTATAGGAGAACGAGCAAAATGAAAACAGGAGTTTACGGATTCTTTATGGCGGTCTTAATTTGGCACTGGGGAATTTTATGTTTGTTTTTCGTGCTCGTTGGTGTTTTCTTGAAAAGTTTTCTGAAACTACACCCTAAAAACTTGTTGCAATGTTTAATTTTCCGCTCTATTTCATGCTTACTCATATATAGTTCGCAACTTTTTGTTGCTTTGTTTTTAATTTTTAATGTTTCTCAACTTCGTTTATTGATCACTATCACTTGAATGACGACTATTGACGAATAAAATTCAATACAAGGATATACGTAATCAATCATTCCTTTAATAATAATTTTTATTTATTTAAAATTTATACACGAATGAAGAATAAATGTCATTATTACAGAACAAATGTTAATCTAGGATTTCAGCATGTAGTAGAGCCTTCGCCGTTGATAAACGACACGATGAGGATAAAGATAAAAGATTACTCACTGTTGACATGATGCATGTGCTTTTTTACGTCGGGCTCGCCGTGCCTATGACGTGGCGTGACCTTGTTTCCAAACGTATTATGATTAGCAGATTTAGATAAATACACGTGATATAACGCGTAATGGACACAGTGGTGGCTAGATAAACTGAATTATTTATTATGAAAGGTCAATCGACATTTTTATTACGGTCAGTTAATATAGAAGATAGTTAATAATATTTATCATCATAAAAATAATTTATTTTTTTGGGTTTTTATCGGTATTTTCACAAGTTCGATGAATTTAGTTGTTAATTTAATAGTAAATATCTGTAATTAAAATTTTTAATTTATATCACAATATTTTGTTTCTAAACTATTGATTTATTGCCAACATTAGAAACGGAACTATTTACATAAGATTCCAACACTTTTCGCAATAATTTAAAGCAGAAACGTCCAAAACACCAGGCCTTTCCATACATCAAATCATTCATTAAACAAACCACACTTTACCCTTTGCAGTCAGCAGTCAGCGACGGAGGCCCGTGAGGACGCGCGTAACCAGCGCATGTCGACGAGCTCCTCTCGCGATTCAATCGGCAAGAAACCGGAGGTTGTAAAACCGAAGCGCAAGACCAAAACGCAACCGAAGTCGGGGTCGTCGTCGTCGGAACTACCCCCGAAGCCCAGCCTAGAGATGAACGGCAAGATCCCACGACCGACGGAACAGCCACCACCGCCGCCTATTAGAGCTGAATTGATCCTGCCGGACCCGAACCTGACCAAAACGCCCAGCGTCGTCTCAGACCTTGATCACAATAGCTCCGAGTCGGAAAGGGACTCCGAGATCGATTTCATCAGGAACAAGGCTGAAAAGGGAGTCGAGGAACTGCCTGATGAGAGGAAGGGTTTGTGCTACGAGGAGAGCTTCGAAGAGGATCTACCATACGTGCCCACGACGTTGCCACTGGAGAAGAGCGTCGCTGTGCCCATGCTACCGGTCAAGCAGAGGCTGCATCAGGAAGTTACCAAGTAAGTTGAAATTTGAATTCACGTGGGAGTTCTGATAGAACTTTTTTTTTATTCTAACGTAATAGAAGTTTATATAATTACAAAATAAAAATCGTATACCTTCTGGAATACCACGTAGGATCGAACTATTCATGATTTAAAACATTCGATTCTTTTGTACATTTACTGAAGAATTTCAAATACGAAGCACTATTTATATTACGACCATTACAATACCTTCTCTTTGTGCATGACTAATAGTCTATACTTGCTTAGATTCAAGTAGGTCAGTTAGTATATTTAGGCTAAACGAACAGTTGTTATATTCTCTAAACATAAGTTATTGTTAAATTTTATACTTTGGTATGCCTAAATAAACAAAGGCATTTTAAACAAAGCTTAAAGTGCTTGATCTAATGGAAGCCTTTTATTCAAACGATAGAAGCCTTAAGAAACTTCCGCGTTAGAAGACATCTGTTGATTCAAATGTAGCGTAAGTTTTCTGTTGCATCAACGACGTGCGACGTAACGATATTTAGTGATTATTGAATCACTATAAATAGCGAACTGTCACTTTCAAGGAAACGTTCATTCAATAAACTAAAGTACTGTGTAACAAATAATAAAAGTAATAGCAGGTTCAAAAATAATCTTGGTTTGTCAATGATAATGATTGTGCTGAAATCTAAAGATTATTGAGTTAGTGTTTTACTGTTAAATATTTTTTAAAAGACTGATTTTATTTGTAGGACTGAAAGATTTCGTTTATTCTAACACCGCTAGGTGGCGTATATTTTAACACACTATACAATAGGATAAATGGTTCCTCGTCGTACAAATATCATTGTTGATTGATATTTTATATGAAAGCTTATTTCTTACAGAAAACCCCATTATTAAACCTCGTATTCCAATTTTCAGAACCACACCGATCGAGAGGCCACGCTCGACCACCCCAATCAATCCAACGCTTCTCGACGAGTTCATCATGCACACGTCGCAGGAGGACCATCATCACCACCACCAGCGACGCGGCGAGCACAAGATGAAAATATCCCTACCACGCGAGGACTCCTTTAAGCTGAAATCCCCACACCGACCCTCGACTCACAACAGCTTCACGGAGTTCGCAGGCCGCGTACCAGCGGCAAAGAGCGCGAGCCTTAGTCTGGCTAAATCACCAAGTCCGCCTCCACCACTGCCTCCTAGGGCTCCTACGCAGGTGACGGCAGCACAGGCAGCCACAGCCGCGACGGCAGCGAGGCCCACAAATTGGATCAACTTCGAGGAGATACCGGAGAAGAGGAAGGCGCCCAAGAGGATACAGACCATACCCAGGCTTGAGGATGACGCGAAGGTCGTCCAGCCCGGTGCTGGACCTGTGGTACGAGTTTAGGGGTATTGCTGTATTTGGGGGGTTGGAGGGCCTGGTTAGGGAATTTTTTCGGGGGCTTTTGAAAAGTTCGTGTGGTTTTGTTCATATATTTTCTGTTATTATTTATACGGTTGTCTTCATAGGCGTACCGGATTTTGATAAAAATTAATGTTATATTAGGATCCCATGTATTCGATGGTAATATTATGGAATATAAAGCATATTTTATTATTCAACGTGCAATACTTTGTTAGGTGTAAGTAAATTCTTTTGGACGTTTGAATTGATGTAAGATCAGTTATTATGAGATAAGAATGTCTAAATAAAGAAATTTTAACGTTAAATTGACATACTTTATAACTTATTTAATATAACTACATCAACACATTCTTTTCTAAATTAACATTTATTCAATTAACAATTCCTTAATTACTAACGAATTTTTAAAATATTTATGCTTCTTTTCCAACGTTTTACATTAACAAATTAAATTTTCATCAAACGCATTATAACGCGAGGCGGTATTGTACATCAGAATTAAAAACTCTGTACAAGGATGAATGTCGATTAGAACTTCCTAATGAACTCGTCGGAGTTTTGGCGGATTTCTGAAAGTTTTAGCTGCACTCGCGGATGCTTTTACCTAGACGACCACATCGCCCCGAGGTAACGTTGCGGTAAAGAGCAGCTATGTTCCGATTAAATCAATATTACTCCAGTACGAATATATTCTCGACTGAAACAGCAGAATATCTGCGCGCAACTTTAACGGAAATTCGTTTTGCCGGAGTGCTTGGGTGGCGGGAAAAGTTTTACTGGCGTTCGTCAAAAGAGAAATGTAGAATTTTATTGATTGATACATTGTATAAAAAGTGAAACTAAAATTTTTATTTCGTATGATATTTTACCGAGTATGATATTTTACCGAGAAGCCAAAAATAGTACAGTCGAAAAAATTTAAATAGTATAAACACTTGTAGAAATAACATGTGACAGTTAACGCAATCAAACTTTAAACTTTGCTTTGATTACCAATATAGGTATTGTTCACTGAGTTTTACACAGTTTTGTACGAGTTGAAATTTATAAAATCAGATGATGTAACTAAATATTAACCAACCTTTCTAAAAATCAGAAAATTTGAGCAAACTCGAATTCATCCGGAATTTTTACTTAAAAAAATCTTTGCTGTTAAATGATTCATATCTAAACTTCTCAAGTGTAGTCTATACCCGTGCCATCATCCCTCCACCCCTAAAAATAAAAAAAAAAACTTATTAACCCCTAACACCCTACTAACTCACTCGCCACAGGCCCAGTACAGCTACGTGCAGCCGGAAGAGTGCCGATGTGAGTGTCACGAGGAATCCCGTCGTGCCTCTCTGCACCGCGACGTGACTGCACCAGGTGCGCCTCCGCCACCGCCACCCGCTCGACATCTCCATCATCATCATCAGCAGCAATCGTGTACACCGAGCGGTAGCAACGGTGGCGGCGCTTGTAACGGCGAGAACTGCCAAGCGAACAATAACAACAACAGTAGCAGCGGTGCCGACCGCGCGAGTATCGTCAGGTAATGAGCACGCACGGATCTTGCCCATTTTTCACACCAGGAGAATATATATTTATACATACTGGATTATTATTATTATTATTATATATTGTACAATGATTATTATTATTGTATACTTTATTATATCGTTTATATCCTAGTACATGTCTCGAACTCCCGGCATTCAATCTCATGAACGAGCGCGGTTTATTTATCTTTTTTTTTGGTTCTGTGACGTAGCTGAGACGATGCCTTAAAGGTTTCTTGAGAGTAGAACAATTCAATCGATATTTTGAAAACTTTAAATTGATCGTGCTAGTTATTTTATTTTTAATGAGAAAAAGGAGTATTTTTAATAAAAGTCAGTGCTTTATTAAAATGAATGGAATAAATTTTTATCCATTTTTTTTCATCTAACGAATTTCATTTCAAGAGACTTTATGGCAACGTCACTTTAGTGCACTAATTTTTTATTAAATTTTTATCAAACTCAGATGCATTCCCTTGTTTCATTTTCATCGAATTCATTCTTTTTTTCAATTAAAATTACAAATTCACGAGACCTTCATTATATATAACATAAAAATTACTTCATTATTTGAAAATGTAAATTAGTCCATTGATAAATTGTCATTTTGCAATGTTAAATATATAATTCAATGTGTCCCTAGTTATTCAAGATTTTAAATGTTTCGTAATATACAATATTATTTGTATATATAAAATTATGTACATTTGTTTTATAATTGTGAAATTAAAAAATTGTAACTTTTTTTATATTGAATCGTAACTTTTGATGTTACTATTATATTCTTCATGTTAAATTTGACAAAACCCTGTAAATATTTAACGTTTCATATATCAAACTCCTATACATATAAAAAAATCTGTCTGAATTAAATTCATCTATGTACAATTAAAATGATGTTGGTCTTTTATTTTTCAGAAACCTTGTAAATTAACGAGAAAATTTTTTTAAATGGTCTCTCTTTGTTCCCCGATTTGCGGATCGTTACCTTAATTTGTTCATTTGCGAAAGAGAATCCTTTGTTATTTGAAATTCAAAGCATTTCTGAATATATATGAATGTAGATCTAGAGCGGTTCGAACGAGGCTTCAAAATGAATAGAAAAGAAATTGTTCGAATGATCGATGTCAAGCTTTTGTAACAATTATCACTAATATTTTCAGTTTCGTTTAATAATTATTTGATAACGTAATTATTTCTTAGAAATGCCGTTATATTTTGTAATTAGATTCTTCGATGGATTGTGTCGGTCAATTTTGTGTTGCATGAAATTTAGAAAGATATAAAATTACTAACATTTGTATAACGCATGTTTTGCATCTTAAGATTATTTTCAAAATTATCTTATTACGAATATTTAATATGAATTATCTTTTTTTTTATAATATACATTTAATTAAAAATGTGAATTTGGCAATAAAATCTAACGGATATCTATATATATTAAAACGCGATAGAATCCGCGCGGACCCATTCAAGTAATTGGACAAAGAATTACTCTATTGGAAAACGCATTTCTTAACTGTGAATGTTGATGTGGCGAAAAATCGGCGTATGATTAAAAGGAGTAGTATAATATAAAAAAAACAGATCCGTAGATTAAAGAAAGATATTTTTTCCTGTTGCATATAAACTAAAGGAGAACTGCGTCTTGTCATTGTAAGTAACTTCATAAAGTGATTTATTAAGCATCTTTAGAAGACAAACTTTATATTCACCGTTCATGCGCTCGGACAGAAAACAACAAAGCTTGCATCATCAACATGCATGACAGCTTTTATTCGAGAGCATTTTTGACGAAACTCGTAACTTTATACATTATATACTTTTTCTGATTATATTCTCTGTAGTCTTTATTAATAGTCATTTTCAATACGAATGCTCGTATGCGTACTAAATTTTATAAAATTTTTCGACAGATATTCTCTGCATATTATAATCATTATGCTGCATATTGTAAATGAAAATTAAAAGCTGTGAATTTTCAGTATTACGAAAAGATTTTTAATTAAGTCGGAAAAGTTTCACGTTGTTGAATAAAATGACGGGTTATATTTTATTAAAAAGCAAAATTTATGAAAATTTCATTACAATCAATGCTTTATTAATTATCGCAAAAATTTCATCCTTAAAATTCTCAATCAAATTAAAAAGCTAACTTAGAATTAAGCTCAATTATTACGAATTTGCTCCTAATTAATAAACATGAGGATTATCAATAAAGACTCTTATAAAAACACGCAATCGCGAATCACTTAGCGCATATATTACGTATTCGCGTCGAGATCACCAAAACTCCATTCGATGAATCAAAACTGCCAATCAACTATATAACACATCTATATATCAATATCAAACATTGACAATATAAACAACCAATTATCAGTCACCATATATATATATATAAAAATTCAAATAAACTTTCAATCTTTCAACTTCACTCAAAAAATATAACAAAAAAAAAATATAAGCAATCCGAATGCTTTCCTAACTGAAAAATGGAAAAGGTCCCCTGCCAATGATTCACGTAGCGACCGAACCGCCGGCCGTGTAATTAATTTTACACTTCGCGCAGGGGGGGGGGGGGCTGATGGGTGAACAACGAATCGCCTGTGATCCATTAGAAATTTGTTTCTGTATTTCCAGTGACAACAGTTCGCTCGAATGCAGCCTCAGTGGCGAATTACCGCCGACCGGCCAAGGAGTGAATTCTGGGCCAAGACGAGCTTCGAGACCTTTTGCTATGGACCTCGATGTCAGCTCCAACCGGTCTAGTATCATATCCCAGGAGGAGACTGAAGATGAACATCCTTAAAGGATATGAACGAAGAGAGAGAGAGAGAGAGAGATGAAGAATTATATGGGCGAGGGGCTATATAGAAATATGTGCGTGTGTTAAGTCGTATAGGGATCGAAAAATAATTCAATTCTTCCAGTTGTACAAATGGAGTTATTATTATGCTGAGTGCACGCACGCACGCACCTACGCGATCTATAGATGTTTTTGTAATCATCGATCGAAAGCCAATCGGAGAGCCATTGAAATTTATTTGGATAATTGGCATAATATGATGGGATATTGTGAGCCCCTCCCGAAATTGCGAATACACTCTATATTGTACTCGTTTGACGTTATTATCGCAGTATCATGTTCTCATTCATCACGTGTGCGCTTTTTCGTTCGACCGACATTCGACTTTTATTATTATTATTAGTATCATTATTATCTAATTCCTAATGGTACATTGTTATTGTTATAGTGATCGATCGACAACACGTCTTTTTGTCGCGATGCGATGAAATAATGGACGACGCGATGTACGATACACACATTACATACATAAATACACACTTTTTACACGCGGACGTGCAATGCGTATAGGCTCGTGTTCTTCGTAATTATGAATTCGTAGATTCGAGAAACATATTTTTGTCTCATAATAACTTCTGAATGAGACCGAAAATATATTAACTTACGATTGATTTTATTTTCCGCCAAAAAAAAACAAAAAGAAAACGAAAACAAGGTTCATATATTTGAAGCCTATAACGTTTATTCGATTGTATATTTTTTCACTATTTTTATACGTAAAGTATTTTAAACTTTAGTTGAGATACGATCGATATAAAATATTTCATTTCATTTGTCTCTTAGTTATGGTCGTAATTACTACATGTGACAGAAACTATATATCAAACTTTGGCAGGATAACCAAGTTTGTAAATTCAAATTGTTAATGTTAAACTTAGATAAGGCAATGTATATTTAAAACTAACGAAAATATAAAGAAATTTCATACCTTTACATTAGTTCTATAGTCTAGGACGAAATCCGACCAACTAAAGAAAAAAAAAAAAATTTTAAATTGTACATAATAAAATGGATGTTTCTCTAAAACACATTAACTTGTGAAAAATTCATTCATTCGCTTAATATTCAACGTTAAAAATAACAAAATCACATATAGGTTTCTTGAATTTACGAATTTTACTAGCCAATTGGTGTTAAAGAAAAATAATCGAGCGCAATTCAGAGCACGGTCTGAAGAAAAAAAATGAAAAATATTAATAACTTTTTGAGAGACGTTTTTTACAATGTTACTCCACCGGTGCACGTGTCGATGGTGCGTCTACTTCTTCATCAGTATTAACGTGTGAGAGCGCAAAACGAAATTCTATATTATCCGTTCTATTGGCATTTGTGTAATGCTTCTCGTCGTCTTTGACTTATTGATTTTGCGAATAATCGACGATGAATAATGGGAAAAAAAAGATTTAACAAAAACAAAAAAAACTTTTGATCGTTAAACTTCGATACGATGAATTAATAAGAAAGAAAGAGATCTTTTCGAATTGCGCATATCTCAATTTTAAAGAGATAAAGTGCCGTACGGTGAAATTTCGAAAGTTCGTTGTTAATAAGATTGTTGAATTATTAATGTCGTAACTTGGTACAGATTTTTGGAACTTAAACTCTAGCGAAAATGTAATATGAAGCACCATTAGATGAATTTCGAAATCAAAGAGTCAAGTTGTTCACGTAATGAGCTTTCGTTCGACTAATCAATACTATAATTTTTCTGTATAACCTGAGTTACGAACGATAATTATTGTAATTTTAACAAAAATGATTTTATCAATGAGTATTGTACAAGTAATAATTAATCATTATTTTATAAACTAAACGTTAATTAACTATAAAAAAAGTGACTTTGCGCGGTTAGAAGTAGGAAAAGAAAAGTAATGATATACAAAAAATACTGCACCGTAGAGATACTATGTATATGTATAACATGAAATTCATCCGAAATTTTACCGCACATCACTAACGTTAAGAATAATCTCGAGAAAAAAAGTAGCTTGTAAAGAAAAAAAAATTATTGAAAAAAAAGAATGATAATACAAAAGAGACAAAAAAAAAGAAATGAGAAAGTCGTTTTCGACTGCTTTTTTTGCTATTAAGAAAACTTCGTTGTTGTGCGATAATATATATACATACATTAATTATTATGATATACTTTAAACTTAAGTCTTGACTGATATTTTGCTTTTATCGAACGCGTATACACACGGATACACACAAACGAGTAAGAATTAAGGCGATTAAGGGGGAGGACAACAAAAAGAAAATAAACATGTACACATTACTAATGCTTGTGCTTTTCAGCCATCACGAGCCTTATGTTTCCAGCGATCATTGATTTTCCTCGTCGTTTGTAAATAGCACATTTAGGAAAGAGAATATATAGCAAAAATATATATATATATCGAGAGGGAAGCAAGGCGTCGTGATGGACGACAATTTCTTTACTTCCCGATTTTGTGATTATATTTTAGTGAAGCTTACAAGATTTTCTTTCCGACAGAATAAGTGTAAAAAATCTTTCATTGCTAATTAAAATTAAATCAAAGTAATAATAATTTAATTTAGAAACCTTATTAAGGTGGTACCATTGTTTGGTAATAAACCAGGTTCGAAGAATAAAATTTTTTTACATTTCTTCTGTCGGTAAAAATCTTTTTGTATACATTTAATAAAATTAACAGTTCATTTTGAAACATGTTTTTGATTTTCTTTCGCTTTGCACAATTCGACTGGCAATTAAATAAAATTAAATGAAGAAATATAAACGGAGGAGTAAGAAAGAAAGCAGAAATATTTTAAGGAGAAAGAAAATTGTTAATAGAGTAATAAGCAGAATATCATATTTGTCCTTGCGAAAAAATGCTGTTGAGTATAACTGGAAAATTATTTATTATTTAACAAAAGCGTTTGAACTTGCAAATTGTTATTGACAAAGCACAAATAAGTAAGATTCTTGTGGTAAGTGTTTGTTGAACCTACTAATAAAATCACGACAAAGACTTATACAATAAACAAGAACTTTTTCTATTCGAATTTTCGTTAATCGTTATATTATATACACCAATTTTGCAAAGGCCAAACAAACTTTTGTAAAAATTTACAACTGATGCGTCGCAGTTGTTCCGACTTATACAGAATATTCAGTTTTCCCCGCTTCTTTTGTACAAAAATCGTACGTAAAAATTGTAAAAAAAAAGACGAAAAAATCAAAACGCATTCGACATTTTCGCAGCGCACTCAACGGCATATTTTCCACGATGTCTTTTCATTCTCCGCCGCTCAGCAAGTATTTCCTCGAAAAAAAAAAAAAAAAATGAATGAAAAAAAATCCAAAAAAACTCGTGTAAACGGCCATTTCGACCTTTTCCGAGACTTAGCTGCTCTGACGTGCGGGCATCAACGAGAAACTATACTGTGTTCAGACAAAAGTACTAAAAAAAATCGTTAGGAGTATGTAAACCAAAGTGTCCACGAAATTCCTTCATTCATGAATTACCAAGCGACCGCGTACTTATATCGGAATTGATGTATTAGTCGCAGCAGATCTGTATAATCAGCTTCCTCTCCAATACGTTGGCGAAATGAAGTAAGAAAGTCGATTAGTTACCGACTGAAAAAAGTATTACGTGAAACAAATTATAGTGTGAAATCTTCTCTTGCCGATCGAGTTATTTCGATTGTGCGATGGTACAAATTATGTAATTATTTATTATACCTTTTTTTAAAAGTTATACACGAAAAATTCAATTCTATTCAAAGATCAATTATTTATTCTAAGTTACATGAAAATCTAACTTGGTTGGTTGCAGAAGATTATCACGTTGCTTCGATTCCTTGTGGTTGATCGACTACTTATGCAACGATAAGAATTATATTAATGCTTCATTGTACTGTAATTGTTTCCTATGAGACGCTTGATAGGAAACCGATTAGTCTAAATGTAATAAAGACACGACATTATATCTTTTTATTACTGAACTAATGAAATCTGTATAACAAGAGAATTTGTGACAAATTCAATAAAACGACAATTCATCCAAAAAAAAAAAAAAAAAATTTTGCTCTCAAACGTCGTTTTAGTAATATTTTATCGTAAACTCTTCTAAATGTCCAAGTAACATTTTTCTTTGTACAGTAAATATTTAACGTTTAACTCCATTTATTTTGTAATCAATACATTTGTTAATTAAATTTTTATAATTTACATACATATTATTATGAAAAGGGAAAAGTATTATAATGTGTGCGTTTTTTACTTTGAAGAACATGAAAACAATAACTTGTCAAAGACTCGCTCCTGAAATAATAAAAAATGGAGTTCCAATGCCGTAGATTTTTGCGTGAAATAAATAAATTTTCGCGACGATTGATATACAATAAGTATGGATTAATTATTTAGTAGCTGTGTACTTAACATTTTAAGCTTCGAGTATGAATACAATAACGCTGTACATTTTACTTTTTGTTGTTTCTTGCGCTATTCATTAACAACAAAACTCCATTTACAGTATTTTTCATATTAATAAAAATGTCTAAGTCGTTTGCGCATTAAAAAGAGGATTCATAATCAAGTGAAAAGTGAGTAAAAATGAAAATGGAGAACGTAGATTGCAGTTAATAATATATTAAAGAAAAAAAACTGAAATATTATAATAGGAATAGGTTTTCTCTATTCCCCTCGTCCTTGTCACGTGCCGATGATCGAAGCTCCAATTTGTTAAAGGATACGTATGTACGGTTGACATTTTTGTAAGGGAGATTTTGTTGAAAATTATCTCAAGATTTTGTAAAGTTTAATTTGTAGCTTATAGGGATAGATAGTAAATGTTACAACGATTAAAATCAAAATATTGTATAGTTTTTCTTTTTGTAAAGGAACTTCTTATGAATATTAAAATTACCTTTAAAGCTAAACGAAAAATTTAAGGGGTTCCTAAAGTCTACTTTTACCGATCGTGAACATGATTACCGATATTGCAGCTTATAAATTATCATTATTTGATGCAGACAGTAACAGTTGATATTTCTCAATGTTGTTAGCAATAAAAATGTTATTGTAGGCAATGTTAAATGTTTACATCGAATAATGAAAAATTAAAGAACTGCGCAGCCTATAACATCTAAGGCGCCAAATTTGAATTTTTGACATATCTCCAATATTGATTTTTTCCAAAATTGTTGGAATTTAATCCATAAAAAATTCTCGACAAAGTCTCTCAACACCAAAAATCAAGAACAAATAATGTAAATAGTGTGTGCAACACTTTATTGATAGAGTGAGAAATAGAATGCGAGGAAAAGTGTAAAGTAAACAGAAGATAGAAGATCTGAACGGAAACCGCGAGAGATTTTATCATTGCTGCTTTTTAACGAAGGGGGAGAAAAACGTTGAATTATAGATGAAAACGCGAAGATAAGTGAGAAAAATTAAAAAAAAAGAGTAGTCAGAGAACTTTCTGCGTGTCTTTTTAAAACCAGTGAACCTAAAGAATTGTGAAAATAGAGAGGAAAAAGAAATACAACCAGTGGTACTGATATACATATGCATACATGTATATGCAAGTGAGAAACGAAGAGATAGTGTCAAACAGAGAAGAAAATATATCGACTAATTTTTAACTTTTCTGCCTCGAAGTACGTGTCATTCCGCATCCTCCCGACGACGAGATGACGAAGAAACGAGCGGCCGATCAAGCGCCGAGTTTTCGATTCTCAAAGAATACAGAAAAAAAATAAGTATAATTAAAACATTATCATCGTATTTTAGCGACGACTTTTCTAACCCTTTTCTAGCGGCGGATTCAACAAAATATAAATATATAAATATATATATTATACATAATTGAAGGCGCGAGAGCGTCGCACATGTCTGTTGTTCCTCGACTGTTTCGCGAAGACATTTTTTTTAGATAAATAAACGGAGGCATATAAAAGTTGTAATGCTGGATGCATTGGGATTCATGACGAGGGTACAGTGAATTTTTTAATTAGTTTTGTTTGTTTAGTAATATTCAATTTTTCGAAAAGATCTATTACTTAAACAGCGAATGTCATTTAAATTATTTAAAAATTGTTTCGTTTTATCAATAAGTTCTTCATAGTAACTTGAAGTATTTCTGGTAAGAAATAGATTTTTTTGTAAATTGAAATATCGTAAATATTATTTGTGATTTCGTAAACGAACGTTGTTCATCATTTAGCATTAACAAGAAAAATCCTAATTAAAGATTGACGGTGCTCTCCTCTTGATGAAAAATGCAGAAAGTAGTAGCGAACCAAACGATGTGACACTAGACCCAGAGAAAAGAATGTCGTTTCCTTCCGCGAGAATTAAAGGCTAAAAGTACCGTAGACTAACAACCTTAAAAGAGAAGAGAGAAAAAAAGAAACGGAGAAATGCAACAAAAAATATGTCTCTCGCAGGCAAAAAAAAGGCGCGCGGAACGACGCCCCTTAAAAAGAAAACCCTTAGCAATACGTGAGCGTTCATGATTATTTTTAAGACGCATAAGATGCTATGAGAAATAAGATTAAAAAAAAAGAATATTTAAGTGTTTCTAATGTTATGTACATACGACTATTTGCGAGAGGAAAAGAATACATTTTCGAATGCTAATACATTATGCGACTCGTTCGACGACCTCATGTTCGAAAAAATAAAATGTTTATGTGTTTTATTCGTTGGCTCTCTTTATTTTGAATCCTTCTTTCATACCTTAAATACAGTCGTCCAAATAAATATGTGTTTAAATTAAATAAATAAATAAATACATATTTTTAAAATAGAAATTGATACATTAAAAATAATCAAGATGAAAATTAATTAAGAAAGTTGAAAGCTAAGGCGAGGCTTTGCTGTTTATTTTAACGTATGACACTTTCGGTTTTTTCGTTCCCGTCTTAACCGTCGTACTTTCAGAACTCTCTGTACTCGTCTCCTTTTCAATGCTCTGATTATCATCCCTCGATGTCAGAGAAATCGGCTGCTGGTCTTCACGCAGGAATATTGTCGTTGCAGTCGTTGTCTCCGTTGTATTGTTCTCCATTAAAGATTGCTATCGATATCATTTTGACGTTAATTATATTATTTATGTAAAAATGAAATTTTTTCGTTGGCATTGTTGTAGTAAATTACCTGCATCACATTCATGAGGAACAGAAATGCCAGCAAAGTTAATGCGCTCAGGGCGGCTCCGCTGTTTCCTCCGCCACCTTTTTTGCTACTTCTATAATGAAAAATAGCAGGATATTAAATTAATTTTTATTGTATTTTGTTGTAAAACAATTTTTTTATTTGCGTGTTTAATAAGTGGCTTAAATCTATTTACAAAAGTTTGACCGAATAGAATAGATTATTCTCAGTTATTATTGTATTATAATTTTAAAAAAACATTCAGTGAAAAATTCTATTCCGATTGGTAAAGCTATCATAGACAGTAAAAACTTCAAAAGATACGACATGTTACAGTCAATTTTCCTTGGAATGTACAAACTTTCTATAAGTTTTGACAGTTATTTTTCAGATTTTTTAAGTTATTGTTATTTTATAAGACAATGGTAATTTTTACAAAACTACACTGAGAAAAATGATATATTAAAAATTACTATAATACATAGTAACGTCGACCCATACTTGCAATATAAAAAAAATTACTATATTTTATAGTAAAAATTGCTATTTACATAGCAATTTTTACAATGTATAT
>JAWWEQ010000045.1:12653930-12752670 GCA_035583055.1 Torymus tubicola
CGAATAATATCAGAAAAAGCGTTTCACCGGGGGCCAATAATTAGTCATTTCTCTTGGCTATTTACTGAGATTGTGCCTCATTTTTAATAGTCAAATTTCTACCAGGGTTGTAGTGATAACTAAAGAATTTTTTTTGAAAATCAATTTTTATTTCATTGTGTATATATGCCTTCGTAAGGCACTCGTTAGTAAAGAAAATTAAGTTTTTTAAACTTTATATGTTTCGTAATTGGATTAGTTTTAAAAGTTATTTAGTTTCATCTTATCACACTTCTGAAAACAAACATAATTTACGAAACGCAATATAAACTAACAAATAAAAAATTAAACAACCTATACTGTGTACCACACAGGACTGGGAACAAGCAATGCGCAACTCAATTCCTGCACCTATGCGCGCCAAGTACTCGGCGACCTTCGAGGCGCAGATGTCGGAGGTGAAGCAGCGTTACCTCGATGAAATGCGTCAGGCGAGTTTGCGTGCCGTTTTGCGTCCGGACGAAGGCGACTTTGTACCGCCAGATAAACCGTACAAGTTGCCAGGACGTACAGAGCATTACAGCAGGTTCTTAAGGAGACGGTGCCAGATATCGAAAAAGTATTTTCTGTCCCACAAGCTGATAAGGATGATCGTGACCAAGGCGACGACGAGACTGCCCAGGTTGCTCTGCGATTTTGGAAAGTTCAGGGCGAAGGGGTACCTCGAGTTTATCGAGTGAGTTATGGTTATGGTCAGCGATATTTTGAAATATCGGTTGATTTTTCCGAATAGTTTTAAAATTCTTTATTTTTTGTATAAAAAATTTTTGAGAAATATTTTGAATATTCCGCGAAATTTTAAATTTTATTCGTTGTTTCATAGCGAAGAATTTGCCTTCACTCACATTTTACAATAGATTCACCTGAAATTCCAGCGATTTTAGTTTAATTAGATCGGTCAAAGTTCAAATTCCGCACTTCGTTAACCCACCATACATTCACGGAAAAAGATTTCAAAATTCACCCAGCGTCGTTGAATCCTTTTCTCCCCTCTTCCTCTATCTAAAATCTGGATTGTTCTGGTTACTCCGCGAATGGAAATTACACGGTTTAAACTCGAGCGCAAGCTCACTCTCTCATGTATGTGCGCTTGACGATTTGATTCGAGCGTGTAGATTACCAAGTGTCGTATATATAGTTAATCCTTCCGCGTCGCAACAATTTGCTCGCGTCACATTAATTTCCGCGACTTTGTCAAGTTACGAAGAATCGAATTGACGTATTAGTGTCGGATTTTATTCTTCACAGGTCGGTCGATGTTTCTTCGAAAGAAAGTTTTAAAATGAATATCGATGCGATCTGAATTAAATTTTTATGAATGAGTTTGTCATTGAGGTGCAATTTGATGAGTGTTTCTTGGACAATTATATAGAAAAACAATAATGAATTAAGCTTTCAATCGAAAAAAACTTTATTAATATATGTTTATTTTACTAGAAATGCACTCAATAGCGAGTGAGCTTTTATAATATAACTTGGGGGACGGTATGCAAAGCCTTAATATAATTCTTGGAAAATTTAAACAACTTTGCAATGTATTGTAACAATTGCTAAATTCATTCAAATAAATTGAAATATATGTTATGTCAGAGTTCATATTTCAAAATTACTTTGAGAACGTACACTAGTTTAACGTATCAAACTTTTCACTAATTATTGAAAAAGTCAGAACCAAAGCCGCCACTTTCACTCGTAAAAAACCGATAATACCACCGAATAATCTATTTATTTCAACGCTAACTTCCGTCCCACCTCGAAAAGCCAATTCTAAAATCATCAAACTGCCTCTCACCCACACTACAAAGCTTTGTTAAACTCTCTCTCTTTCTCTCTCTCTTCGGTATCTCGTTCAAAAACAGTTTAATTAATCCGGCCGAACTTTTCCCACCCGGGGTCATTACAAATGGAAAACAAGCGGTGCGCGGAAATAAAATACTCTTTCAGGGATTGCGTAACCGCGAGGCAAACTCTACACCCCTCGTGTGCCAATTTCGATAGGCGCAGTCGCGGGCTTCCGCGTTCTGTTTGTTTTTTGTAAAGTTTAACGCGGCCGCGCATTGCGTCAGTATGCAGCGTATAGTTTTGATTGGCGCAGTTATGATGTGGATGAAGATAATAATAGAGGTGTATGTTTAGGAAGGAAGTGTAAATCAGGTGGAAAAGAGGTTGTTTGACGTTGTAAAATTCATATTCGTTCTTATAGGATGATGTATCGGTAGGAGATTGTTAAAGGGTACCATTTGCGTCAACATCGATCTTCATTCGAGGAGGCAAGAAAAGCTCTTATAACAGAATTTATATAGTTAGCAAAAAACTTTAAGTTCTCAAATCCATCCCATTTTTTGTATAAGTTTTTATGCACTCCATAAAATGTAAAATTTTTTATAAATGCCGGGCTTTGTTTTTACATGACTTAAAAGCACATTTCGACGGTTCTTACTCAAAAGTTTCTATCTCAGCGATCACAATAAAAAGGTGCTATTTCAAAGATAATGCAAAACAGTTCTATCTGAGAGTGAAATGCAAAAAGAGTCTATCTCGACGTCCAATGCAAAAAGGTTGTATCTCAGCGTTCCGTGCAAAACGGTTCTATCTCAACGTTCAGTTGAAAACCAATTTTTTTTGGCCGTCGAAAAAAATATTACACTGCAAATAGTGGATGCAAAGATTCTAAATGAAGTAATGAATATAGAATCGTTCAAACAATTATATCTACCTGGCGATATGATTCAGAGATGTGATTTCCAAACTTCGTGAAAAAGGTTTTGTTGCAAAAATTCCATCATTTATCGACAACAAAGAAAAACAGCTATCTGCAGAACAAACACACAATACTAGATTTGTTACAAAACTGAGGTTTGTTGTTAAAGCTGTGAATGAAATTCTAAAATTACAATTTCGATATTTTGACAAATAATAGTCGTCATCATTTGTTTGAACATTATCGGATTAGCTTGCGCTATCTACAATGTGTATCTAACCAAAATGCAATCTGATAAAGGAGAGTATAATCTTATTGCTGAAATAATGAAAAAAAATCTTCATAAAGAAAACAAACTTTTACAAATGATCAACTAATAGATGTGGAATATTTGTCAAACTTTCCAACCTTGACAAACGCAGATCTTTATTATATTAAATTATTATAAACACATAAATAAATAAAGATTAAAATTGAAACCCTATATTCACATCACCTCAACATTCTATTCATCCATACACCCATCATCACCATCATCACCGTACCCATCTTCCTCTACACTTACACACCCCTTACTTTCCAGTTTCGCCGACCTCGTGCAATCGGAGCTGCACCTCGGTGGCGCTCGTATCGCCTCTGGCTACCACGCGGACATAACTCGTCACCTCGGGCGTTCCTCCCGCGCTCACGCGGATGTACCGGCGTCGCGACGGGGCGACTTTCTACGCTGTGCCGGCCGGTTACTGGCGCTGCAGATTATCGACCGGCTTGTCGCCACGATGGAGCATCTGCTCGACGTCGTCAGCGATCCGTTGCTCCGTTCGCCACTGCTAGGGGTGAGAGAGGGTTGGTTGTAGGAGGGAAAAAGAGAGAGAAGTAGGAGGAAGGGTGGATGTTGCGGTGTGGGGTGTTTATGGGGGTATAGCGGTGGATGTTGTTTTCTTTTTTATTGTGGTGGTTTTTTTTTCTTTAGTAGGGAGATGGTCAGTATAGTGGGTGTGTTGTTGTTGGAAGATATCGTTGATGAGTGCTTGATAAGAAATGTAGTGAGGTAATGGTTATTGATAATAAGGAGATTTTTATGCATTGATGAAATCCATTTTACTGAAAATTGTCGATAATTTGATACTTTCTAGAATGAAAATGTGGCAAGCACTTTAACAGCTATTATTATGAAATTAATTTACTAAAGGTAAAACATGAGTTTTAAAAAGGTATTTTCCTCATTTAAAATATGAAAAATACAAAAGCTCTTTATAAATATAATTTTATAGAATTATCTTTTTAGTACTAAACAAAATATTAATGTTAAAAAAAATTTATAAAAATACATGACCCACATGCAGGTCATTATACCGTCCCCTCAAGCTGTTCAGACGCGATATTAAAGACCTTTTTTAAATACTGAACGAAACAAAATTTCTCATTTAAGCTCAAAATCTAGTTTCAACCCCCAAACAAAAAAGCTCTAGTTTACTGAAAAAGTCTATTCCCAGAGAAGAGCTCCATTTTCGCATCCCCATCCCCACCGCGTCATGAATATTAATCTTATTTTTAATTAAACGCATTTCGGCACACGTTGAAAGCAAAGTTCATAATTTGTATTTAACATGTTATATAGTGTCCCACTTCCCCCTCGAGTTTCAACTTTAACCGCAAATTATGTACGCAAGGCAAAGTTAATTTCGCGTCGTCTGAACCGTTGTCCAAACTTATCCCTTCCACCTTTTATTTATCCATCTATTGCGGCCTGACTTGTTCCCTCGGCCCTGCGATTGGAAATTTCTGACAGCTCGTTAACTGACTCTGTAATTCGCTTCTACATATATATATATATAGCTGACGTTGAAATGCGAGAACAACGATCTCTTCATCAGTCCATTGATGCGCGAGATCGAATCGACGTTCCATTCGTTCCTCGACCGCATCGCTCAATCCAGTAAACATCTGCCTTCTCTGGAATCCATCGCCAAGCATCGAAACGACGACGACGACGGTGGTGGTGGTGATGATCGTGGGATTCAGGTGCCTGATTGGTACCTTAGCGACTGCCACAAACGATTGTCGGAAATCCTGAAAACGGTGTTCGATCCGGTGGTGAAGCACGTGGAAGGTATTAGAGAGAGGTTCAAGCACGTGTATGATGCTGAGTCACAGAAGACTCAGGTGGCGAGGATTGTCAACAGCGAAGATTTCGAGACCTGCTTAGAGAAGCTCGAGGAGTTCAATCGGTCCGTCGTTGATGTGCATGGATTGGTAAGACTGTTGTAAGGGGTGTGAGAGAAAATGATTGTGTAAAAAGAATGAAAGATTTAGTGTGAAATATATTTGGAATCCTCTATTATATGAATGTAATGATATTTTCACTTTTTTTTTGCTAGCAGTGATTCAAAATAAGAAATGTGCTCACTTTGTGAGATACTTTAAGTCTATTTTGTTTAATATATTGGGGAACATTTTTGTGATACTTTTATGGGTATATAATACACCTTTCAAACATTAAAAAAAAGTAAGGTACAGTGAAGGAATATAGTTTTAATTAATAGCATAATCAATATGTTATTTTGTTCAGTTAAAATCAAATAGCGATTTATCTATTTCATTTTTAATTATATGAAATATTCGTTTACACAAAACACTAAGCAATGAGCATTTTTTTTTCATATTCTACTTATAATTATAACCACAGTTCTCCTGTTCTCCACAACTACAGTAAAAAAGAAAAAAGTTTCTTCCTCGTGCTTTTCCGTCCAACTCTGACCACAACAAACCCTTTGTTTATTCGAACCTATATTATACCGACCCAACTTACGAAGCACACATATGCACACATACATACACTTCGCTACATCGAAGCACAAAGACCCGAGTCAGTTTATCCATGCACAACCAACCGCGTGTACAAAGCGGGGCGGACGACTTTGGCAATTAATGTACGTATATACTTAGGCGAGCTTCTTGCTTGCAAACACCAGATACTCGCAAGGTTTACCCGCGGACTTGGCGAGACTCGGATCGTGGAAAGCTGAGGCTGGAGTGGGTTCGAGTTATTTGCGATCGATGATTAGGGAGGGTGGAATGACGTGTATGAAGGGAGATGGAATTCTTACGCAGAATGCAGATTGTTAGAGTGCATTACATATCCAGTTACGTTGGTTAACGTTATTAATAGTAGATGTTAATTGTTTATTTTTAGCGGTAGTATATAGTTTAAATTCGAATTTATGTCAACATCTTACCTTGTTTTTTTTATAACTCGTAGTCTAGATTTATTCATTGTATAGCTGTGACCTAATTTCGGGGTTACCTCAATTACAGTAAACGAGGTAATGCAGTAATTTTGCAATATTTTCTTATCCTCATTAGTGCTCGTCTGTTTTACTTTATCATATGCCAACTCCAGTAACGTAAAATCAATAAAATTAAACGCGTCACTCGCGGTGACACTAAACCGTAGCGGAAGCATTTAAAGCTCACTGCTCAATTACCTTTATCACTTTATATACCTATATATACACGTTACTTCTAAATCCCGAGCAAAGAATTCTCCTCCGTTTTACTCGAGCAACACACGAAAATAAACCTCGGTAAAAAAAACCTTTCGCTTTCAGGCACAGAACGAGTACTTTACAAACTGCAAATTATACCAAGAGGAGGCGTCGAACGGACTGAGGAAGTACACGGATGAAGTTAGGAAGCTGATAGTAAAGGAGCTCGTAGCGCGGCACCGGAATTTCAATCTCAGCATCTGCGCCGAATTCGAGGCCATACGCGAAAAAGCTCTCGACATTCCCGAGGAGACGGCCGAGCTTCTCGCGCTTGGTATTTATCGGATTTTCATTTACATTTAAATCTCTGGGATTGGGCGTCGACTTGCCAGCTGGAATGCAATTAGTATGATGTATTAATTTTTTTTTTTCGATCTTTTCTTCCCTTTTTTGTGCGGTGGTTGGATTGAGATTGTGGATGAGAAAATTATTTTAAGTAGAATTACTGTCTGCATCTTGGAAAATAAAAGAAAATATTGGTTGACAGTTACAATTTATAATATTTTATATTTTTCGGACGATAAGAGGTACAAAACGATCGCAAGGTGCCGAAAATTATTTGATAATTTTCTAAATTTTGATAAAATTATTATAGAAAAATTTAAATATAGTACAAGTCCTGATCGCATTAATATTAAAAAGAAAAAGCACACGACAAGGCTGGTTTATACTGCAAATAGATAATAAATAACCGTTACCACAATGTGTGGTTTGTGCACGTAAGTATAATGCACTTTCGCGGTATGCAAATCTTTTTGGATAAAGCTCGGGCATTATTTTCTTTTTCATCTCCTATTTTTCTTGTATCTCCACACGAATAACAATACCATAATACGATTAATTCTCTATCTAATCCAAACTTATTTAATAAACTAATGCCAATAGAACGTATAAACCTAATGATACCATCTCGTTTAATAAATAAAAGATTAACAAAACGAATGTTAATCACTGCAATTGTCCGGTTTTCCGGTCCTCGGTAAATCACAATCTTGGCACGGGGCCAACTCGGCGTCGATCCCAGCGTCAATAAATCACAACTCAATTTTCCAAACATTAAGCAACCACATCCTCCTCCTCTTGCTAACAGGTCGGTACATGTTACACGTCACAACGAAGACGATTGAGGAATTACGTCAGCGAATCGGCCAGTCGCTCAGGATGATGGTAACGTTGTTAGAGATGACGAGTCTTGGTAAGGAGCACCGTGAGCTCAACAACGATACGGTCAACTGGCTGAGAGGTATCAAACCTGTGCTTGAGCGTAACAGTACGCTTTACGAGCAGAAGAAGTTCGATCTTGAGGAGAGGCTGCAGGATAGAATTCTTAAGCTGAATAAGAATGTGGAGGATATGTTCCCAAGGTAGGTTGTGGAGTGTGGGTGAGAGGGATTGGGAAAAAAGGTAAAACTTTGCTCTTTGATTGGTGGTTTTATTGCACGGTATTACATGTATTTGGAAATGGTTTCTATATAGTGTACCCTGAGGTGAAAATATAGTTACAATTGCGTAATGTACAGTGCAAAATCGTTGCAAACATATTTTATAGTAATGTTTACTAATAATATGGTTAATAATTCTAATAATATTAAAATATAATATTAATAACTAATAAAATATGTATATTTTACTCAAAAAATAGAAACCATAACAACATTTTGACAACAATATGATATAGTAATAATGTAATAATGTAAGAACGATTAACGCATAACATTACATAAATATACATAAACAAGTTTACAGATTTATTCTAACTGAATTAAATAATAAAACTACTTAAAAAGTTCATTTTCATTGTAGCAATGAACGTATTAAGATATTAAATACACCGACCATTTTAATTACTTAAAATTAAAATTTCGCGAAATTCTGCTGTTTGCTTTAATATCTTAATGGAAATGATATTTAGTTAAGTTTAGCGAGAATCTTAAAATTGAATAGAATCTTAATATTCTTAATAAAATTCCAACAGCCAAAAATTCTAATTAATATTTAGAGTATTACAAACATTTGGCTCTTGTATTTATGTGCAGTAAGTTCGACACATTTTGTTGACATTTCAGGAGTATAAATTCAAGTAAATTCACTATGCGCAAAGGGTAAGCAGAGAAATATTTTCCAGCTAAATGAACCTTTATCTTTTATTCTTTTACGTCGCGCGTCTTTCGAGGTAAACGGGTTTGCTTCGAATTTTATATTCAAATTTAGCTTCGATGTCAGACGAGGGTGCGGATGTCATTTTGAAAGTTTAACTTTTTTATAACTTGGAAATTCGTATGACGCGTAAAAAATGTGAATTTAGAAAACTCTGACCTTCTTACTTGAGTGAGTAGTGAACAGGAGAACTACCGCAGGACTAGAGAGAAACTTTTCTTTTGTAATGCAAATTCCTTTCATCTGTATAATTAAATCATCTTTTTCTTCACATTTTTTTTTATACTATACGAGTTTCAGTAGGTTTCTTCAGAAAAGTTTCTTAAATTAACTTCAATTGCTGCCAGGAAAAAAATTTGAATAAATAAGTGCACCTTAGTAAAGCGATTGTCTCTCCAATCACAAATGGCATTTACTAGTATTTATTATTACTTTTAACAATCAAAAGTATGTGAAAATTAAAACTGCTTATAAGTCTATTCATAGTGGATAGAATAACTTCGTTAGATACTATTTAGTAAAACATTAAGAATTTCGCCCAGATAATAAATTAGTAAAATTTAAATCATTTCCTTAAAAAATAATATTTTGTAATTTCCTGTAATTTTTATATATTAAATTAAAACTTTGTTAATCTCATTACATTATGAATTACAATACCATGTCCCCACGGTATAATTCATCCCTTTAATTCCTAAAAATTCCGCCACATCCAACCCCATTACCCCGACCCCACCACCACGACGAACCTTTAAAATAAATATCTCATCTTCCTAAAGCACTACACACGTACCGCACTCCATCATGCGGCACCCTCTCGAAATTAAACCACCGCAGCGTCCAAAAATCCTCCCCCTGTTCTCCAACCCACAAGCCCTTATCCTATCCTACCTCTCTCTATCTCTCTCACTCTTCCCTGCACTTAGGCTAAAGCTAATGGACGACATGGACGACGCGAAGCGGATCCCGGAGTATATCGAGCACATGCGGCAGTTCGGTCGCGATCTCGAGCGCATGGCTGCTGATGTCGAGTGGATCAACCACGAGGAGCAGCTATTCCAGTTCCCCAAGACCCTCTATCCGCGCATCGCCGAGCTCCAGGATGTTGCCATTATGCCATTTTACAGTCTGATATTCAGAGCGAAGCAATGGCAGAGAGACGTTGCTGTGTGGCTTGATGGTCCCTTCGAGTATCTCGATTCGAGTGAGGTGGACGGTAAGACGACTGAGTATTTTCAGGATTTCTCGAAAACTAGTAAGGCGTTCAAGACCAAGATCAAGATGCAAATGGCGATGAATTATCCGTATAGGTTGGTAGACCCTATTAGGAGAGTTCGTGGTACATTTTCAATCTACTTTTTTAATAACTCTGCTTTTAAGTTTCGCTGGCTCGGTGGATGACCCGGATCCGTACCAGCAGCCGGCACCGATGAAGCTCTGCTTCCAACTGCTCGAGCACGTCAAATGGTTCAAAGTAGAAAACTTCATATCCCACATATCCTAATATGCAGCTAAGTAAACAACAAGACTAAAAAATCAGGTCATCATGATTGTTTCAGCAATACGTGCCCCTGGTGTTATGCTTCTGCAACCCAGCCTTGCGTCAACGGCACTGGGACGAGATGAGTGAGGTTGCAGGGTTCGATCTGACACCTAACGCTGGCACAACGTTACGAAAAATCTTGAACATGAATCTCCTGGACGATATGGACTTGTACGTCAATCTCTTTCTTTCTGATTCAGTAATCGATAAGAGATTTATAATCAGCTTCATCCTCTACTGTAACAAGATACGACCAGATCAGCGTTGGTGCGACGAAGCAGCTCGCCCTCGAGGAGCTTCTCGAGAAACTGACGTCTGAGTGGGTGGACGTCTACTTCACGACGATGCCCTTCAAGGATAGCAAAGTCAATATACTCACGCAGCTCGATGACATACAGGCTCTTCTCGAGGAGCATATCGTTAAGGTGCAAGCGATGAGGGGATCGGCTTTCGTCAAACCCATCGCCGCCGAGGTCAAGGAGTTTTACGAGCTTCTGCTCAGGATTCAGATGACTTTGGAAGAGTGGGCTAAGGTTTCTAAGAGCAACGATTTTTTAGATTATCTTTCAGATTAGTATTGTAATTTGGTTACGTGGAGATAATTTAACATAAAACATTATAGTTGTACAATGTTTTCTATACTACATTAGGTTTTACGTGAGATTTGAAAAAAAACCATCAAAATAAATGCGATTCTCTATCGTCAATCAATACTTCCGAAACCAACCGCCATTAATCCGAATTTAAAATCTCGACCGACAGGTCCAAGTGCAATGGATGTACCTGCTGCCGATATTCTCGAGCAAGGACATCGTGGCTCAGCTCCCCGAGGAGGGCGTCATGTTCACTGAGGTGGACGGTACCTTTCGCAAGGCCATGCAGAGCGTCACCAGGGAGCCGCGTGTACGCGACACTGCTGGCTCCGTAAGCTCTTCTTCATTCCTCGATATATGTATGCGTCCCAAGGTTCCGCCTCCGCCCTCGTAAAGGCGATTTCGCGTAGTATACTCGATGGGAGTTTACGCTCGAGTTCTTTTTGTTTACTGGCGAAGTTCCCGCTGAATTATTGGGATGTTTTCGTTGTACAAGTACGATAGAGGAATAATGTATATTTGGTAATGTGGGGAAAATTTCGTTGAATTATTTTGTAATGGCCTTGAATGAAATTTTAATATTATTAAGTGTAGCAGAAAAGTGCTTTTTTTCTTTAAAATTTGATGCAATTTGTACGATAAGGGTTCGGAATTAATGAGTCATGATGTTTCTTACTTAAACTATTTTTTGTTTATTATGTTGTACTATAAACACTTGTTGTAAATACGAGTTTGTAGTAATTTTACTTTTTATATCTCTTGCTACAATTTTTGTCACCTGTCACTATAAACTATGATAGTAACGAAATGATATTACATTTTATAAGTTTCATAGAACAGAGTTATTATTAATTAATCATCAAACACGTCTTAAAAGCAACTACATAAATTTTATTTAGATGATCAAATAATCTAATTTATTCATAAGTAAACCTTTTCATTTAAAAAAAAAAGTATCCCTTCTCGTAAACCTATTACCACCCTCTTAAAATATCCCATCTATCATTTCCACGCGTACGAAACCAGCGCAAATCCCCACCAACGACGGCACTTGCCACCCCTAAAAACAAATTTTCTCCGGCCTTACCCAGTTAGGCCTGTACGAGGCGATGCGCGACGCGAACGAGCTGATGGAGCGGGTGAACGACGGGGTGGCGAATTACCTGGAGAGGAAGCGCCTCTACTTTCCGCGCTTCTTCTTTCTCAGCAACGACGACATGCTCGAGATACTCTCCGAGACAAAGGACCCGCTGCGCGTTCAGCCTCATTTGAAGAAGTGCTTCGAGGGCATCGCCAAGCTCGGGTATCCATGAGATGTTTCGGCATTCTCTTGTCTTTTCTTCGAAGGAGACGAAGGGAGGGTGAAAGAGAAAAATCCGCGGCAATTATTCGAATTCTTTTATCGCGGCGATGTAGAGGGAAGGTGGGGAAAGCCTCGTAACTACGGGGGATTGTTTTAGTACAAAGGCATGCGGTTGAGGCATTGCGCGAATAAATTTGTCGAATGTAAACTTCAGGGAGAATAATAGTACGGAGATTTCTTTGTACATTTTTGGCGTATAACAACGGGATATTTATTGTCCTGGTGATGTTGGTTGTTTAATAGAGGTGTATTCGATCGATGTCTTTTTTTGGGAATGTTAGTTAATACTTTTTGAATATGTAAAGTTTCATGCAAAATTCAAATTTGATATTTATCAAGTCAACTTTTATGTTAATCACTATGATATTGATATCATATTTATTAGAAAAGAAATCGCTATAATTCTAAATGATTTACTAAATAACTTATTAATTTTTATATTTTTAAGCGCTTAATAAACGTTTATGGTTATATAATAAATGAAAAAAATTAAACTTGTGTTGTTTAAAATTATAGATTCACGAAACAGTTGGACATATACTCCTTTATCAGCGATGACAGGGAGGAAATCACGTTACAAGAGGAGATATCGACCGAAGCGGCACGCGGTTGTGTAGAAAAGTGGCTCGTTCAAGTAAATTTTTCCATATAAATTCTTAATGCCTCCACAGAGGCTGAATATGAAAAGTAACTAGCTTATATTTTACGCGGGGAAAGAGAAAAATGTTTGTATGAAGGGAGATGCATGTGTCTCGTATTTATTCAAATTTCATGCAGAAAAATAGTGCCATGGAAAGTAGAAAGAAATAATAAAAGTTACAGGTGTTTATACATATTTCTTTTTTTGCATATGCCCTTTTTCGAAATTCATTATTGTGATACTAACAATTTTCGATGCAAGGGCTTTTAATGGATAAATTTTTAAAAAACCTGATAACACTTACAAACTTTAAAAATTGACGTCATATTTTCGGAGTAACGTGCGTATGCGGGCGATGTAAAATTCTAAAAATTTCATGATGTTGCTCTGTAGCCTAGGGCTTCTCGATAAAGTAGGTGCTATCGAGATAATGTCATAAAAAGGAACTTTAACCGGCCATATCGTGCAATGCACTTTTTCAGAACAATTTCTAAAGGGTTTCATGGGTTATCCGAGCAGCTCGATAACTTTGTAAACGTTTATAGAATGAAAATTATGTCAATAATAAATATTGTTTGTCATTAATAGTTAATAGAATTTAAAGAATTTTGCAGAATTTCCTAAGTTTAATATGCCCATCAGTACTAATTTTTGTTTTCATTTGTATAATTGTATTCTATCGTTTTAAGATTTATATTAAAAATTGTTAAAAATTTATATTAATATAGTTTAAAGTCCGAATCATCAAAATAACTATAGTGAGAATAGAAAATGAAATGTCTTGAAGGAAAAAATCGTATTTAACGTTCATTCAATTGACTGAAAAATAAATTACTTGGACAAAACGGTGCATTCATTAACCTCAATTTCGACAAATCCAGCTCGCTTCATTTTAAGAACCCTTTAACGACTTACTGTAATCACCTCTAAACATTCTTCAACCCTCCCATTTTCCATTCATTACCAACTCCCAAATACATCTCTAATCATCCCCTCTCCCTCCGAAAAAAACGATTTCATCCACTTTTCAAATCATTAGTTCTTTCCTTCTCTTTCGTTCTCTCGATTACACCTTTGCAAAGTTCAGGTCGAGGAGCAGATGGTGACGTCGGTACGCCACGAGATCCTACTGAGTTACCGAGACTACGAGGTAAACGAGCGCGTCGACTGGGTGCGTACTTGGCCCGGTATGGTTGTGCTTTGCGTCTCGCAGATATACTGGAGTATCCAGGTGCAGGCCGCGCTGACGACGCACACGCTGTCCGAGATGGTTAATCTGTATCAGAAGCTTCACAAGCAGATCATTGACGTTGTCAATTTGGTCAAAGGTAAGTTTAAATCGAGAATCGAAGTTGTAAAGGTAAAAAGGGAGAGAGAAATATATGAGAAGAGCGAATTTTTTATGTTGTTGGAAACGTGTTATAAAAAAATATTGTATGCATCATTATAATTTTATTCAAAGAAAATTTATATGTTACAAATTTTTAAATTTGCATTTATCATGAATTATCGATCAAATTCTCATTGCCCATTGGTCTTTTCACTGTTATCTTAACGAGGAACATAGTTTGCATTTGATCACTCTGTGACGTAATTAATTCCACAAAGGACTTTTAAAGCGCTCAGAGACATAATAGAATCGTACTCTTATTGTCTTATTTTCTCGAGGCGAATGCTTTTTGAATTTCTTCTTTTACGATCGAAAGTAATCAATTCAAATAAAAGGTTCATTTCAATGGAAACCTTAGTAAGACGGAAACTAATTATTATTAATGCTTTGCCTATAGAAAAAAATGATAAAAGATACGAAAAAGATGATAATAAATACTCAATTTTTCAACATATAAATACAAAAACTTCTATTAAATATACAACATTAAATATATACAACACGGTGTAGGTCAGCTATCGAAGCAGAACCGTACGACGTTAAACGCGCTAATCACGATAGACGTTCACGCCCAGGACGTGGTAAAGTCGCTGATCGACAAGAAGATCATAAACGAGACGGACTTCGAGTGGTTGGCACAGCTGCGTTATTACTGGGAGGACGACGTCGTCGTGCGAATAATAAACGCCAGCGTCGCTTTCGCTTACGAGTACTTGGGCAATTGTCCGCGGCTCGTTATAACACCGTTAACCGACAGGTTCTCTTCTCTTCTCTCTTTCTCATTGAGATTGGATTACGGTTTGCGCGTGGGAGTCTATATGTGTGTATGTATGTGTCATACTAAGTAAGCTATGAAAGTCTTGGTGATCTTGGTTCGAATGACCGAGGCGACGTTTTATGATGCGCGAATCATTTTGTTTGATGTTCATTGAAACGTTTATGGGTGAATAGGCGCCGGCTTTGATTTTAGAATAGGCTTTGTGAATATTATTTTTCAATCTATATTTTAACTAAATGTATTTTTTATGGTATGGCGAATCTTAAATTAAATTTGACAGCGTTATTTGCAGGGGAATAAAGTATTATGGGAAAACTCATTTCTTAAACATTTTCATTTACTCTCAACACAAAAAGTCAATTTTTACATATAACAATATATTTATCGTTTAATATCGAGAAGTAACGGATAATAACGATATTATTACTGGCTATTCATCAGATGCTATCGTACGCTAATTGGCGCCTACTCTCTTCATCTTAACGGAGCTCCTGAGGGTCCGGCGGGAACGGGCAAAACCGAGACCACGAAGGATTTAGCTCGCGCCCTAGCCGTGCAGTGCGTCGTATTTAATTGTTCAGAGGGCTTAGACTACAAGAACATGGGCAAGTTCTTCAAGGGTCTAGCATCTTGCGGCGCTTGGGCTTGCTTCGATGAGTTCAACAGAATAGAGCTTGAAGTGTTGTCCGTTGTTGCTCAGCAAATATTATGCATTGTGCAGGCGGTACGGGGTAACCTTGAGACGTTCGTGTTCGAGGTAGATTTGATTTTTTCTCAAATTTTTAAAATCATCTGAATTTTATATTAGACACGTAAATGGGGGGCTTACGTGTATTAAATGTATTTTTGTACTTATATACGCGTATAAATTTATTTTAAAGGGTACTGAGCTAAAACTCAATCCGGCCGTGTACGTGTGCATCACGATGAACCCTGGATACGCTGGCCGTTCGGAACTTCCTGATAACTTGAAAGTACTGTTTCGAACAGTAGCCATGATGGTACCCGACTACGCGATGATCGGTGAAATTTTTCTCTACTCTTCTGGCTTTGCCGACGCTCGCGTCCTCTCCGTAAAAATCGTAACGACGTATAAACTTTGTTCGGAACAACTGTCGTCCCAATTTCATTACGATTACGGCATGCGAGCTGTGAAGACAGTACTGACAGCTGCGCAAAATATGAAACTGCGGTTTCCTGAAGATGATGAAACGATTCTTATGTTGCGTTCTATAGTGGATGTCAATTTGCCAAAGTTTTTGGCGCATGATGTACCGCTGTTTCAGGGGATTATTTCCGATTTGTTTCCTGGCGTGGTATTGCCCACGCCGAGTTATGATGTTTTGCTCAAAGCAATTAATATCGTTGCTGAGAAAAGGAATCTACAAACTACTGAAGGATTTCTTCTAAAGATTATTCAGACTTACGAGATGATGATTGTTAGGCATGGGTTTATGCTTGTCGGCGATCCATGTGGAGGTGATTTTAATTTAAATCTAAAATTTTATAATTATTTAATTATTTTAAAGATGCTTATTTATTATTTAGGAAAGACTACTGTATTACATACTTTGGCTGATGCTTTGACTTTGATGCATGAATGGGGTGATGAAAATGGAGCAGTAACTAAATTTATAACTATTAATCCAAAATCAATATCAATGGGACAACTATATGGTCAGTTCGATCCTGTCTCATCTGAGTGGACAGACGGTGTATGCGCAGTTTCCTTTCGAAGATACTGCAGTGAGGAAACACCAGCTAGGAAGTGGCTAATATTGGACGGACCAGTCGATGCAGTTTGGATAGAAAACTTAAATACCGTCTTAGATGATAACAAAAAGTTATGTTTGACATCTGGAGAAGTAATGCAGATGACAAGCGTTATGTCGATGATTTTTGAAGTTATGGATCTTCAACAAGCTTCACCTGCTACGGTTTCCCGATGTGGAATGATTTATATCGAACCTCACGTTCTCGGATGGAGACCTATCGTCAAGTCATGGGTCAACAGAGCTAATCCAAAGTGGAAAGTCAATCACGAAGACACGATAAATCTACTGATAGAGTGGCTTTTCGAAATTTGTTTAGAATTTACAAGAAGGAAGTGTACTATGACCTTAAATGCTGGTCAAATCAATCAAATAATGTCAACAATGAATTTAATTGACATTTTCATGGATGACGCTGTCGCAGATAACGAAGGGATTGAAATCAATCAGTATATCGATTTCTGGTTGCAGGCTGCATTTTTGACAAGCTTAGTATGGGGTGTAGGAGGAACACTAGATCTTGATTCTCGAGAAAGATTCAATAAATTTCTTTTAAGCGTATGGCAAGATGAAAATCCTGACTACCCAGTTCCAGAAGAGATAACTGATACAATTCCTGTACCTAATGATGGTCTAATTCATGATAATTTTTACATTTACAAGGGTAAAGGTACTTGGAAATATTTTGGCGATATTCTTAAAACCGAACCACTTGTGGAAACTGCTAGTATAGGACAAATGCTAGTTCCTACAATCGATACAATAAAATATCAACATCTCTTCTTACGTCATATTAGGCATAAAAAGCGATTTTTACTTTTCGGTAAAACAGGAACTGGAAAAAGTGTTTATATACAAGACATGATGATGAAAAAATTAGGAACTGATGATTACTTACCAAATTTCATAACATTCACAGCGAGAACAACAGCTGCACAGACCCAGGAGCTTGTTATATCGAAATTGTTCAAAAGGAGAAAGGGTCACTATGGTCCTATGGGAGGTGCGCAATGTGTTTGTTTTATTGATGATGTAAATATGCCTGCTAAAGAAATTTATGGAGCTCAGCCTCCTATTGAGCTACTGCGTCAGTTTTTTGATCATGAACTATGGTATGATTTAAAAGAACCAGAAGTAGTTAGAATATATGATACAATGTTTATTTGTGCAATGGCACCACCAGGAGGCAGTAGACAGGAAATTTATTCGAGATTTTTGAGACATTTTAATCTTTACGAAATTTGTGAATTCTCGAACGAGAGTGTATTCCGTATTTTCACAAACGTTGCTCTTGTTGGTTTGAAAAGACGAGGATTCGCGTCAGATGTTAATGCAACAATTAATAATATTGTAAATGCAACCATGGTTGTTTTTGAAGGCGCGAGAGCTGATCTTCGACCTACACCAGCAAAGTCACATTACCTTTTCAATCTTCGTGATTTTGCTCGCGTGATAACCGGTTGTACTATGATTAGAAGAGAGTCTGTTGAAGGCAAAGAAAAATTTGTTCGTCTTTGGACTCACGAAATCTTGCGCGTCTTTGGAGATCGGTTGATTGATGCATTGGATACTAAATGGCTTTTCAGTCGAATAAAAGAGACTGTAGAAAAAACTCTTCGAGAAAATTTTGAAAATATTTTTAGTGATTTGCCAAAGTATGATGGAAAATTAACTGAAGATAGTCTTCAGCATTTAATATATGGAAATTTCATGGATGTAGATGCGCTTGGTGAGGACAGAAAGTATGATGAAATTACTTCGATCACTGAATATCGAGAAGTTACCAATCTTTGTTTAGAGGAATACAATACAACTCACAAAAATAAAATGGACATTGTTCTTTTTCGGTACGCTCTTGAGCATCTTGCAAGAATATGCAGAATTTTAGCTACTCCATCTGGAAGTTTACTGATGGTTGGAATAGGTGGATCTGGAAGACAGTCATTAACTAAACTCGCGGCAGGTATGTCACAATATCAATTGTTCCAGCCTGAGATTGGTAGTAATTATGGAATCAATGAATGGAGAGATGATATAAGAAAAGTTCTCAAAGTTGCTGGAGGCGGAAAAGATTTAGTATTTTTATTTACTGAGGGGCAGATCAAGGAGGAAGCTTTCCTGGGTGACATCGATGGTCTTTTAAATTCTGGCGAAGTTCCGAATTTGTTTAACGTTGAGGAGAAACAAGAAATTGTTGAGATGACAAGATTAGCTGCTCAAGGAGGCAATCGAAACTTAGATATTTCTGTACTCTCTATATTAAGTTTCTTCGTAAATCGTTGCAAGGAAAAACTGCACATTATGCTGTGCTTCAGTCCGATCGGGGAAACCTTTCGCACGCGTTTGCGAATGTACCCAAGTCTTGTGAATTGTTGTACTATCGATTGGTTTCAAGTATGGCCGGAGGAGGCATTGGAGCAAGTGGCTCTCCGCAGCACAACCGACATTAACGTGGACGATGACATTAAGGTGAACTCTGTAATTGCTTGCAAGTACTTTCATACTTGTGCGAAGGACATGAGCCAAAGATTCTATGAAACGACTGGACGGAAAACTTACGTGACTTCAGCAGCCTTTCTGGATCTAATCAGAGCGTTTGGAGTACTTATGCAAGAAAAACAAGACGAAACAATATTAGCAAGGTAGACGTTTACTGAAAGAACATAACTTAAAATTTTAAATATTTAATTCTATTTTGGTTTTAGAGATCGTTACATCGGTGGACTTGAAAAGCTTGAATTCGCTGCTGAGCAAGTCTCACACATGAAAATTACTCTCATTTCTCTACAGCCACAACTTGAGAAATCAGCTAAATTGACAGCAGAGACGATGAAACAAATTGAAAGCGAGAATGTATCTGTTGAACAGGCAACGCAAGTAGTGAGGAAAGAGGAAGACGCAGCTAACGAACAAGCAGAAATCGCTGGAGCATTAAAAGCCGAGTGCGAAGCTGATTTGGCAGAAGCTTTACCTGTTCTAGCTGAAGCTCTAGGTAAAAACTTTCTTTTATCCTGCACGTTTCATAATTTACTAAGAAAAAATTTATAATTTTATAGCCGCACTAAACATCCTGAAACCTTCTGACATAACCCTCGTAAAATCCATGAAAAATCCACCGGAGGGCGTAAAACTGGTGATGGCAGCTGTGTGCGTAATGATGAACGTTCCACCGGACCGCGTCAACGATCCCACGACCGGTGGAAAAATTCTGGACTACTGGGGCCCGAGTAAGCGGCTGCTCAGCGACATGAAGTTTCTCGATAATCTTCGCGACTACGATAAGGATAATATTCCCGTCTCCACGATGCAGGTGTGCCGAGCTGATTTCATTTTATTGAAATTCTTTGAGTATTAATTAAGTAATATAAGTTCCCGTGGATCTTTTATTGGGAGCACCAGTTTGGCTGATTTCGAAGTTCGCTAATTAGATTTGGCAGATGGGTAAAGTCGGCTTATTCAATTAGAGTCGATAAAACTAGTATGATTCGTATTATGAGCTGGATATATAAGTTTTATCATTTTACTTGAAATTCGGTATAATGAAGTTTAATATGATTGTATGATTATTAGAATGTGAAACATCGTAATTGTTTAATGTTTATATTTATTGATTATATAACTCGTATTGTTTTAACTACATATATGATCCAATAACTCGAAAGTTCGGTAATTATTTGGTTCACACATATACTTAAAACTTTTAATTGCATCCCATTTAATTATCAGTCGAAACGTTGGCAAAGTCATTCTATAGAACAGTAACCAACAATGTGCATTTTCTTTTAAACGATTAAGTCTCTATTTTAAAATATAGTGAATAATTTTTTAAAAATTCATATTCAAATTTCATCACTTTTAAAATGCAAAACCCTTTCTCACTCCTGCACCCTCTTTCCAGACAATTCAAAAAGTCTACATGACAGACAAGAACTTCGAACCGAGCAAAGTGGCAAAGGCGTCACAGGCCGCAGAAGGCCTATGCAAGTGGGTACGGGCAATGGTTCTGTACGACCGTGTGATAAAAATCGTCGCACCCAAGAAGGCGAAGCTCGAGGAGGCCGAGCGCCAGTACGAGGCGACCATGAGTTTCCTGAACGAGCGTCGGGCCATGCTGGCTGAACTGAACGACAAGCTCGAGCGGCTGAACGAGCAACTCGAGGAGACGCTCGAGAAGAAGATCGATCTCGAGAACCAGGTGACGCTCTGCAGCAAGAAACTCGTGCGCGCTGAAAAGCTGATAAGGTAAAGGTCGGCTATACGCGAATCGCGCGATGGTCTTTAATTCCTTTAAAGGGGCAAGGCATGGGAGGTTTTAAACTGGAAAATTCGAAGGCTCGAGGCGTTTGATGTCGTCGTTGAGCGAGGTTTTAATTAAGAATAATTAAGTGCTTTTACGGTTTCACAAATAATGATTTGCCTTAGAAATTATTGTTAGTTGAATAATTTTTAAATGGATTAATTTTATGTGGTGTGATAAATTTTAATATTTTAAATCATGAAAAAAAACTGTAACTCTGATTTGTTCAGGTATTTTAATTAAACTACTTTTTTAACGTTTGTTGCGATACTATGAGCTTCTCTTTAATTTTTACTGTTCTATTCGACCGTGTTAATTTACATACACTTTTTTTAAAGTCATCTCTGATTAAAGAATTTACGAACTTTCTATTTTCTTTCATACTAAAAATTTAAAGATGAAAGAGAGCCAATTACCTGTAAACGAAGATAATGAAATTAACGTCCGAGAGTTATACTCGGTTTGTTTAAGCATTTTAACATTTTCGAGACTTTATAAATATCGTATCCTATTTAAATTGCTCTTATTCTTTTCAGTTTAGTTTATTCATAACAAAACAGAAAATAGATGCGAGATTGTTTGACAAAATATTTAAAAACTAACTATTATCGATCTCAAATAAAACATTGCAATAACTTATTCGATTCCAAATTCCCACACAGTGGTTTAGGCGGTGAAAAAAGCCGCTGGACCGAAGCCGCGGCGAACCTGCAGCTGGCCTACGAGTCTTTACCTGGCGACATACTCATCTCGTGTAGTATGATCGCCTACCTCGGCCCCTACACCAGTCCGTACCGCATCGAGAGTATCTCCAAGTGGACTGTTTACGTGAACGATCTCGACATACCACACTCGGAAGACTACAGCTTCGTCGCGGTCCTCGGTACTGAGATAAAAATCAACTCGTGGCACATTTTTGGCCTGCCCCGTGACTCCTTTTCTACGGAGAACGCTATCATTATGGACAATACGAAACGTTGGAGTCTGTTCATCGATCCGCAGAGCCAAGCAAACAAGTGGATCCGTAGCATGGAGAAAACGAGCGAGCTTGAGATTGTCAAGCTCACCGATGGCAATTACATGGGCATCATCGAACGGTGCATTGAATACGGTGAGGGGATGAACGGTTTTTCGAAAGCACTCGAAAGAGGGAGACAGGGACAGTGAATGCTGAAAAGGAAGGGGATGGCTTTTGTGAAGGGATGTCGCGGTGCATACGTGTGCTTTTGATAACCGGGGTTTTTTTTTTTGAACGACGGAGGGTTGTAGATAATTGGAAGAGGATATTGTATACTTGGCCTTTAAAAAGATGCTTTGTAGTGTATATGTTTAATAGGATGTAGGATATGATATCTGCGTTGGAAATTGAATTTACGAGATTTATTTTTATTTAATTTTCTCAATTTTAAAATTATTTAGTAAGTCATTATTTATATTAATTAAATGTAGTTAGATATATTTTAATGTTTCTTTTCTTTGAATACATGAGCTTTTATGAAATTTAAATAACTTTTTCTGAATTCTGTAATGTTAAACGCTAATTGTAGGTAAGCCAGTTCTGATAGAAAATGTGGGAGAAGAATTAGACGCGCCGCTGGATCCAATTTTAGCGAAAAATGTGTACAAAGTGGCTGGCATCTGGTACATTACGTTGGGCGAAAAGTCCGTTGAATACGACCATCGCTTCAAGTTATACATAACAACGAAACTTCGCAACCCTCATTACTTACCTGAAGTATTCAACAAGGTGACGTTGATTAATTTCGCTCTCACCATTGAAGGCTTAGAGGATCAGCTGCTGGGTATTGTCGTGGCTAAAGAACGTCCAGATTTGCAGGAGAAACGGGAGTATTTGATTGTTCAAAGCGCAGCTAACAAAAAAGCTCTAAAACAGGTATGTGGATGAAAATTCAATCTTTCGGTTAACTCTTTTAAAGTTACCGTATATAAAACTGAAAATCTTTTAATTTAGTACATACTTTTTAAATTGATAAATTGTTTAGTAATTCATATAAGCCGCTTTCATCCAGTTTTTATAAATACATAAAAATTTTTAAAACTTTACAAAAATATTATTTGAGAGAAAACTAAATTTATAATATTTTTTTTTGTAAAACATATAATCTTATCGGGAAAGACATTCATTTAAAATTTATTTATTTATAAATATAAAGTTTTTATGAAATAAATATAACTAGACAAACACACCTAGTAAACAGAAAAACGGCGAATTTTTCTATTATTTAACAAAACTGGGATTTTTCAAGACTTTCTGAAATAGTTTGGAGATATTTGCCAAAATTAAAATTTCATAATTGCTAAAAACAAAGAAGGCCACCTTACCGTGCATGAATCTTTTTTATTACAACATTATTATTACATAAGAATTATTGTTATTATATGATTATTACTATCCATGCCAGGTCGAAGACAACATCTTAAGAACTCTCTCAACTGCTGGAGCGAGTATCTTGGAGGACGAGGAGGCAATTGAGATCTTGGACAGCTCGAAGGTCCTTTCAACAGACATCCAACGCAAGCAGGAAGCAGCTAAGGAAACTGAAACGAAAATCGAGGCTTTCCGTCAGAGTTACCGCCCGATCGCTCGTCACAGCTCAGCCCTGTACTACACCGTCACGGATCTACCCAACATCGACCCAATGTACCAATACTCGCTTGCCTGGTTCATCAATCTCTATGTCCTGTCGATCGAGACCGCGAACAAGAGCAACGTGCTGCAACGACGGCTCGCTTTTCTTAGGGAGACCTTCACCTACAATCTCTATCAGAACGTCTGCCGCTCGCTGTTCGAGAAGGATAAGGTATGATAATGGGAGGGAAGGTTATCGAGAAAACGGTGAGAAATAGAGGTGGAGATAAGACTGGAGCGTGTATGAAGAATGGGCTTTGTGGTATTGGAATTTTAAAGGGCTGCAGGTAAAATAGTAGCGAAAATGGGCAATTTTAAATAGAGTCGTTATTTTCTGAAGTATACACAAGATTAAGAAAATAGAAGTTGTGGTTTGGTGCGATGATTTATTTTGACTGTTTTTATTTATTCTCGTGTAGGTAAAGTTTTATACTGGCATATTTATAGACTGATGCCTGAACTAGATATTGATTATTTTATATTTAGTAAATAAATGTTGAATACTGAATACTTTTTAAATGTTACTCTAATAAAAATGCTGTAAGCATGCAAAGCGTGATTAGTTGATGTAAGTTTTTAGTGTAATATATCAAACTCTTATATTGTACAATATTATTTTCTATATTAATATGACTTATATATCCGATTTAATTTATATAAAACTTATAATTGATTTATAAAGTTTTTTACTCATCTAAGTTTTTATAGATAACATTAAGTAATATAATTAAGTACAGCATACTTCTATTACACGACTTGTGCTCGAATCGCAAACTATAAGTAAACTTTAATCATTAGATTTTCATACGACATTAACACTTATTCTCCAATATCCACAGACATATTATTTAGTTAAAATAAAATCTTTAGTAACTACAAATGAAATCCAATAAATATAAAAAAACTTCTTATATTTTTGTAATCTAAAGGTTCTCTACTCCTTCATCTTGTGCACGACTCTTCAACAAGCAGCTGGTGAACTCTCTCGCGATGATATGGCCTTCTTCCTGACGGGCGGTCTGGTGTTACAACCTCTCGGTCCCGCGGCTAATCCTGCATCCTCTTGGCTCAGTGATAAGGCCTGGGAGGAGATCAGGCGAGTTGTAAACCTGTCGGCTTTTGTTGAGTTCTCGAATGAATTCACGAAAAATCTGGCGAAGTGGAAGGGATTCTATGATTCGGTGAATCCAGAGCTGGCTCAATTACCAGAACCCTGGGAATCAGAGTTGACGGATTTCCAGAAATTGATGGTGATGAGAATGATCAGACCTGATAAGGTTATACCTAAGGTAAGCGGTTTGTTTAAAGTGTTGATTCTGTGAGATGTGGTGTTAAAAGTGAAGTGATAAATATCTATGTGTAAGTTAAATTTTATTGAAATAATCGACTTGGTTGACGTATGAAAATCAACATCGATAGTTTTATTCATTTTTGTGATTATTGCTATAATTATTGATATAATTCTATTATTTTTCTCAGGTCATTCAATTCGTGCGTAAATCAATGGACGCCCGTTTCGTCACACCACCAGCCTTTGACATTTCACGCTCTTACGCAGATTCCAATTGTTTGGTTCCACTCATCTTTATCCTTTCACCAGGCTCTGACCCCATGGGTGCACTCACTAAATTCGCTGAACAATCTGACTACTCAACGCGTTTCTTTTCAATCTCGCTCGGTCAAGGTCAGGGTCCAATAGCTCGGGGTCTGATTAAACGTGCCCAGGAGGATGGCTGTTGGGTCTGTCTGCAGAATTGTCACTTGGCAGTATCGTGGATGTCTGAGTTAGAGAAGATCTGTGAAAGTTTTGATTTGACAAACACATCGATGAATTTTAGACTATGGTTGACGAGTTACCCCAGTGATAAATTCCCCATCGCTGTACTACAAAATGGTGTAAAGGTACGTTCAAAGTAGAACTAGGGAAGCCACTTAGTTATCCATTAGGTAATATTAGAGTCTTAACATTAATAATAGAGGTCACAGATCTTTGCTTTTAGACGAACATGAAATTTTTCACTAAAACGGTTACAGCTATATTCAGGTGAATCATTAATCAATAATTCAATTACTTTCGGTAAAAGAAATCCATTCGAAAAACAAGTTCAGTTCATAAATTAGCAATTACGATGGCCTACATACTAATTAACGACTTGAAATTCTCCGAAGATGACAAACGAGCCACCGAGCGGACTGCGTCAGAATCTCATGAGATCGTACACTTCGGAGCCGGTTAAAGATCCCGAGTTCTTCGCTGGTTGCCCGGAGAAGGATCAAACTTTTACTCGATTACTTTACGGGCTCTGCTTCTTCCACGCGGTTATCCAGGAGAGGAGGAATTACGGCTCACAGGGCTGGAACATCCAATATGGTCATTAAGAATTCCTCATCTAATTACTTAAAGAGCGCGTTTCAACGAAATTTTTTTTCCTCGTCTATAGTAAGCAACGTAAATAACGTTTTTTTTTAAATAAAAAAAATATATATAGTAGCCTGGCATCTGAGCCGTCTTCAAGTAAAACTCCTTTTTGCAGCTTTGAAATGTAAGTTGCCTCTAGCTTTCAGAATCGATTTCGGTTTTACGGTGCACGCGATTTCTTTTTCGCTGAGCGAGCAAAGCTCTCTCTCTCTCTCTCTCTCTCTTTCTACCTCTCTCTCTCTCTCTTTCGTTGGGATCGAACAAGCCTTCGCTTATTTTTCTCGTTCAGCCCTTGACAAAAAGGAAAATATTCGCTAGCTAGAAAATGTTTCGCGAAAATTGTTGAAGTGGGGTGACGCTTATTAAATTACATGCTTGAAAAGAAGAAGAATCATAAGTAGCTGAATTTAATGTTTCTGACAACGTAGCTCTATATTATTATGCATGATTCGTTTTGTCGTATTGTATGCCTATCAATAATAATGGTAATAATAATTTTCCAATTAAACGTACATCATTTGTACTAAATGTAATTATAATATAAATTGAAAATCAAGTCTGTTATCTTCACAATAACGGCTCATATTCCTATAATCTGTCTATCAGTATACAAAATTAATTTCCATAGTATACACGTGTAATTACAAATATACATTACAAACTCTATAGATTCCATTACATACGTGTATCCGAATATTGAAACCAAAAACCATTATTCTTTCAATCATCTTCCCTATTATATCAAGTTACCTGCCTTTATCTCTTTTCAGGTTTCAATGAATCCGACTTCCAGATATCCGCACAACAGTTACAGATCTTCATCAACGACTACGACGAAGTGCCGTTTAAGGCTATTCTGTATCTCACTGGCGAGTGTAACTACGGCGGTCGCGTGACCGACGACCGTGACAGGCGCTGTCTTATCACTATTCTCCGAGACTTTTATAATCCCGATGTGATTAAGAAACCAAATTACACGTTCGCGCCTGGAAGCTACTACGGCTTGCCGAAAAAGTAAGCCCGGAAAATGTTTTTCAATTTCAGTAATATATTTAATTTTTGTGAGATAAGCGTTTTAATAATAGAAAAAAAATATAATCTAATTATTTCTTTTTTTTCAATTATTGATTTATAAAGTAAAAGTAATGACGTAATACAACCTACTTGTACAACTTGCGGAAGGTTACTTTAAGAGTAATGCTAGCGTAATGGAAGAGTAGATATTTTGTGAGAACTTTTCGTGGTTTCGCAGGTCTTTTATAAAGTCGAAAGTTCTTGGGCTAAAAAGGGATTTTGAGTTATTTTTTGAATGGATATGCCAATAAATATGAAAGGCTCGTATTGAAGCGTAAATTGTTTGAAAATCTTTTCACCGCCCTTTATAAATAGTTATTAACGTAAAGAATAAATAACGTATAATAGAGATTTCAATTTTGAAGCAAATTTTAAAACTAAAATGCAAATTCACACACTTCAAATTTACAAAGAATCAAAATTACATTTTATATATGTTGTATTACTTAAGGGCTCTCAGTCCGTATAATAAATAAATAAATAAATAAAAATGTCTCCATGGAAAAGTATAAAGAACGCACAATATCTCATGCGTCACTCATCTTTTATTAATAACAAAAACTACTGCAAAATCAAACGCACACGCGCGACCCCGCCTTCACTCAAAAACGCATCCGCACCATCACTCCTCTTCTCCCTGTCTAACAAACAACTCACATTCCCCACTCAAAAAAACGCAAACACCGTAAAGAGATCAATTGTGTCAATCCACGCAGAATTCAACAGAATAAAAAAAATATATATATATCATATGTTTCGTTTCCTATCTTTGTCATACAGATGCGAGTACAGGGATTACATAAAGCAGATCGAGTCAATCCCAGCGGAGCCGTCGCCTGAGGTGCTAGGCCTCAACGTCAACGCTGGTATAACGCGCGACCTCGACATCTCCAAGAATTTCTTCGATTCGCTCGGGAGCTTGCAGGTATGCAAATGTGTATGCGTGTATGTATACATGTGTTACCAGGGGCTGTTATGATGAAATTTATGTGAATTTATTGATTCGAAGTGAAATTTGAGATGGTGGCTGATTTTTTTTGACAGTTTTTGAAGAGTTTTAAGTATTGTTTAGTTTGAGTTTGTATGTTTACTTGATTAAATGATAAATGTTTTGATGGTTTTAGTAATATCAAAGTATATATTTTCTTGGTTTAAAATATTTTTTTAGATAGTTATGATAAAAACTGTTTGCCCAATGCTAAATAATAAATAAATTTTGGTACAATGCTATTAAAATTTCTTTGCAACAAAAAATATTCTATAATACCTAATATTCCATTAAAGTGATTTATTCTTAAGCCTTTTATTGTACTTTTTTTATGAAATAAAAAAAGTAAACCACGATTATAGGTTACCATAAATCGTATACTACTGACGACTCGAATATATCTCGACAAAGCCTTTTCCAAACGCGCCATTCACTTGGCTAACGAAAAAAATTACACCTTTTTCTCAATACTCGCAACAACGTTTTTATTATGCTCTTTCGCGAAAAAGTTTCTCGTATTTCAAATTTTTCCTTTCACCGCGCGCGCGCGTACACACACCATGTGCCTTTCCTACCGTGCACCCCCTGCGATTGATTTTTCGCCTTTTGTCTGCTGTGCGTAACATACATATATATATAGTCGAGCGCATGAGGCTTTCATGGAAAAAATTCTTTGAAAATTTTGCTAAAAATGCCCGGTTAAAAAAAAGGCAAACAATGCGCGCAAGGCGAAACATTTTTATGCACGTGTTCATGTTTTTTCAAAGGCTTTGTCGGTTTTGTAAAAAAGTATGTTTATCAAAGTTTTATGGTAGGATAATGGTGGGCTAAAATTAATGAAGCTGATGTTTCACACGGACAGGGTTTACAAAATTAATGAAAGAGTATTCGAAGGCTAATTTTTTTAGTTTAGGCTTTTAGAAAACGGTATTCATAAATAATCTTGGATTTTGTAGAAACTTTGTAAAAAATAAGTTTTTGTAGAGATTTTTATAGCATGATAGTTAATTATGATTTAAATAATTAATAATATTATTTTATAAAATTTAATGATTCTAACCATAATAAATTACCGTAAAAAGCTAAAAATTCAGAATAAAAAATTACAAATATATAAACATCTGCAACTCCTCAAAACCAACAAAACATCTATTTAAACATTTTAACAAAAATAACTTCACCGCGATGTCTAATCTCGCCATCTCTCCTATTTCTACCGTGTATTTCGATGATTCTCATCGAATCGAACAATCACTGACCCGCATAAAAGACATTAACACTCCACTCGAGCGAAAATCCTCCGAATCGATAAACAGGGCGGCGCGACGATCGGTGACACATCCCAGGACGAGATCCTCCTGGCTATGAAAGCCGACATGTACGAGCGTCTCCCGGATCTGTTCGACCTCGAGGAAGCGCAACGACTCCATCCAGCGTCTTACTCCGAGTCCATGAACACTGTGCTCATCCAGGAAATGGAACGCTACAACGTTTTACTGCGCGAGATGAGGTCGTCGCTGACGATGCTCGAAAGGGCGGTGAAGGGCTTGATTGTGATGACGCCCGATTTGGAGGTACACTTTTAAATTATAGCTGGAAGTTGTTTTTCCCTTTTTATAAAAAAGTAAGAATTTTAAGCGAATTGTCCCAGTAAATTTGATGAATGTAACATTTTTTTCTGATAAATGACTTTTTTCATGTGTGTATAAAAAGAAATGTGAATTCAAAAATTTTGCTGCGCAATTTTTCTAGAGTGAAGTAGATGCTTTTAATTTTGCATAGTACAACTCGCAGCAAGAAAGATCCCTTTAGTCGCAGAGGGCGTTGAACTAGGAAAGAGCTTTTGTAACTTTTCTAGATGCTTAATTGCTTTACGAGCTAAGTAATTAGTTTTCAAAAGTTTCAGTATTTTAAGTTTACAAACAAAAATTGATTTCAACTATTTAATTCATTTAAAGGTAGTTAGCGTCGCTATAAATTGTTGATTAAATAGAGACTTCAGCAACTAAGAAATTTTTTCTATTCTATATCTATTATAATCTTTTTATATTGTTATTCTATTTATAAGAACAAGTATTAAGAGATAATTCTATATGTACTTAAAGGATTTTATAAAATCTATTAAAAAATCCGATTAAACTTAAACTTTTAAAAAAATACAAAAACATAGAGAATTAGCAGTTAGCAAAATCATTTTCTCGATTCCACCACGCGATTTTTCGGAACTGTAGACGATGTCAGGGCACATGCTCGCCGGTAAGATACCGCCCTCCTGGCGCCGTGCGAGCGCTTACCCAAGCCTCAAGCCCTTAGCGAGCTTCGTCAACGACTTCCTCGAGCGGTTGACCTTCTTTCGCGAGTGGATGCTGAACGGCAAACCGGCGACCTACTGGATATCCGGCTTCTCCTTCGTCCACGCATTCCTCACCGGCGCCGCCCAGAACTACGCGCGCAAGTACAAAATCTCCATCGATCTGATTGATTTTGATTTCGAGGTGAGCAGAATATATTTTATATTATTAAAAGGTTTATGAGTGTAATTTCAAGTGATTATATTGCTAATCAATTTATGAAGATTTCTATAAATAAGCTGAATTCTTAAATAACTTTAATTAACTAAACTGTCGATAAAAGTTGTCTCTGTGACAGCCTGTAAAAACTCCGATATTTAACGTTTTAAGCGCGTCTAAAATTAAGTTTTAATTTTATGAAGTGTCACCCATATTTTCAATAATTAAAACCGAGAACGTCAAGGAATAATTTAGGCTTTGAGAGTAAATTAAGCTCCGTAATTACATTATAATTTTCGTTTATTCCATTTTTAATTGCGATCCTACAATAAATAGTCCAACCAATAATTTCATTTAATTACGAATTTTGTTCGAAAATACGAAATTTTCGATATTTTTCAAAAATAATCATTAATAACAATCGTACTTGAAAATACATTAGTATCCTACAGAGCTTGACTTTTATAATTAATCGATAACAAATTCATTGCGTCAATATAACGTTTTAGTGAATTAAATGTGAACGTATGATAATATTCCATAATAATGTTTTCGGTACTAATCATTTACAATATTTTGATATATTCTTAGTTATTTCACCCAAGATTCCTTAGTCCTCTTTAAACTTCTAAAAAGCTTCTGAAACCCCATCATCTTCCTCTCTCGCGAGTTTGCCACCGCAATCTACTGGCAATCAACGACCGCGTCATCGAACCACCCGTTAACGACCCAGTGACCCAAATTTCTCTCTCTCTCGTACCGCAGGTCCTGCCGCGGTACAACGCAGATCGCGGCCCGGAGGATGGGGTATACACGTACGGCATGTTCCTAAGCGGTGCACGTTGGGACATTCGTCGTGGCCGATTGGTCGAGGCGGTACCCAAAGTTCTCCACGAAGCCATGCCGTTGGTCTGGTTGAAACCTTGCAAACGCTCGCAATTGAAAGATCGTGGCAGATATTTGTGCCCGTTGTATATCACGTCAGAAAGGTTCGGTACACTGAAGACGACCGGACACTCGACGAACTACGTGCTGTCGATATTGCTGGGCACTGAACTGCCGAGCGAGCATTGGGTGAAGCGAGGAGTGGCGTTGCTGTGTCAGCTGGATGATTGAATGGGTGTTGCGGTTGGATGAGAAAGATATAGAATTGAATGAGGTGGTTCGAATTGTCCGACTAAAACTTTACCGACGGTCGGTAAAAGTTGATTATTGTGTAATGATACATTTTTACTGTAAGCCTTGATCTCCTAGATGTAAAATAATAATCATTAAAACCATGGACAAGTTTTACAGAATTGAAAGTTTTATTTTAGCTAAAATTTTAGAGGCTCTCGATGGAACAATAAATATGCTCGATACCAGAGTTTTGTGCATTATGGCAAAATCTCCAAAATTCTGATTTAAAACAGAAAATTTAGAATACTTAACTTTCCGTAATCCGATTATCTTGTTTTGGTTAAAATTTAAAGCTTCATGAAGCCTGTATAAATCGAATAAAAAGAAAACTCTTTGTAAGCTCGTATTTATAGACACTTTTAAATATGTGTAGGAATCTATTATGGTAGATTGTAGGATTATAAAGAGTGAGCGAATCTGGGTCCCGTACTAATCAATAATTCAGTTTTCTTATTTAAAGCTATTCACTCGTTTTTTCGATTGGTAAAACGTGCAGTGGAAGAAATATATATATAAAACTTTTACGTCATACGAAATGCTTACCCTGGTAAGCTGTAAAATGTAAAATATTTTATTCACTCGCAATATACCTTTTTATATATCTATTAAAAATTCGACTTTAAAACTGATGAAAATCGAAAAAAAAAATAAAATTACATTTTCCCTCGTACTTTGTGCTATGAATAATAGAATGACACCGATTCAAGCTAGTGCTGCACGATGATTATTTTTTAATGAGGAAATAAGCGTTTGCCACTTTAACGGGATGTCACTCATAAAAAATAGAAATTGCCTCTATTGATTAAATATCGTTTTGATTTCTATTAAAACGATTGGATTTCATGCATCCTTTTTTACTGAATAGAAACAAATTAATACAATAAGATACTCTTTGTAAAATAATTGTAGGGAAAATAGTACTTTGATACTATTTCGTCTTAATTATAACTCATGCAGTTCTCTCAGTATACATAGCTGCTAGAAAATAACAACATTTTCCTCTCAATAATAAGACCCATCAAAGTCATTTAGCCCGTCATAAATATTTTAATCGCTGCATATTCGGCGTCTTAATCATACCGTCGCATGGCTCAATTTCATAATGAGAATACGTCATAGTCGTCGCTGGTTATAAATTTAGAGGCGCAAAAGCGACTTGCGAAAACTCGTTAAAACAAACTACAATTTCGCGCAATGTCCGGGGTAAAATGTTTAAAATATAAATTTATTATCCCACCCGTCCGAATTCACGAGAACGTGTTAAACCGTTGACGTCTATTTATAAAGGTTTACGAGGCTTTTCTACGATCGTCGTTAACTTTATTTCCGTGGATCTGAACTTTAATCATTAAGGTTTAATCTTCCTATTTAAAAAAAGATTTAGAGATGCAAAGATTTTACGGCATCTACAGATGCTACACAGTTGTATTATCTTTACGTAAATAATGTTTAAAAAGAGCATAAAATTTGGTTAACATATATATGTGACATAGATTTTTACGTATTCCTATAAAAGAACATCTTTATCTGTATACAAGGTCTTTAGAAATGGCCACGTTGAAAGCAGCGCCCGAAGGGAATGTTTAGATTCTGTTTGAGTAAGCATTCATTTCTTCAGATCTTTTTTCATTATATCTAGATATTGCTGTACCAAGATAATACACGTACGCGTATCTGATGTACGTATTGGAAAAGCTAGGAAACCTTCACTTTTCTGTGCTCTTTTACTCGCTATCTATAGATACATATCTTCAAAAATATTAACTGGCACTATCTCAAAAGAACGCTATTATACTGTTTCAAAAAGTTTTCATTCTTTTCGCTCTTTTTCAACATCATAAGTAGATATTCGTGCATCTAAATATTTGTATATTTCATAGCAGTATTTTTCCTATCTTCTTTCGAATGTACATTTTTACCTGCTTTGTTCAAATAAAGATGGTTATTAATTTTTATCACATGTACGCGCTTCTCTTTTCCAAAAACCCCATTTTACTCTTATAGACATATCCGCCCACATACCTACACCACCTTCACACGAACCATTAACATTCCCTTTACACGATACGCTATTCGCTCTGACCGTCGCGCGTCGACTGTGTCTGCGTGCGGCGCCTCGCGATTGATTCCGCGGCGACGCCGGTATTTCATTAGGCCTATGCTCCCTTCCTTCCTTCCTCCTCTCACCCGCAGAGTCGTGCGCTTGGATTCTCTTTTCCCGCGCTTCATCCTGGAACTCATCCAAAATGAGTATTATGCTTTAAAATTGCCAATTCCCAAGACGCGGGAGCGCCAGAAAGGATTACACTTTTGGCACAGTTCTTGACCCGTCGCGCAGCTTTATCGGGTCCCTGAACTTGCTACACGTGCATTGCTTGTGTATACATATATATACTGTACACGTATATACCTGTGCAAGTGTAGACATTTGTCATCCCGATGAAAATTTGTCGTCGTCTTGGGGTTGTTGTTGGCTGGGTGTGGTGTAGTAATTTTGCAAGGAGGATGCAGTGCAAGTGCGTTCGTAAAACTCGAGATGAGAAGGTATAGGGGAGTTGCGAAATTGGTAGTTGTTATGGTGTAAGTTAAGTAGAGTGGTGTCATATGTATATGGGGGGTATGTTTTTATAGCTTTGGATTCTTTGAATATTAGAGAAAATGTATATAGTTTTTGCAATTCGTGATAAGATCAAATCTGTTTTGATGATTATTGTATAGCTATTTAATAGTTTCTTATTCTCTCAATATAAATTAAGACTTTAGAAGAAATATTCAATTTCTGTAAAGTTAAAATAAAATTTTATCTACGTAATACGAGTAAGTTAATATTTACTAAATAATTAGTTGCCTACTACATTTATTTGCACCAGTGAATGACTTTCAGCTTATTCATTTTTAGAGAATAAAATGTTACGAATGAAACAGATTTTTCGTATTTTATAATATTTTGCATGCTGTGTTAGAATGTGCAATATGCTAAAAGAAAAAAAACGTGTGAAGTAAGCATGTTTCTTACAACGTTTCTAATAACTGAATATTTAGGTCAATTTCCATCGTCTCTGAAATTATTCGCTCAGATTAATCTTTAGCGTCAGTTATGCTGTAAATTAACAATTTATAGAGTAATTGTTCTAAATTGCAGTTCATCAAGATTTAAATTTCCAAGAAATATTTGTTATTTTATAAGAAAGTATATGTCTTCATTTATTATAATAATATGCGTCAACATTTGTCAAACAATTTTTCAAATGAAATATGTATATTAAGCTTTTGATGTTTGTTCTTTCTTTATTATTCTTAGAATTGACATAATTTTAATGGATTAAAATAAGGTAATAAATTATTTGCATGGTCGAGCATAAAGTATGTAGCTATGGTCTATAAAGTAAATAGCCCTGCGGACAGTGAAGACTTTACGACGTTTGTCAAATAATTACGGTGCTAGTATTTACTTTGGCTTCTAAATATGATTTTCGGTCAATATATTGTTTTATCATATCTGAATTGTGAGAAATCTGATGTTCAAGATCCTCTAAGTATTTTAAAATAGAAAGTAAAAACAAAACTTTTTAGTGTGACACGTTAATAAAATAATGTAACACTACTTTTCCCTCCAAGATCTACCTATATTATTATCCTTCTACAATTATTTTTCTCTGAAATTTAAATTTTCGATATATAGATAAATAATAATTTTAATTTTCAAAGCCCTGCAAGTTTTCATAATTCACCCAGTTATTTCACAAAAATAAAACAACAATATGATTTGATATTTACATTCTTTTTTGTCTCAATAAATATCATTTTTCGGATAACTGTGTAATTTTGATATTTATATACCCTTTTTCTCTCAATAAATTTAACCTTTGAAACAAAAACATCACCCACTTAATTACCCCTTTCCTGCCACCTACCAACATATTCAAATTAAATCTTCACCTCCCGATTCTATTTCTCACAACGGATTTACACAACCATTCTTCTCCATTTTCTCATCCTTTCTTCAAAAAAAAAACCAAACATCACTTTCCAAACAACCCTGTCAACCTTCTCCTACAGACCTATAAAAACTTCAGGCAACATGCGCATAGGAGCCTAGCGGCGCTCTCTCAGCCGGTTAATAATTGAAAAAGGCGCGTGCTCATTCGCCCGGGGCACCACTCCCGTCGTTTCCGCTCCTGGCATGTATATATAGATATATATATGTAGGTTATAGTGCTCTGTTCTCCCCACCTATATACATGCGTCGAAGATGCGCGCGCGCGCGAGCGGCTCACGCGCGAGGACCGGAGTTATATGTTGTGGCGCGTCTCCAGCGGCACGCAGAGGGGCTGAATAATGGAGAGTTAGGGGTGCAGGTTTGCGATGGTGTAAAGAGCTACTGCTGCTGCTGCTATCGTTATGGGGGTTGGCGTATAGACGGAGGGAATGTTGATGGGTGATTAATTTTAAAAGGCTGTGGTGGGTTCAAAGAAATTTTTATAATTGTTTCTTGGTAGAAAGTTTGGTGTAGGCGGTTAGCTATGGATTTTTATCAAAGACATGTATAGATAACATTAACTTTTGTTATTAAGTGATAAAACATTTAGATAGCAACAGAATATATAAAATATATTACTATAATGTCTTTTTTTTTAGTGATGAACTTAGTACAATTTGGAGCTGAATGCACGACTTTCAATCGTTATTTTATTCAACAAATTTGATTTTTTATTTAAATTTATTTCGTCGATACAAACAATCGTTTTAACAATGAGTTTCATATATATAATACATCCATACATTCCTATACACAATATATTATATATACAATTGCAATTCATTAATTTAAGAAATTTTACCGTTTGTCGCTATAAATAATTGTGTACAATTTCGCGTGAATAAATAATTAATTATAATTGAGCCTCGACCCATCAGAAGCTTAAAATAGATTTAATAATATTAAATAATTATGTATAGCGATCGTAGCGCTCATATATAGCTTTGAAAATGATAAGCGTTGAAACCTTTGAAGTGTTTTTGCGATAAAAGCTTGTAGTATAAATGACAGTAAATGCAAAAGTGTCTTGTAGCTTTTATTGGCTTTCATTATCGCAGAACTGTAAATGATCAAGCAATGCAGATTTTGTACGTCAGATAACGCAGCCATCACGACGAAAATGTATAACTGTTATTCCTCGATGGCATATATAAAATTTTTGCCAGAAATAGCAGAACAAAAGTAATCTATAATAATGCCAATGAATGTGTAAAATAATAAATACGATTTTTTTGAAAAGTAGACTAAATATACGAAATATAATACACTAATCTTGATTTGTTTTGAAATACAATAGTGAAAATAGAGAGAGAGAGAGAAAGAGAAAGATATATTCTCGCGCGCATATACTTCTTAACGCCTCAGTAATACATCATCGTATTATAGTTATAAAGAAGTATCAGTGAACTTTGTATTGTATTACGCTGTATATGCAGCAGATGCGCTGCACTGCTGCACCGTCGCTATACTATACACATTGCCTATGATGAATGTCCCTTTCAAGAGGTGCGAATTTATAGCGCAAAGAAAATTTTTATAGCCTCGCAAGCGAATAAAATATTATATTTTTATTGTGGCTTTGATTTTTATTGTTATCGGGTTCTGTAAACTAAATCGTTAACATATATTTATATACATATATATAAGCTTTAAATATATAAGTTCTAAAATAAAAAACAATAATAAATTTTGTAAAAACCATTACAAAACTTCTACAAACCCCGAGTAACCTCGAACCTTATTATAAATAATTATCTCCCCATCCATTCCACCCTTGTAAACTAAAAACCCCCATCGCTATCCAGTCTCTGCTCCAAACCTCATACCGGAGCATCACACCGCATGCAATCGTGCGCTCCCCTTAACATTCCCTCTCTCTACCACACGCTCTACCTCCGCTCATGTCCGTCCCCGGCGTTTGAGCTCCACTGGAGTCTCTCCCGCTCCTCACATACATATATATCCACATCGACATACACACATACATACACATACATACATACACTCCAGCATGCGGAACCTCGGCTCGTAGACCGAGCAAGCAAGTCAGGAAAGAGAGGGGGGGTATAGTGAGAGAGAGAGAGAGACCGCGGCGATATCGGCGAGCCAACTCCGCTCTCTTCGTTCTCTGTGTGTCTGTGTACGCGTGCGCGGTATGTTACGGGCGTTATTCGCGTAGTACAGCGGAGGCAGTCGTCGTCGTCGTCGTCGGCATCGTGTCCTCGCGTGCGGACGCGACCGCGTGTGTGTGAGAAAGAGAGAGAGAGAGAGAGAGAGCAACGCGGCGATTAACCTCGCGTTCTCCCTGGTGTGTCTCTTATATATATAGAAGTGCGAGAGTGAGTGAGACAGAGGAGAGAAGCTTACACACGAGATATATACAGCAGTTATAAAGTAGCAGCCCCACCCGCGAGAGAGAGAGAGAGACGCGAGACTCCCGGACGACGCAGGACGAGACAGCTAAACCGTAAGTGTCTATATACGTTCATCTATACCACTACCAACAAGTGTTGCACCCGGTCTCTCTATATATATATACATATTTACACATACGTATATGTACATACACACAAGTAACGTAATAATTAGTCATCGAGTACAGTATACACGCGTACGCGCTCATCTCTCGTCTATACACAAAGCCGTTTTTCGGGTGTAGCCGAGTAGCAGCAGCAGCAGCAGCAGCAGCGAGCGCCTGATCAATGAACTCTGGCGGCGGTGGCGGCTGCGGCGGCGCTGCTGCCTGCTGCTGCTGCTGCTGCTGCTGCCTGCTACTCTCTCGCACAGTAGTCGACGTCGTCGTCGTCGTCGTCGTCGTCGTCCGTGGCGGCAGCAGTGCGCGATAATTGCCCAGCGTTGAGGTACATTGCACGCACATATATATATAGTAGTATATACACGCGCGTACCCTTATATCTTACAGTATACATACATATATGTATAGGAAACATTGCGGTTGACCGAGTATAAAATAAAGTGCCGCTCTTGTTGTTTTTTTTTAGTCTTCGTCCTTTTTTTTCGAAAGTTATATATTATATATATATACAGGAGAGACGAGAGAGAGAGAAAGATACACGCGTGTGTGCGCGAAGCTGCGAGTGATCGATACTTTCGAGGCGAGGTGGTTGTTGTCGCCGGCGAACGAGAGCGAGAGGAGGAGGAGGAGGCGGAGGAGGTGGTGGAGTAGTAGTAGTAGTAGTATAGGCCTGCGGGGTGCGATGCCTTGGAATTAGCGTCGGCGCGCCGCGCGTTATTTTCGGCGAGAGAGAGAGAGAGAGTAATGAGGCGACCAAATCGTGAACCGAGGTGAGGTGAGGTTATTGTATTTTCTTCTCTGTATGTATGTGCGCGTGTGTGTGTGTGGAATTTGTAACAGATTATGTATATATACAGTGGTTATCACACGGAGTATGTTACCATAATATAAGCTGCTTTTACGTGTATACATGATGTGTATACCATCGTAGCTTTAAAACCCCGGCGTGAGAGAACAATATTTTCCGGTATTTATACGTGCCCCCCCGGAGGTTTAAACGTTTTTTTTTCTAAAGACGAGGAGGTCTCTTCGTTCGCTTGTATATATGTATATATGGTATAGGGAAATAATATTCGCGAAATGATTTTATAGAGAGAGAAAGATACCGTGGCAATAATCGTTAAGGAACAGTTAAAGTAACTGTACATAGTATAGAGCGCGAACACGCGCGCGCGCGCGTGCGTTCGTTCACGCTTATCAATCAATCTTAAATTTAATTTTATGCTTGCTAATTGGACGATAGCGTATAGAAGCGTGATTTGCCGTTCTGTATAATATATATATATATATATTCCATGCGAATATTTCCTATACCGTTTTGATAATATTTTCTTAGATTTTAACACGTACCACATCGGTTCGTCATATTTCGACTACGAAAGATCAGAGATAACGTATATACATCTCGCTTATATATTACCTAACAACTGTTCTTTGCTCTATACACACAGAGTTTCAGCAGAATCGCCAAACCTTCACGTTTTCACGTCCAATAAAAAGACATAAGCGAGTGAGTAAGTTTGTTTGGCCCCGTTTATAGCGGACTGCTCGAAACTCGACCGCATCTCCGCACGAGCTTTGAACTTTATTAGAGCATAATAAACGGCCGGTAATATTTACTTCCCCTCGTATATATATATATATATATATACCGTGTAATCCGTCCCTCCCCTCGTCTGCAGGCGTGCAGGCATTATTTTCGCTAATTAGACGCGACGGGCGATGGAAAGCACTGATTATATTTGCGAACGCGAAGCTCTACGCTGGATTGAGTTGTGGCCAAGCGTATAGGTGTATATGTGTGTAGGTGAATTAGTGGTAGAGCATATGAGTGTGGAAGAGAGTCGAAGGTTCGTGGATGATGTATATGCGAAGATCGACGTGGTTTTTTGGCAAATATAGTGGTTGTTTGAGTTCTAGTGCTGAGAAGGAGAGAACGAGTGGGAGTATGGAAGTGAAATGGGTTAAGTGCGGGATGGTTTTTGGGGATGGGTGCGAAAGTTTCATGATTTGGAGTTTGTGTTTACAGATGTAAATGAAAGGTTTGGATTGATTAAAAGATAAAGGAATAATTAATATTTTATATGAATTTACTTTCTTTTTTACATTATCGTAATTAACATCAGCATTTTTGTTATACATTTATAATTTCATATTAAATAATACAACGATGAATAAAACGATAAACGCAGAGCCAAATGCAACATTCGTATACCAACGACGTTGATTTTTATATCTTCTACAACATATCCGTGTCGACATATGTACCGTGAATTTAAACATCGCGTCGCAATGAAACTCGTGCCTAATGTACCATCGCATACTACATCCTATAACACACATAACCCGCCGTACTTCCGAGTTTTACGATTCCCAAAAAATACACTGACAAATCTACATGTTCGCTAAAACCAGTGACCCACAGGCGAATATATACGTCAACATCAGTGACATTTTTCCTCTTTCATTGACAAATCCAAATCTCCACACATTTGCGTCCTCCTCATCGCTATTAATACATTATACGCACGCTTCCCTTACACGCACACGACATTACGACGACAGTAATCGCACAAGCGAAACACATACGCATCGCAGATAAATATTTTGACAGCTCGAGTACGTATAGTGCGTGTGTATATGTCGTCGAGCAATGATCGGGCTATCAAAATACAACGTGGTAGGACGATCACCGCGTGAATGATTTCGACACTATACGCGCGCGATCAGCCGAATACTAAACGCGCAGGTCAATCGGTCGTTCACATCGTTGTTGCTGCTGCTGCTGCTGTTGCTTGAAATTAGGAGATATACACGCGCTAGCGTGCGTGTGTATAAACAAGCGGCATAGGCCGGATACGATCTTATCTATCATGCGTTTTTACGCATAGCGTGCGAGGGGCTGAGCCCATCGATGTCGTTACGAAAGAGAGAGTATTGTCATGCGTTATGTTATGTCAGCGCAGTGTGTGTATTATGTAGTATGCTGTATGTTATCAGTGGAAAATTTGTCGGAGATTACATGTGGATGAATAGATGGTGTGAGGAAAAACATTTGGTTGTGCCTTGTTGGGTTATTACTAGGATGTGCTGATACGTTTGGTTCTTATTGTCAGATTATTTAACAATAATTCTATCGAGGTGAGCGAAACGGTGCTGGGTTATGTAACTTTATGGAATAGTTTGTCAAAACGAATTTTTAGAGAATTTTTAAAATAAATAATTATATGCTATAACAATTTTAAGATTGAAATAAAAATTTTACTTAACTTTATACTGAAATATTTACATTTAAATATACATATTTTCTTGATTGTAAGCGAGATATACTATTTCAGTACATTATCCAACAAATAAACTTGCTTAAACTTAAATATGATACTTTGTAATACTACCACAACAGCCGTTAATAATATTTTCGAGAAGTTTGTATATATCCAACTAAATTAAAGTTACAAATACTATAACACGGCAAATTAAAAAACTTTTAATATAATATATACACTCCGCAGCAGCATTCCAAAGAATCCGCGCAGCAACTGCGTAAAAAAGTAAACCGCGCCAACTCTTCATTTTTCCTCGTGAAGCCAGCGAACCGAGTAAAAATTAAAAAAAAAAAGAAGGAGGAAAAAAAACAAATCCGTCAAGGGAAAACTTTCGTCCAGCAAATTCAGCGCGCCTTTCTACCGGGCGAATAAGGTAATTCTATTTCGTCGCCGCGTCGGAGTGAAAACTATCTGTCTTTTCCACGCGGAATTCCACGCGACGACGCGCTCGGCATTTTATCTCCCTCTCTTTCTCTTGGTAGCTCGAAAGTTCGAATTTAAAATGCGCCGTGCGGAGAAACTGTATAAAAAACGCAGAACGCGCGCGTGCGCACGCGAGAGGCGAACGCGTTTTTCCAAAGAAACGGAGCAAATTAGCGCTGCGACGTTTAATGCTATATACGATCGACCGCGTATAGCTTTTAATTAGAGATCGATTGAACGTATACAATATGATGGAAATATCGAGTGTATTAATTGGTTCGGTGGTTTTTGCGAAACAAAGTTTGTCGTTGAGAAAAGTTGAAAAAATGTCGAAAGATTGGAGATTTTTTTAATAAATTAGTGGTATGTGAGATGAAGAATTAGCTGGTATTTTGCAGAAAGAAAGGGAAAATCGAAGAGGGGCCGCGTGCATTCGCGAGAAAAGGATAGCGACGCAGACACGTCAATTAAGCGAATTAGGAGCAATTATTCAAGCGGCTTAGGAAATAACGCTCAACAGTTCAGCGCGCTAACAAATTGAGCAGTTAAAAGTGACGATGCGCTTAATTTGGGCTCTATTGATTATATAAATTTTAAAAATAGGAGCAAAGTATTATAATGTTTTTTATAAGATTAAGCAAAATATGGTTGTAGTAAAAAAAACTAATAATAATCTTCTTGGTTCAAAGTTGTGGGATAAATTTAGAAATCGTTTTTTTACAAAAGTATGATTTATTCGTATTAATAAAAAATATGCTAATATTTAAATAACATATATATATGTAGGGTAGAGATTCTCAATACGGCTCATCCAAACTTCAATGGTTATGAAAATTGAACAACTTACATAGGGAGATGTTTAAAAAGAAATATGTTGAAGTTTCTAAGTAATACGAATAATAAAATTTTATAATTTGAAAAAATGCATTCAATTGTTTGTTAATTTGTTCAATAAAACACACAAAATTTGCTTTATCGATGTTATTGTTCTTTTTTCGATAAAAAAAACGATAGCAAATCATAAATACGAAATAAATTCTATAAAATAATTCGAATAATTCTATTTCAGTAATAAAAAACAAATAAATAACAATATAAAATATATTCATACCTACTGAAACTGGTACTCGAATATATTAATTTATATACAAACTCTCATTTGATTTTGGCTATCCGAAAACTTTTAAACAGTCTAAAACTAATAATTAACTCTCCTAATCCGAAAATCCATCCGATGGTCATCAGAACATATACAACTCCTCATTTAAACTCGAACTACATCTAATTCTCTATTAATGAAGAATAGAGCCGTGTAGGTTGGACCAAAATTCCCGGATGTTACTACTTCAATTTAATGGTTCAAAAACCGTTATAATTTTATCTAAACAATGCGAAACAACAATCCAAAAATCAAGTCCATATCACGAGAAACCCCCATACCCTTAGCTAAAATTTCCCGCCATAAATATCTCACAGCCAATACCAACTAACACTTCATCAAAGTCGAAACTTTCCTCGAAACTAATAAAAAGCACTAAAACTTTAACAACCTCTCGTTCGCTTATATATATATTTACAATAAAAATCCGCCCTCTTTCCCCTTCCCCCCCTTAAAAGATTCAAAAGCCTCGCGGGCTAATTAATCACAACTTCCTTCCCTCCCTCCCATAAACTTTCTACTTACGCGCTCGCTCGCGCCCTCCGGTCTCCGGATATTGACCTACACGGGTTCTCTTCCGCACTCTCTCTCTCTCTCTCCCCCCTCTTGTGTATTTCAGTCCTTCCCCCTTTTTCTCCTCTCCTCGCAACGCGACGAAATTGATTCGTTTTCGCGCCCTCGGAAAAACCGTGTCATATCGACGTTTTTCCTGATTCGGGAGAGAAGAGAGAGGCTGTTTGCACTGCGCGAGTAATGGAGACGGATGCAGCTTGACGAAACGGCTTTTGTTTTTGGTAGATGTATATATGTGTGTGTGTGTGTGTGTGTGTAGAGAGAGAGAGAGAGAGAGAGAGATGGCTTGTTGATGTGGTTGGGGTGGAAGGATGACAGTAGGAAAGAGAGAGAAAGGAAAACGAAATGCAGATTTCGGGTGGCACTGCGGGCTGAATGGGTTGAGAAAAGGTTTTTGTTCTTTCCTGAATCGCTCGCGGATGTGGTGGTGGAGGTTTTTGTTACGGTGAGAAATTATGGTTTTCTTGGTACATTACTTTCCTATTTCTTTTTTTTAATAAGATGGTAATGTGGTTGTTTTAGGAATGAACAATACTTATTTTTTTTTTCATATAGCACAGGTTGAAACACAGTCAATAATATAATTTGACATATTGATTAAGAAACTTTGCATCGTACTATATATATATACTGCAACAACTGATCACCAAGTGCACAACAACGCGCAGGCCAACGAACAAAAGCCCAGAAATGTATCATTTTCGCGACTATACAGAAACGCTTTTCCGTCTCTTACTTCGTTGAATATTTATCGGTACCCGGAAGTTGAGATTTATAGGAAAAGTTGAACCGTCGCGCGCGATAAATATAAAAGTAATTCAATGCGTGCCCATCTCGTGTTGTTGTCTGTGCGTGTATATATATATGTATATATATACACAAACACACATAAACTTCGAACTGAAAACTTCCGAGACATCAGAGTATAGATCCTAATGCTGTGTGTAACGGTGCTGTAACTTTTTTTTTCACGACACCGGCACTCCCATTATTTACATAAAATTAACATTGAATTATATACACGCGGCGTGTAATTACCGCTTTTAACGTTGTCGTCTTTGCTCAGACACAAGAGTTTATAGTTTGAAGTATACGATTGAAAAACAAAAGTTCGCGCGCATGCGTGCGTGCGTGTGCGATCGTGTAATTAATCGCATAATGTCTTTGCTAATCAAGTTGATGTATATATGGTTTGTTTAATGTGCACGAGAGAGCATGTTGATTGAAAATTTCGAGCTGAAAATTTTCATTATAACATCCGCGGGTTTATATAATGTGCAGTTGCATATAGCGGTCATGGAAATTTTAAAATTAGTGTAATTACTCGAGTAATTACATGGAAAAAAAAGAAACTTTTTACATTTTTAAGAGAATCGGAGTGCACTATTTTACGAACAATACGTAACTGTAGCTCGGGTTCCCGCGTAGCAATAAAACTAGGAATAATTTTTTTCTAAATAATAATGTGACATTATAGAATTATTTTTTAATAAAATGTAACAGTGACAATTATCTTAAAAAAATAAGTCTAAAAACGTTTCTCGCGCAGTTCCGAGAAGCATAACAATTTCGAACCGATCATTAAAATGTATTTCTTGCAGCATTAAAATAAAACTTGCGTTGATGACAATTAGTTAGAAAAGTAACAATTACGTAATGTTTTCTTGTTTTCTTTTACAAAAACCAACAAGCTTATTATTAACTATATAGATGCACACATTTATACTACAATTATTCAATTACATAACAGTCTGTATTAACAACAAAAATCACTCGCTTATATTTCTAAGATAACACATTCACACACGCGCGTGTTCCCTCGACTTCGATAAACAACCGCATCTCTATATATATTCCCCTGCACAAACGCTGTAACATCGTATAAAGCGATAACCCAAAACCGTCGTCGTACGCCTTTCAATATACCACCGATATATCGAACGAAAAATAAAAAAAAAACAACAAACACATAGCCACTCTCTCTCTCTCACTGGCTCTATAACGAGAAATGTCGCAACTAGAAGTCAAACGCGAGCGACTATTGCATTTACCGAGTTATCGGTTTATGGCCCCGAGAGATAAAATGGAACTCGTCAATCCGTGAGGATAGGTTAGAGCTCTCTAAGCGAGAGAGAGAGAGAGAGCGAGAGAACGAGTGAGAGAGTAAATCCCCGTGGATTGGATTATTAACGCGTCGTCGGGGTTAAAGGTCGCGAGTTGAAAGGTAAGAAGAGCGAATATCGGCGATTGGTCGATTTTACGGGTCACGTGGACACACGGCTTATATACGTATATAGCTTTATGATTTTAGATTTTTATTTATTTTTTTTTTATTTGGAAAGTTTTTAATTGAAACTGAAGTGATTCATCAGATGTTAATTGACGAGGCCCCGCTTGTTGAATATATCGTTTGGCTTTCGGATTAATACGAAAAAAGTTATTTGACGAATGTATTGGCAACAAAAAATTTTCGTATATATCGAATGATAAACTGCCTAACGAGGCTCGATGAAATTACCGGTGACGTATAGTGTCGTTATACCGACGTATATATTCACGTATAGAAATACACGATCATCGTTATTTTTCGAATTGCGCTGGAATCCTTTGGAAAAGATTTTTTTTTCAATTCAATTGAGTTCTCAAAATTTGTTGTCTCAGGATGACTTTGAAATTCGAATATCAAATTTACGCGAACGTGTATTGGAAATCACAAAGAGAATCCCTTATGGAAAAAAAACATTAATGGAAATATTTATAATAGGGAAAATATCGGGTAACGAGAGACGAAATTTATTACTGTCACGGTATAGATTTTCATATTATTCGAATTCGATGTATATATATAAATATTCAGAGATTCAACGTTATCGTGTCTTTACTTTCTACATATATTAAAATATTATCGATTCGAAAACTACGTGTTACTTGTAAAGTTCGTCTTTTTGTTTTTCTTAAAATTCTTTAAATTTCGTAACGTTATATTATACATTTAATTGCATTTATTCCAGTACGCATTTTCATTTACTTTTGAATACCTATCAATCGATTCATTCCTTCATTATTTTTTAAATTCATTATACCTCCAATTCCTATATAATTAAAAAACAGCCATTATAAATTGAACGATCGCCAACCAAAAAGAAATACCCGATAACCCGAATACACACATAAAAATTCGCACCAAAATTCTCCCCGTCCCTCCCTCTTTTTAACCAACCCATAACTCTAGCTCTTTCAAATCGTAAACAACGAACGTCAAATCACTCACAACCACCTCGTCTCGAAAAAAGGAAGTATGGGAAAACCCAACCAACCGTAAAAACCTTCAGCTCGCCTAACAATCCGAAAAATCCAAAGAATCCGTGTGTACATATAGCACAAGAGTCCGCGCCCTTTCTCCATTATTACAGACTCAGCTTGCTGCTCGCGCTAGGGCAAAAAAAAAGCGCGCGCGCGCCCGCACGGAGAAATCCGGAAAATGAGGAAACTGGAAAAAGTCCGCTCTTGGCCCGACGCGCTCGAGAGTCCAATTAAGAACGGCGCGCGCGTCTGCGGAGAGGAAGAGAGAGAGAGAGAGTAAAAAAAAACGCGCGAGAGGCGATGCATTTCGCATGGGACGGTACGTGTGTGTGTATGTGTGTGTTACGTAACACGGGAGTGTATAGCACATACGCGGCATACATAGACTGTACGAGCAGTAGAGGTAGGGCGACAATGGCGCACGAGACGTCGTGTATAAAATTTTAGAGCTACGGAGAGTACACACGGGTGTGTAAAGTGATTTCGCGAAATGGTTGTTGTTGCTACTGCTGGTGTTCGTAGATGCAGCATGGTGAAAATTTATGGACTGCGGATGTGTTTTTTTGGGTTTTGCTTGCGAGCGTGAATTCTTTTGAGAATGTCTCTGGCAAGAGAGAGAGAGAGAGAGAGCGATATATACTTGCGCGTCGAGTGCAGAAGTACTTGAAGTCGAGTGTGTGATTTCAGACACTTTGAGTGTTATAGTAACTCTGTGTCTAATGTGTAGCTTTATATATTTGGGCGACTAAAAAGAAGTCGCCTGAATGAATTTATACTTGCAGATGTAGAATAGGTGAAATATTTCACTCTAATTCAATAAGCAAATTTTATTATTGAAATAAATTAATACTTTCAATCTGCCTTCTAAACGTGCGCAACGTCATGCGCTCCAAAATTATCCCGGAGATGTGCTCATTGCTACAATTTATACGTTAATTTACCAGGTACACGTGTAGGACGTGTTCGGACTCGTAGGTGAGGAGGGGATCGCGTGGGTGTGTACACGCAGGAGGGGACGCCAGAGTTACTTAAAATATATAGCGGGTCAAGAGGTTAATCAATTCTCATTTCTATATACGCACAAGACGAGCATTGTCTTGATGACTTGCAATTGAGATATTGCATCTCTGAAAACGGCGAGAGAGAAGAAGAGAGGCTGCGTGTGATGCACGAATGTTTTAATTAGCCGTTGAAAAAGTATCGAGGTTATAGCTACATTTCTTAGATTCGATCTCTTTCGCGGTTACGAGCGTGACAGCTGAAGGGTTATTGAGAATATTTATGAATGATAATTTGTTGGTTAGTAGAATTCTCTGCAAATGGGAAATGTTGTATATAGTTGAATGCGTGAGTAGCGAATTTTTTATGGAAATTTATGATCTTCTCAAGTAAAATTAATACATTTTCGGAAATATTTTATGAAATTGTTTGAGTATAATCACCTATATGTATAGTTTTAATTTTATTTATGGAGAACAACCTTGTCGTTAAAATTACTGCAATTTATACGAGAAATTATTAGTTACATAATAAAATAAAAAAATAATAAGAGTTTTCACAATAAATTGAGTCTATCTTACGATTACTACTAAATATATAATAATTGCTACTGCATTATTTTTATTCGTGTAATCCTAATACATTTCTTTTATTTTACCATCAATCAACACGAAAAAGAAAAAGTAAACCTCAACTGCAAAAAGTGCACAATAAAACTCACTCGCAAAGCGACCGGTCAAAAGACAAGTTTAATTACACATCCCAGTATATATATCCACTACATCCTCTCCCGTATAACCAATGCCCGACAATACTACACTGAGTCAGAGCGAGAAAGACCAAGAGAGGAAGAGAGAAAAAAATGTGCCGCATGTGTCCCAAAGTGAAAGCCGATATATACCAACGAGCATAGCTGTAGGAATTCCGGAAGACCGACAGACGACGCGATAAGATAAGCGTCAAAGCGGCGTGCCGGATAGAGAAATATTCCGACCGCTTTGTTTCGGTAGTTCCTCTCTCTCTCTCTCTCCCACGCATTCAAACACCTCGGTGTGTATACGTTATATATTCGATAACGCAGTGTTAATTTTTACTACACGAGCTGTTTTCAAAACAGTAGTAGCGGTAGGTGCGAAACCTACTTACTGTGTGTTTTTTTGTTTCGTTCCGCTGTTCTCCATCGTTCGTGGGAGCGTAAACAGTAGTAGTAAGTAACGCTGCTGGCTCGTTTGACGTGGTTTATTACTTTTGTGTTGTACTGCTGCTATATACTCGGTGTGGCCTTCGCAAACACGCAACACGGGCCAAAGAAACCAGCCGCCGGTGGATACATATTAGCGCTCGTTTTAATTAAAAATTTACTCACGTTTTAATTGAGCCTTTCAATGTTCATGAACGCTTTTATTAAATTTTCATCATCATATATATATATATATATATATATATATATATATATATTGTCACCTTTATTGGTTCGCCTTATATAGCGAATGAAACGTAAATGCGTACATATACACTGTATACCAACGTTTTCTGCCATTTTATAGATAAAAAATAAAAAGAAATGTAAAACGCTTGAATAACGCGTGTGGTGTCGCTTTAATCTGGCATTTTGCGCGAACGTTACCGTAAACTCTCGACTTTATGGAACTTTTTTCCTCTTCTTCCCTTCCAATTCGACGGGTGCGACACTTGGGAAAATTTTTCAATCCCCATTTCGAGCATCATGTTCCATCTGTCGTCGACACACGTTGGTCGCATGAAATCCCCATTAAAAAACGATCGCACGCGATATTGAAACGCGCAAAATTTATCGGTTCGATTTCCGTTTCTCTATAACGACTGCGCGAATATAAGAAGAAAAAAAAAACACACACACACGCATATTATCGTCTTCATCGTGACTCATACACGTAGGTATATATGTATATGTATACATAGCCGCTCCCTTAATTTGTATAAGTGCAGTGGCACGCGAGAGAGTCATATCTTAATTGCTAGAGGCGGGATAAATACGCGCGCGTATATGCCGGTTGGCGCCCTTGTCGTTTCTGTGCGCTTTTTCAAAAGCTCATATATATAGCTTGAAAAGTTATTATACAAGTTGTACGATGTATGGCTGCGCGTGTGTGTTTATATAAATCGAAAGAGCTGCGGGTCGCGTGCACTGCACTACGAGTAAGATTCGGAAGGTTGAATTATAGCATAGGCGTGTGGGAGGTGATGATGGTGTGTATTGTATAATCCACGCTCGTAAATGTTATCGTCGCACCGATAATTTTGGAAGTTTCTGTACGTATTTTCGGGTTTACGGATAGGTAAAATTAGAATTTTTTTTTTATTTTCAAGTAAAAATAAGAAATATTACATAATTGTGCTACATATATATATCAACCGTAATCCAGTGCGTATACGCATCGCTCTTCCCTATAACCACCAAGCAATTTAGATTATAATATTTACACAATATTAGCTTATAAGCTTACACACTTATCGACCGACGCAGCCCCCCCCCCTTCTGAGTTTTCACATTCCCTTTACCCTCACCTCGTACCAAAATCACGTACCTATACCCAACCATTACCACGCTAAATATCCCAGACCCCGAAACAAAGGGAATCCCGAATAAAGAGCTTCGAGGTTTCACTCACTCTCGCGTTGCAGTATATACGCGAAATAAAGGAAATGAAGCGAACGCGAGTGAACGAAGCACGAAAAAAAAACAGCAAGGAAGAAGAAAAAAAAAACGACGTCGCGTCTCGCTCGATGCCTGCCGCTCGTAATCATTCTCTTTCTCTCTCTCTCTCTCTCTCCCCATAAGAGCGCGTGCGTGGGTGCGCCGTATATATATATACGTGTGGGTTGGATGGATATATAGGATGGAATGGAAAACTCGGAGCGAGCCGTTTTCCGATGGGCGTTGACGCCGGTTGAGAGTAGCGTATGAGAAGTTGTAAGCTGAACAGAGTGCAGAGGTTGTTTTTTTGTTGTTGAATGAGGTTGCTAAAGAGATTTTGTTGTTGATGATGGTTATATACGTGCGAAGGGTTAACGGTCTAACGAATGATGTTGTGTGTATGAAGGTATATTATATATATAAAAGGTAAAGTGTGACGAAGCGTATGGTAATCGTTGTTTTATCAAGCCACTCGAAACGATGTATAGCAGTATATAGGTTTTAATTGTTTTGTGTATTGATCGCGAAAAGTACTTTTCATTATTATCATTATGTACGCTTTTATATCTAAAATGATTTAACTGTTCGAAATTCATCGTTCAACCTAAATAATTAATTGGGTAAAACGCTCAAATCACAAAAGTACATACGTTGTCATTACAAACTACCGGTTAACCAGTACATTAACTTTAACAGCTCGCCTAAATCATTCCTAAACCCGACTAATCTAAACATAATATACATTAGTTTTGCATTTTGCGACAACGTCAACGCGCGCGCAACCACAGGTTTATTATAATTGTCATAAGCACATACACACATATACACAGCTGTGCATTTCGCGTCCTTTGCATTATAATACAAACATGTACGCGGACAAGGCGCGAGAAACGGAACGAGAATCGGAGAGAAAGTTTTGTACATATCGAACTAGACGCGTATACGTATACATTTTAATCCGAAGTTGTATATTAAACCACTCGCGTAAATCAACGCTTGTTACACATTGTGCAGATTTGTACATCGCAGAGTCGTAAAATTGCCGAACAACATTATACTGTTTTCGCATGAAAGGAGCGGCAATATCTGATGTGCGGCATGAAATGGCATGTATACACGCAGAGGCTGTAAAAATTAGAGCGCTTAAAGTGCGGTAAATTGACGTAGCCGAGAGGAGCAAAAACTGTCGGTCGGCCAATCACATAAATCACCATCTAACTGATTAGACAGCCTAAAACGCTGTTATACTCTGCAATTGTCGCGATAATGGGTGGTCGAAATAACGTCACCCGTGCGCGCGCCTCTAACTCGCTACGAAATAATTGAGATCGACTATATATATATACGGTTACAGGAAATCTTGTAGACGAAAAGTTCCTTCGAATTGTCCTTCGCGACTATAACGTAGACGCGTTAAATGGCCATTATCATTGTTATGAGCTATAACGCTCGCGGTTTACGGGGACTAAAGAATTCAATTAAGAAGGGAAGAGGAACGGATGAGGCTTTAATTTTAGAAAATACGCGACTAGTAAACATTTTGATTTTAACGATGGCTGATGCGTATAGGCGGAACTCCTTTTTTTTTATTCTATGTTTGGTATTATAGTCCCACGCATAGAATTAAAAATATATGTAACCGTAACTCCATGTATCAGAAATATTTTTAATCGCACAAACATACGTTATTATCTCTCGCTCCAAATCCTCCAACCTTCATAACTACATTTATCTATGCTTATGAATAACAAAATTTATAATTAACTCCAACAATATATTCCTACATTATAGCCCGTGGTAAATTATTATGCATATATCGAGCGCGATTCGGTAACCCCACACACCCAACAATCCTCTCATAATGTATTCAAAGCAATTTCGTACGACGCAAAGTTCGTATATATACATACACAACATAAGCCACACGCGCACACCTTTTTGGCGTGTAGAATAAAGGTCCCCCAGACCAAACGAACGACAGCCTCTTCAACCTTCGCGCTGCTACAACCCTGACACTCTAAAGAGAAAAAAAAAGCAGCAAGAAAAAAAAATTCAATCCTCTCAGAGAGAGTGAGTGAGAGGAGCAGCAACAGCAGAATCCGCAAAGTCACCGACATGGCCAAGCGCGCGTTGAAAAATTCAGACCTCAGCGTCTGCGTGCGACGTCGTCGTCGTCGTCGTCCGGCGGGCATCGATTTTTTTTCTCCTCCTCCAGCTTCTTTCTCTTTCTACCCTTATATATATATATATATATATATATATACCGTGCGCACACGCAAGGGTGTACGTGCGCGTATACTTAGAATCGATGCGAGAGACCCTTTAGGGCATCGCTGGCTCTTCAATTAGCTTAAAACAGCGAACGGTTCTTCTTTCCCTTCGTTCTTTTTTCTTTTTTTTTAATCGGATCGAAGGGTTGATTGCAAGAGGGATGAGTGTGTTTTTTTTTCTCTACGCTGTGGTTGTCGTGGTTCGATGGCTAGTGGTGTAGGATTTGCGGGCGAATTTGGCTGTTTGTATGTGTGTAAAGTGAATGTGGGGGTTAATAGAGGTTGGACAGTGTGCGAAAGTATTTATTTTATGAAGAGAAGAAAAAAGCAGTTTTTTGGAGGGAGGAAGCGAAAAGTTAACTTGGCAATTTTCCAATGCGTGATCAAGGAGGCAGATACGTTCTTTTTTTAACTATAATTGTTCGTTTATTGTTGATTTGTCGAGTAGCTCGCGGGTGGGAAACGGTAGAATAACGTAGTTAATTGATTGATAATAAAAGTTGAAGGTAGGGAAAGTATCGTGCTATTTTAACTTGTAGTAGTATGGTTTCAATAGAATCAATTAAATTTATTATTAACGTCAACGTGTGTTGTGTTTAATTATGTAGTGTCTCAATCAATAAATCATTACTTCTCTAGATATTTCTATTATATGTATAGTTGAACAGACACCAACTACGTAATGTTCAAATATTTTTTCTCAAACTGGCAAATATTCAAGCGTTAAAAGAAAAAGTTCACTTGTACGCATATAACTATATACTGCCATATCGGGTTTTGAGAAACGTCTTGACCTTTTTTTATTATTTAAATTTACAGACTTTAATATCCTTTTTAACATATACGAAATCAAAATGAATAGACAGCAACTTATAAGCCTCTATTTCTTTTTGTCATTGAGATTAAACGGATATAGAATTTCGGCACGAGCGAGCGCGCGCGTAGCGATTATGCAAATATCGTTTGCGAGCTTCGGACACAAAAAGAATCTCGTCTCGCCGTATTGTTAATGATTTCTAACGAACTGGAGAATTAATTAAATCTCTTTTAATACCTCGCACGCGTTATTTACGTCGATAATTGCGTAACGTTCGACGTTCGATGAATATTTTGGAAACAAATTTATTAACCGTATATACGCGAGTGGAAGATCCGATGGTAGATAGAAGAATTATTTGCTGCGCTCAGATAATTGGAATTGGAAATAAATAGATAAGGGATGTCAATCATTTGCAGTAATTCCTGTGCACGTAACGTTAATTCAGCCGATAAGAATTTCCAATGCATATTGTTATGTAACAAAGGCATTTTGTTGAAGGAAATTTTGAATTTATGTCATACATTGATTGTTTTACATTAACAATAAAATTTATAATAATGATTTTACCAGAATCATATATATTTCATTGTGAGAACACGATAAATGTACTTTTATACCTGGAAAGAAAATATTCCTAACAGTATATTTGTGATTATCTTAACCGAGATAAATACTATTTTATAATGCTGCTTAATGAATACGACTTGCGTATACATTTCATTAAATTCACTTTCCTCGTGCAAACACAGAGTAAATAATGCTTATTAGTGCTTAATTAAATATTTCATATCAGCTTGTAGCGTATATATGAGAATAAAACGCGAACGCCGAATACTTATTAATTATTGTTTTTAATCTATTGTAACTAAGTTAATATACAACGTTTAAACTTAATTCAACCGAAATGAATTACTCACGATGGTTTTTAATATTATTAATTTTTTAATACCACACGTGGAACAACACCAACCTTTTATATATATATTTTTTAATCACTTGTACTGAACGTAACTGGTCAGTTCTTATTTCATAAAAATTTTCTTCACTCCGCAAAAATAGAAGAGTGTAATAAAACTCTAAATTGTCAGCAGAGAATAAATAACTCGCGGCGATGTACGTGTCGGGAAAACCATGTACTTATTGATTTTTCGTTTCCCCGTTGCGCGCAATGGGTGTCAGCTTGTCTGCTCGAGACGTGTTTTCATGTTTCCGGACGTTTCCGGATGTGGCCTACATTTTTCGGATTGTTCCTTCGTTAACTATATTGGCAACAATTTTCCTCTGCTAAATAATATTGATATTTCCAAAAATAGACTTGTATAACTTTTAGTACAATTTCGCTTCGTTATAACGTAACCACAGCGATATTTAGTATTTCATTTGTTCTTTAATGAAAATTAACATTCAATAATATTTAGAACCTGTTTTGTTTGCTATAAATAAAAGTTTTTATCTCTACAAACAAAAGATACAACAAAAAAAAAAAATAACTCATAAAGTACACCTCGACATTACTACACAGACACGCGAAAACTTTCGTCAGGCCCATATACCACGATATTATTCCACCTCTAAAATCAACAGAACACCCGCACATAATAATAATCTCTTTCTCTTAATCTGCTTCCAGATGACGACGTAACGAAGGGCGATAGTCAGCCAAGAGTGCCGAGGGTCGACGAGATACCGGTGGGCGTCGTCGTAGGGACGGCGATGCACCCGCCCCGGGCAAGATGAACGAGATCGACGGCTACGGCATGAGCGGTGTTGCGACGAAGATGCCGCACAGCCACTCGACGCCGGCTGGGGTGGACGGGGGTAGCCGCACACCACCGACCACGCCGCGTAAGGCCGGCAAGATGCTTGCCTTCCGAGTTCAGATGCTCGACGACTCCATCACCATGTTCCAAGTTCAGGTGTGTGTCTCTGTGTATATATATACGCTCATTGTTGTTTTGTACGAAGTTTGAGGACTGGAAAGGGTGTGCGGAAAGTTGGACAAGAGAGGGAGATTGGAGTTTCGACGACGAGGAGGAAAGGGAAGGGTGAATGAAGCTGGGCGGAAGGGTTGGAAAGGTTAATGCGCCGTGAAATACGGTTTGAATTGTTAAATGATATGGGCGGTAGTGGAATCACGTGGTAATCGGGGTATTGTTGTTTTATTCTATTTATTAAGATTCATGGTGTGTTAAGCATTGGTTTAGGCTCATTTAAGATACTTGAAGTAACTATAAAAGAAATTGATCTGAAGCTTAATGAAGGTGATTCAAAAGGATGGATGATCAATTTTTAATGACACGAAAACGTTATGCTTCGACAACCATCTCATATAGCTATAAATGGGTGCCTATTCTATATTCTGTTGTTAATTTGTTACACCCTTTCTGATCTTATCGCTTCTGACGTTTCCGAGAAACAATGACTATTCCATCGTGATATGAAGCTACGGTAGCCATCCATTTAACTTTTGATCAAAGTGACTTGGTGACCTCAGCTTTGGCTGAGAATTTATCGCTGATTTGTCGCTCGGAGATGCGGTAGACTGTCTCGAAATCTGACTGTTGATCCAAAAACCAACATAGAGCTATTTCACATAAAATACCATTAAAATTGTATATTAAATCAATAAATTTGCACATCAATATATAAATGTTCTTTTACATAATTATTTTTATGAAAGTTCAAGTTATGAGTGTTAAATTATTATAAACTTTAAATGGTATAAAGTAATGTATATTGGCCTTATGAAGTTGATGCCGCATCATGATATACTTGAAGACATAACAGTTTTGATAGGAGCTTACACTGTCATTACGATTTTTAACGTGTTTTGTAGTAAAATTTAAAAAACTTAAAAATATAGTAGTACTAACAGTGAACAAATTTATGTCCATCAAATTATTGTATATTTTGCCAGATTGAAGTTAAAATTAAAAAAAAAGAAACAGTATATTAAAGATGTAGAGAAGCTTTTAATCCAAAATGATATATAGTATCTCGTAAACTACTGTACTACTGCATAAACGATTTCTATTTTCAGCTATATACTTTTTGAAAGACCATTTATATTGGAGATAATGCGCTGTACATTCGAATGCATTAGATTCTCAAGGGATTCATGCATCCCGCCCTATTTTAATGCACATTTCCTAATGCAATTTCAGAGCAGTTCTATTATCCGGCAATCCCATTAGTGTTTCGCGAAAGTTTCAATCCAACCGAGCGATATTTATGACGAAGTGCTTTCGAATTTCGGTTGCCAGCTAAATATCCTTCGGATAGTATAGTCTATGCGCATCTCGCGTGTAAATCGGAATCGATATATATATATATATATATGCTCGCGCGTAATCGGAGAAAATCCAATTTTTCCCTTTACCAAAAGTTACCATTAATCTTTAGAAAGTGCCGTAAAATGGATACAAAAAAATACATTCCTATACGCTTGAAATATCGTTTCTTCAACTAACGCGAGTCTTTTTGGGAAGTGAAAGAAGCGGACGAAAATTAAAGCAGTTTGGACCAAGGTCGTAAAATTTTAATTGAGAAATTCTCGAGAAAACATTATCTCTTTTACTTAAATTACTTTCGCGGAACATACGTGAGGAATGCGATACTTCTTCTTCTTCTCTAGCCGTATACAAAAACCACACACGCGAAAAATATATATATCTCTTCGAGCCTTTTCTCCTCTCTCACATATATATATACTCACATAACGAAGAATATCATGATTTATCACTGTTATACATATCATATCCTACTTCTTATACATATTATCTCGTAAAATCAAACTTCATTCTATTATCTCACAAAGCATTATACACTGACAACAACCATCGACATTCATTTACTAATTAAAAAAAAGTTTTCAATCTCCGGTCACCTGCACTCTATACCTCCCATCGTTCCATTAAAAGAATCAAAGGCAAATAACCAACATATATATATCAACGCACACACCATCATCCAATCGCAATCACGGAAGAGCTATCCTCCGCCCATTCGTCTCTACAATATTGCTCACTTTCATTAATTCCCACTCACTATATATAGTGGACCAAAATTTACGATCGCTACGAGAGTCAAGGCCGCGCGTATACTGCTTGTAATGGTGAAATTGACGTCGTATATACACACACACACGACGCGCGAGACGTCTCGTAAAAATTAAGCCCGTTTAGCGGTGCAATGCGAGTGTAGGTCGAGTGCATTGCAATATACGCGTGCATTACGTGGACGCACGCGTACGTACGAGAGATGTGACGATGTGGTTTCGTAATTCGATGAGTGGCCGCGCCGCGAGGGTAATCGAATCGCGCGTGATGTAATAATATTCCACAGGCTGCATGTACTATTATGTGTACGTATATATACGTTCGTATATAAAAGATTAATACGTGTATCTATGATAGATGAATCGTAAGATGATTAATTCGACAGTTCACCTTCGACGGTTTCAAAGCAAGGAAGCATGTATGTCGCAAAAACAAAATCCACTCGGTCAAGGCTTAGAATTCTACAATCCTTCGGCAAGGAAGTACTATACCATACCATTATAGACTCTAGTATACGTATACGCTGGTATATTAAAAAAAAGTACTATTCTTCCTTCCGTACTCGTGAGGGTCGCTCGTGCCACTCAATGAATCGTTATGGCAGTTCATCTCGAGAATTAAATTTGTTATATCCTGCTTGAGACTCGTCGCAAGCTACTATACTGTAGATGGAAATAATTCAGATGGCCGCCGGATGGCAATTTCCCAAATTGAGCGGTTCCCACGCTATACCTTTTGCTCATTCTAGATTTCAATTTAGATCACGCGAAAATAATTAAATACCCTCCTCCTTGTCTTCCCCTGAGTAGAATACGTATATACGTGTGTGATCTTTGTCGTTTTGAAAATTAGGTAGTATAGACCAGTCTATGAAGAGGTTTGCTGAATTGCTTTTTTTATTCAATTTTCGAGGTAAAAATATTATCCCCGAACGGGCACCTTTACAACCGATCAATAACCCTGTGGAGTAACCGTGTCGAAGGATCAATCGTCTGATTACATCACTTTTCGACTCTCCGTTTTGGCGAATTTCCCGCCGACGTAGCCAAGTATATATATATATATCTTTCAAGTGCACTCGTTCGCGCTGACGTGATAACGAACGAGAGAGAGAGAGAGAGAGAGAGAGAAAAAAGGAAAGTTATAAGAAACACAACAATCGCTTTGATTTAACAACAATATTATTATATTACCACACGTGGCGTACTCGAGTTAATCCGCGTATAAACACATTATTAGCCCAATCTAATCTACCAGCAGCGCGAAAAAATAGAATAAAGCGAAGAAGAAGCAGCAGCAACAGCAACAGTAGAAGACTAATCGCGTGCTGCTGTTGTCGAGTGGCCGCGTAAATAAAGTGGACGCGATTACTCGTGTAAACAGGAATTACCCGAGAGGGATAGAGAGAGGGAGACGTAATGAATAAACCGCACGGGGAATTGATTTATGCTCAATTTGTCTCGTCTCTCTCTATCTCTCTGTGCGGGCGTTAATGCAAACAAGCGGTACATAGGAGAGATGCGAGATGTCCCGGAAAAGGTGCTGCTGCTGTGACGTCAGGTGCATGTGTGTGTATACATGTGTGGGTGGGCTGGAACTAGTACTGATTTACATTGATGTAATTTATGATTAATTATATATTCGAACTGTTTAATATGGAACAATAATGCTGTAGGGGTTAATTGTACAGTTTGTTTGTATCGTATATATATATATATATACGTGAATTATACGGATATATCTTTTTTTTTTGTTTTTTCTTTTTTATTATGATAGTATAGTTGTACGTTTGAGAAAATACACTTACAACAAAAGTAGTAAATCAACTTTATGACGAACTAACCGAGAAGTAAAACCGTCACTGTGTACACACAGACAGACACACAAGCACAGCAAGTAGCCTTTCGCGTGTTCGGAATTATTCCGGTCTATACGTAAGTAGTTATCTTTCTTTCTCTCTCTCTCTCTACTGCGTCAGTAATTTTCTTCGTATATATAAAACGTGAGCTTCTATCATTTTGATAAGAAAAAGAAGAAAAAAAAGAACTACACAATCTCGTTTTGTATAAGGCTTTATGTCATTATATTTCACGTGTGAGTTATTTTTACGACTCAGGGCGAATATACATTCAGAATTCATTCCATTTCTAACGGAAGTAAAAAAAATGGTAGCACATGTGTGTGTATGATTAAATTACATACGCGAGTGTATGAGAATATTTGAAAATGTTGGAGAGAAATGTTTGCATATTGAATGTAGGTAATCTTTTAAAATTCCGTATACATATCTTCGTACATTAGTATGGACACATTTTCACCTCAGTACCAAGTTTCTTTCATATAAGGCCACCCACTACCTTATATACACGATAATCTTATTTCCGTGTCGTTTATACGAAAACATTCCAATTTACCTCAGCCCAAACAAGTTTATAAAATAAAAACAAAACTTCCGCGTATACACTTATACAAAATATTCACCGTCACACATCCACTGCATCTTCGCATTTTACTCCACAATCTCACATCTCCTCTTCTCACTAAGAATCCACACATATATATACATACATTACCAAAGCAGTGCAAGTCCCGAAAACCTTCTTACATTTTATCTTGACACGCTCATATCCACACAGTCATACCGCGATCCACTTCCGGCGCCTTATCGTGCATCTCCTCGCAACCCAGAAAAAAAATAACATACAAATACACGACCGCGAAGAAGAAGAAGAAGAAGAAGAAGAAGAAAGCAACAAGTATACACACACGGAGTGATCTCAAGCCCTTCGCCCCCCCCGCATCACGCACAATACATACAAACAAACGAGGCCGCATCATGTCGTCTCACTGCTATATAGCTTGCGTTCAGCTGAGAGACGCGCAGAGGGAATTGATTTACGTGCAATTTGCTGGGCACTTTAGACCTGCAAGCTCTGCTCTCTTTCCACACATATATACATGCATACATACACACCTACACCAGTGCATGGGTGTGTATACGTGTGTGTACACATCGGGGTCAAGGGGCGTGCCGGCTTCTCTCTCTCTCTCACTCGCTCACTCTCTGTGTTCTCTCTTTCTTTTTTCCGCCAAAACCGAGAGAGAGAGAGAGCTTTTGTGTTCGCTCTCTCTCTCGCTCGCGCGGGCGATTATCCTTTTCGCGCTCACACGACGACGCCACTTTTTCTTCTCTCTCTCTCTCTCTCTTTCCACTGCCGTTGCGAGCCGATTAAGATCGCTCGAGCGTGCAAACATTTTTCGGCTTCCCAGTCTCCGGCACAGAGTGAGAGAGCTTTTTGTTTCTTTCTTTGGTCTCGCGTGGTGCGGAGCTCGGATTCTCTGTTGTTATGAGGAGAGAAAGAAGGCATTGAGGGATCGCCGTTTTTTTTTGAGAGAGAGAGAGAAAGAGAGGAGGTCGGTAAGCCGGATTCTGGGTGGCGAGGTGAATGCCGACGACGTCAACGCTGAGGAGACGTGATTTGATTTCGAGAGGAGGAGGAGGAGGAGGTAGCGGTCGTGGCGTACGCGCGTACTGATTTGACCTGGAAATGATTGAAAAGTTGCTGATATAGCTCTTTACCTATACGGTTAATGCTGATTAAGGAAAAATTTATATCTAACATGTGAGAAATATGGATAAATTTTGATGATGAGTTGTATAATGTGGATTGGTAGGTTACAACAATACGTGAATATGGAATGTATAGTCGGTTTAATATTGCAAGATAGAAAGTATCACTGTCGAGATTATGCAAAAGTATTCATGAGTGTGCAAGTCAAACAGAGCTTAAATATGACGGAGAAAGCGTTCATCCAATATACATATATGCTATAATGTAATATTGAATTCTTCTCTCTCTCTATTCAAAATATCGCGTATATACTATGTATGTATTGTAATGTCTCTAAAAATTTTTCATAACATATCTTATAGGATATTTTCGTCCTTATATATTTCTCACATAGATGTTATTGCTACTTAAAAGTAACATTATTTATCATTTACCTTAATACTAAAATTATAAACGTATATAACATTTATATATACATTGTTTTGTGCTTCTGCTGAAAATGTGAAAACGTAATTATCCATTCGGCAAAGTTTCCGGCGTATGCAAACGAAACAAGGAAAATCCATCCCCAGAGTTGGTCAAGGTGAAAATTGGACTGCTCTCGTCGGACAGAGATTCTCACTCGCTATTACATTATCTCTCACTCACACTCTCGACACATTGACACATTACGGACGGGAAAAGAGAGATTTTCTCCTCTCTATGTCTCTTCGGTGGCTTTCGGATTGCTTTCTGAATATTTATCGCGTTCAAATTGAATTTTCACTTAAGCTAAAGATATAATCGCCCGCGAAGATAAATGCGGTAGTGCAAACACCGTTAAAGTTAAACTTCACTCTAAATTCAGACAAAAGGACACGCGGCTATTTCTCTTCCATTAGAAAACTCACAGTAGGTTTTTGCCATCAAGGTAAACTTGAACTTTTACATTGTTTTTCAATTTCACTCAAATACCATTTGTTCTGCAAATATCGCATGAGCTAATTCCTTTATTCAAAGTTCATTTAACATATTTTACGATAAATTATATACGTTACATTCAATGTCGAAATTTCGCGAAATACATATGTATACAATTCAAGCAAACTCCATACGTACCATATCGTTACTTTATAATATTACGTCTGTAGCCATGCTGCGGGTAGATCATGTAACTACTCGGACGTGTCTTCACGGTCTAATAACCACACAGGCTGATTCATTTGGCGCACCGCACACGCGTTGGAATATTGTAATAAATGTATATATACACACATTTCGATGCATTAATTCGTTAATTTTCATTCGCACGCGCGCGACAAAAGGATAATATAATAAATAAATACATGTAATTAATGTAAATAATGAGCAGTCCTGCGTTCGTAATATTTTAAATGCGAATGATTTAATTTACAATTTTATTCATCTTATGCGCATTTTATATATTATATTCCATGAATTTGTATGATTCGGTATAAATGTAGGGTACATATTCAAATACTTCCATTTATTACCATCATAATTTACAGTGACAATTCTCATGAAAAGCAAAAATTTTTACTGACTTATTTACAATTATAGAACGAAGCCTATTACACTAAGAAGAAAAAAAATCAATCGTTACGTTTAACAACTACAAAAATAGGCAAGCTACAAACCAGAAATGTTAATATTTTTTCACAAAACACCATCACGTCGATACATAGCGCGTATCTCTGTAGGCATTGTTTACACAAACACATACACACATCCTTCGTCATTAATAATAGCACACCTATTCCATACATAACCGCAAGGCTATACACACCCCATATTCTTTTCCCACCTTAAACCCAAAAAATAGAAGAAAAAATTCACGTTATTTATTCAACCCTCAATATATGTTTTTCTCACACCAATCGTCACATCATATCGACAACCGCACGTGCAACAAGACTATATATCCCTCTCTTTTCCTCTCGTCCCAAAGACACACACACACGCGCGGCTATTTACTATTTTTTTCCATGCCTCACCTTGTCCCGCGCGTTATACGTCCTTTTCGCACGGCTAGAGATATCGCACGAGCATGTGTGTGTGTGTGTGTATATAGCAAGGGTGCGAGATTGTTATATAGCCACACGCGAGAACACGAGACTATTAGAGCACGTAATGCGCGAGATGACGATGATGATGCGGAAAGGAGAGAGAGAGAGAGAGAGAGAAGCGTGTATAGAAGCTGCTCTGCAAGCTGTACGGTGGTATTGATTAGCCGCGTGAGCTGCAAATAGTCTTTGTCGTGTGCGAAGCTAGCGCATGAGAGAGAGAGGGAGAGAATATGAACGATTTGCAGCGTAAGACGTATAGAAGGAGGAAGGGGGGGGGGGATAAGTAGGTGGGATGTTTTCCTGCCTTTTCCTAGGTTTTAGACGTCGGATTGTGGTTGGTAAAGAGTCTTGTGTGTTAAACGGAGCTTTCGCGGTTGTATGGGTTCCAAGGTAAAATAAAGCGACGAGTATAGTTAGTATAAGGGGATTAATGTATTTGTAATGTTAACAAGCGTATTTTGCTTTCCACTTGCTTCTTAAGCCATCAAAAGTTATTGGTTTTGCGAAAATTGTGCGGTATATTTTTAGGTGTATTGTTGTTTGTCTGGCTTTGAGGGAAACGTGAAAAACTGTATCGAGGACACAGTTAACATCGTTGTACGATAACGTACACCGTGTTTTCTCATTCATTGTTATTTTACTGCTTATCGCTACAAAATTACCGCGATTATGTGTTATATATTAATTTCCATTTAATCACAATACCCTGGCAATGTTGTACTCTCGGTTCAGGCAACAAAAAAGAAAGAATCTTGTCGATCACGGGTTATTAATAATCAGCGGTGGCAACCGTTATACTCAACGCATGATTGACAGCAATTTTTCAATTTTAATTAAAAAAAATAAAAAGACACAAAACAAAAGGGGGAAATGCGTATGCACCGAACAATATAATTCGTTCGACGTGACCCACATTAACACACCAATTAACAACTGTACCACGTTATACTCGATTCCCCGAAACGGCTGTTATATACCGTTCAAGCTGTACTACTACTACTATCGGTTGACTATATATATATATATATGTGTGTGTGTGCAACGTGCATATATATGCACCGTTAATAAACACGAGCAACCGAGAGCGATTAGAATTTTCAATGTTCCTCTTCTCTGCTTACAGGCGAAGGCGCTGGGCCGCGTGCTGTTCGATCAAGTATGCAAACAGCTGCACCTCTTGGAGGCGGACTATTTCGGTCTTGAGTACTCCGAGCCTAATGGGACGAAGGTAAGACGAAAGAATAGAAGGTGCTATAAAACCTTGTCGATTAAAATCGTCGTACTTACACGGCGGAGGATGATTATGTGGGTGGCTGGAAGGAAATGTTTTTAATAGCGACGATTATGATTTCTTGAGTTGTGAGATATGAGAATTCAAATGTATTGTGATAACTTTTATTAAAATATTTTTTCTCTGTATTTTTAAGTAAATTTTGATAGAGTAAATTCGGTATGTAAATCAACTTGATTCAACAAATGTAAACGTTGCATTTTATCGATGAACCGTAGTAACACAGCAAAATCTACAAAAGTTTTTCATTTAAAAAAAAGACGTTAAAAATTGCTTTCAACGCGCCTTTGCTACGATTACTTCGTTTTATCGCGTTCCATTTTTGCCTGCAAACACTTTATTAAACTTCCAAAGCAACTCAAGATAAAAGTTTAAATTTAAAAATTGCGACGCAACGTACGTAAACACGGCACAAGCACTAGATTAATATTCGCGACGGTTTATTACAGCACTCGGAATACATAAAGAAAAAAAAACAAGACAGAATGGGAAAAGGCGAATGCATTACAATAAAAGTAAAATTATAGTACTCGGCAAGATATTGCTCAGATTTTAATATTGCCATTTGAAATGTAAAGCTACCGTTGGCCATTTTTTTCTTCGAGATTTCAATATGGAAAATAATTTTCTCAGTTTAAATATAGCTGGATTTATTTTAAACAACAACATTTGTATAATATGTATCTTTTTGAAAGTGCTGTCATAACTTTTCAACGGGTTAAATTACTGAATATCTCGGATTGCTGTATAAATGTGATTAAAGTACGTTGGGTTTGCTAGTTTTATATGAAGTAACTTGAGTTTATTCGGTTACATATGTATTTCTCCAATCCCGCTTTGTAGAAAATCCTAATTACGCATATAAGTAACTAAAAAACGTGAAAAATATGGTTTATAAATTATTTGAAAAATTTCGAAATATTTTTAATTTTTTACACGAGGAGTAATCCGAAAACTGATCGTATTAGCTGGACGCACGTTCAGGGCCCAATTAGCCAGTTTTTATGTTCCTCCCGGTAAAGCAATATCTCATTTCTGAAGTGACTAGAATATTTCCTAGTAGATTGTATTTTTGTCAATTTTGCTTTAAAAGAGTAATTTAACTTTTTGGATTAAATTGGCCGATTTGACTAGACAAAGCATAGCTAAAATACTCTTTTTACAATTTGACTTTGTATGCGAAGTGCAGAAACATACACAAAAATTTCCGCTCAAGGCATCCGAATGACCTCGAGTTACCTTACAAAGATAATTTTCTTTTATCAATTGTAATAACCAAAACGACGACAGCAATTTATCTCCATTATTTTACCTACTTAAATTCTTTTCATTATAAATCATAAGAATCACTGTTTGATATTCCTTTTTTTTTTAAAATCCATCCTCAAAACTCCCCGAGATTCCTCTAAAATCCCAGTTCAAAGGCACGCCACACTCACTCGCTCGCACGTAGTATATAATCCTTTCCCAACGGAAAACGAAAATTCACGTATACGCTCGCATTCGTTCTCAAAGCCAAAAACGAGTACGTGCGTGTGCTCCTCTGATCTCTATCTACCTTTCTCACGTATATATGTATATATATATATATATATCTCCACGTACTACTCATCTCACTGATATTCTCTCTGTCTTTCTCTGATTCGCAGTACTGGCTGGACCTCGAGAAACCAGTTTGCAGGCAGGTGGGGCTGTCGCTGGTCGATCCGCTCCTCCGGTTCTGCGTCAAGTTCTATACGCCGGATCCGGCGCAGCTCGAGGAGGAGTTCACGCGCTACCTGTTCTGCTTGCAGATAAAGCGCGACCTCGCCCAGGGCCTGCTGCAGTGCAACGACAACACTGCCGCCCTCATGGCCAGCTATATAGTTCAAGGTCGGTGTATATATATATGCACTCGTCTCTGATCTGCTTTCGACGCCCTTTGACACGAGTGCACACGAGTATAGGGTTATTGATTTTGACAAAAAAAAAGAAGGAGAGAAAAAGAAAGAAAGAAAAATAAAGTGTAGAGGGGCGGTTTTTTTATATGGATGGAAATTGAAGGGTTCGAGGTGAACGATGATATCTACAGTTTCGTGAAAGTTTTGAATGTCAGATGCTTTTATGAGAGTTTTCACTTTAAATCTTACCTTTTGGGTTAAAGTGGTTCATGTAAAAATTTTTATAGCGCATGTTGGTAGAATGTTATATATCCAATATTAAAGGGTATATTTCCATTCATATAAAATAGAAGATAAAATAAGAACATGACAAAAAGTAATGGTTTAAATCGAGCATAAAGTCTTATAGTTGAGTGTGAACTAACTTCCGGGACAATAGTCGAATAACAACGTTATCACCCTTATGACCAGTAATACAGTTGAAGGTCGGGGCATGTGTGTTTGCTCTCACACCCTTTGCAATTCAATGCAAGAGTCGCGGAGAGATGGCCTTTTATTGATTTCGTTAGAATAAATTTGGAAAGATATGTGTGCACGCGTCTGTTTTTTTTTCTCCGATTGGTCGATAATTAAAGCAGTCGGGGATCGAGAATGTCCGAGTTTGCATTTTCAGGTCAGCGGTGTCACTCGGGATGGAAATTGAATTTTCATCGATATACTGTGTTTATAAGGATTTTATTTTCGTTTGGCACTACTTTTTTTTTTTTATTTTTTTATTTTTCGCGCGAAAAATGCCGAGGCGAGATTTAAAAAAAGATTTCAAAGTGCTTCTAGGAAATAGCGCGGAATTTAAAAAGAGCCTTTAAAAAATGTTAAAAGGAAAATTTTTATTCAATTTTTTGATACAGTAATAATAATATTGCTATTTCTGGTATAATCTATTTTTTGATTACAAGCTAGTACGATGCGTATTGCATATTTGAATTACGCCAGAATAGTAATAAATATTGTGAAGATTTTGTGAAATCGATGTTTAAACAATCAAAAGACTTGATTATTGCACGGCATTTATCATTTAGAAATTACAATCGATATGACATCACAATGGTAAAACGCGTTATGCGCAGGTGATGTCATAACGGAACTATCGTTCTCAATAACATTCGCAGTCTAGAGTCGCTTTGAAGAAGAACAAATCATACATCAGGCAGCCTCATGCAATTCGAATAATGTTTTCGTATAAGGAAAGCTTCGACGCTTAAATAAACTTTATGGTTCGAACAAGAGTTATATTTCATGTTTTTTATTGCCAGCTCGTAAAAGTATAGTTGAGCTTTTTCTTATCGATCATTACAAGAAAACACACACACACACACACACATACATATTATATTTTTCTTACATAACCAAATGCTTTTCTATTAAAAATTTCCTCGAAATTAAAAACATCGGATTTTTCGAATTTTCTTTCCCACAAAACCAGCACACACGCATTTGAGTAATTGCAAAAAACGACCTCATCCAGTTCCTCGACTCGCTCGACTCTCCGCGGGCTAGCACGGAAAATAACCTCCGCGTGCGCGGCGCATTCAAATCAGAAAATAGCCACTGGAAATTAGAGTAAACGAAAGCGCGCGCGTACGGATTAGACTCGCTGCTCTGCGGGGCCGTACCGCAACGAAAACACATACACACACACACACGAGTATATTATACGCAAACGAACCGCGATGTACCTTCTATATAGACATCGGGAAATATTACGGCGTTGAAATTTTTATAGAGCTTTACCGCATAGGCTACAGCAATAGCAGTATAGCAGTAGCAGCAGCGGCAGCAGCAGCTGCGGATGTCTTGATTACTTCAATCCCGGGGCACAATTGGCTCATTGTCGCAAGGCCATTGTGCGAGAGAGAGAGAGAGGCATTGGCTTTCATAACTCGCTCTCTCGCACAATGCGCCGCCGTCAGCCTACGATACGTGAATTCTAAATGGGTCCGCGTGAGTTGAGTTGAGCGACTCAAGAAGTCGTGTGTGGATGTGTGCGTATATATACACGCGATTATATGTCGACACTATACGGTATGGAAAAAGGCCGGATGGAGAGGTGAAGGAAAAAAGAGAGAGAGAATTTATAACGTGGAAATGGCAGGGGAGTTGGAAAGGATTGTCGAGGGAAGGTTGGGACAGTTTGGTTGGTTGTTTAATTTTATCACGGTATATATAGTGTTGTTATATTATACAGTGTGCTTGAAGAAAAGCTTAGGTGGAGTGGATGGAATTTGGGATGAGAGTAGGAGTATAGATTTTGTAATTATGAGGGCGAAATTGTTGTAAATAAAATATTTTTATAATTTAAGAAATTTTTATAGAAAATTTATTTGTTATATGGAAAAAATGTTTTGTAAAATTTCATTATTTATAATAGAAAAATAGTGGAAAAGATATAAAATTCAGAACCGAATAAGTCGACAGAAAGTCACTGCTTCCACAATAAAATCTCTCCAAGAATTGCAAAAACCTATCCAAAACTGAAAGCATAAAAAGTCATTGAAAGCTAGTCATATCAACATATATATACACATCTAATCCAACGGCTAACCCATTTATGATTATCCTTCAACAGCCGAATGCGGAGACTACGTTATCGAGGACTACCCGGACCACACCTACTTGTCGACGTACAAGTTCGTGCCGCATCAGGACCAGGAGCTCGAACGACGGATAATGGAGAATCACAAGAAACACGCGTGAGTTCTATTACTATATGTTCCCGTCACGCGTAGAAAAAAAAGAACGAACCACGGTCGTCTATGTACTATACACGAGTGCTAATAATTCGGTTACGTAAACGCTAGTCTTAACCGCCGCGGCCTTGCTCGCGACGGCACAATTGATTCGCGCGAGCGCCGTGAAAAATTCGCCGTCGTGGAATCGATGATGACGAATGTGCATATATGACGCGCGAATATGGGCTCGGTCGATGGATATGTTTACCGACGCGTGACAGTAGTGCGTGGCTTCGAACGTTGATGAGATTGCGAATTCCAATGGTAGCAGGAATGGATTTTTAGAAACATATATGTGAGAAATCAAAAAGTTACCGTACTTTGATAAGATAAATTTTTTACGGTTATAGTAAAAATTACAGTATATTCAGATATTGGAATTTTATTGATGTACAATAGGTTCTATTTTATAGCATGACAACGTTAAAGTCACTTTTACGATTGCTTCTTGTTTAACGTATACAATGCAGTAACGTATTAAAATACGCGGAAACTATACGCTTGGATTATTACCTCCAACCGTGTATTAGTTATCGTAATATTTGGATGATTAAGGCAGAAATTCAAACTGTACATGGGCATAATAATGCCTTAACTGAGCTCGATTACACCGATTAATAACTCTTTTAATATTTTATTCATCTTATTCGTTTTTAAGCGACAAATAATATTTATAAATTTTATTTCAGTATAATTTTTACAAAACTATTACTTCTATCATCAAATAATTATTTTCTGTAGTGATTATAATGGTCTAACATCTATTAAATTAGGCATTAATATAAAACGCAAGCGACGTACACATTAATATTTAGCATTAAGTTGTCAAGCGCTTAAAGAGCTTAACGTTCAAATGCATATTCATATTTTACGCGGTAATTTCGCTCGAGTTTAATTGCGTCAATTAAGCGTTTTACATTCTTGATGAGTTGCCGTAAACGAATGAGCAGGTCCTTCCTGTCAAAATATTGTCACGCTTTAATGTTTGTGCTTTGTGAAATGTTTCATGATAATGTTTGAATAAAATCGTTTCCTCTTTTTCTTTTGCGCAGAGGTCAATCACCTGCCGAGGCGGATCTGAATCTCTTGGAAACTGCACGACGTTGTGAACTTTATGGCATGAAGATGCATCCTGCAAAGGTAAATTCTTCTTCTTCCTTATCATGCGTTACTCGTTTTATCGTAACTTTTGATTATTCTCACGTATGAATATTTTTCAGGATCACGAAGGAGTACCGCTTAACCTGGCTGTGGCACACATGGGCATCATAGTCTTTCAGAATTACACGAAAATCAACACGTTTAGTTGGGCGAAGATACGGAAAATTAGTTTTAAGAGGAAGAAATTTTTGATAAAGCTTCATCCTGAGGGCTATGTGAGTTTCTTTAAAATGTAAATTTTTTTTATTATTTTATGAAAAATGCAATATTGTTACGAAACTTTGACGTATTTCAGGGTTACTACAAGGACACAGTTGAGTTCTTCTTTGAGGGTCGCAACGAGTGTAAGAACTTCTGGAAGAAGTGCGTCGAGAATCACGGCTTCTTCCGTTGTTCCGTCGTCAAGCGGGTGACCCGACAGAAGACTCGAGTTCTTAGTCGAGGATCTTCATTTAGGTAAGTATCAATCTTTACCAGTGATAGGATCTGTTATCTCTAAAACACTGCTGAGGGATTATCTGATTTTGTCAAAAGTTTCGATTAATCAAGTTTTATTCAAGCTTTTCTAGATTGACAAAGTTTTACAAAGATATTTCTAGATTTATTTCATTGTATTGATAGATGTCTATATTACAAGATTTTACAGATAATCCTTGACAAATCTCGATGACTATTCTACCACAACTTTTATTTGATTTTAAAAATACTTGGACAATCTGTGAAATTCCTTTTACGTATTACAGGTACAGCGGTAAAACGCAGAAACAGATAGTGGAGTTCGTGCGCGACAACTACGTCAAGAGGCAAACGTTTCAAAGGTGAGCTATCAATTCTCAACCCACATCTGTCTATCTATCTATCTATCTCTCTCTCTACTTCTCTCTCTCCAAGAAAATCCTGATTTTCTGTCCACGTTTATTTGTACAATAACAAACGGGTTTCTTGACACCTGACTGATTTGCCGTTTATATTATCTAATAGTAGCTAGTGCATGAGTACCGTTGAGTATGTCCCCGCTCAGACTAAAAGTATATCGACAAAGATTCAATGTAAATATCTTTCCTATAAAGTTAACCGACAGACCTAATAACCGTATATGCTCTAAAATGAACAAAATGATAAAAATGTAATAAAAGACGATACCCCGACAGCAGGTGGCCACTGTCCTATATACCCAATGTACAAACCTCCGACAACTATATATATATGTATCACCTTATATCTCTCTGTATATCGCATACACACACTGAGTTCTGCACCACTCGAAGCTTGACGCGCGTGTCTCTTATGCATTTTCGTTCTCTCTGTGCTGCTATGCCGTCGCGTCGAGCTTCCCGACCTATCCTAACCAAGAGAAAAATTCGATAGCACACTGGACAATGAAATCTTGAAAAGTCGATAGGCGATGAATTATCGAAGGGCAGAGGACGTAAATAGCGGCGCGCCTGACAAAGTGGGATTGACTGACGTATACGACTAACGCAATTGAACGAAATTAATCGATTGTAATTGCATCGCGATGACGTTGAATTGTCGGTACTCGGTCGATTTTAATTTCGTTTAATAGCCGGAATAATCCGCTATTTCGGGCAAAATTGCTACGAGACTACCTAGCTATCGGATTTCATTACAATGCTACCTTATAAACTGAAAATATAATGGATATGTCCAGTATGTTTCGTAATTTTTCTCTAGCAAAAAAAAAAAAAGAAAATGAAAAATAAAAAATAAAAAATTAATCGAAGGCACGAAGGAGTTAGGTTCCGTGTGCACTGGTTTAACCAATACATGCTAGCTCTACTCTCTCTGTACTATCCCGTTCTCAATGTCAGTGTGTTGCCTGCTCGGACAGTGGGGGTGGCGGGGAGTCAGGCTCACCATCAGGCACGATTTTGATACCCGAATGATCATCAATGTTTTTTATACCCTCCGTCAATATATTTTTTATATATTATTATTATTATTATACTCACACTTATATTGCCAATTTAACCGTTGTTCTCTTTCTTATTATATACTCATTATGTCGATGTGACCTATTTTACTTATTATACTACTACTTGCATATTAGCGTAATGACTTTTTTATTATATGGCAAAACGACGACACTCTAATTAACCACAGCCGTTTAATCCATTTAATGTCACACGTCTCTCTATCTATCTCTCTATATCTATCACGAACGTTCACATGTATATCCCTCGAGATTAATAATTATGTGATAATGAGATTATAATTAGTATTTGAATATTGAAATAATATCTCTCGACGAGATGTACATTTCAATTTTTAGAAAGTAGTTGTCGATCTTTAGAGTTCGAATTTGTTTCTCTCACTCACGATTCTCTCACAGTACCCGTATTAATATACATATACTTCTTTTTATCTTGTACCGTTTTATATACTTCTGTATTACTTAACACTTACCCGTCTCTTTGCCACTTAGTTGACTAACTAACTTGCGTCAGATCGCGGTGAACTTACATCAGGAGCATGAGGATTCACTAACAATTTTCATGAGCTTTGTTCAGTGACGCCAGTCATTCAACAAAGTATCTTTAAAATATCTAAATTATGTACACGTAACTCGTACAAGCTTTTCCGCAATGTTGAACATCGAAATGGCTTGTCGAGCTTATTTTTTTTTTTAAACTTTTATCCATTCAGATATCCAAATTATATATTTATATTTTTGAGGAGGGTAATGTCCGATATTTTGCACATTGATTTTTTTGCTGGTTAAAGTCAAAATTTTCGAAGCTCAAAAAGAGAAAGCATTGAACAATTGAATAATCAAAAAAAGGATATGGTAGCGTTAGGTCTGATGCTGAACTTGACTCTCTCTTGCTCGCAGGTCCAATTCGTTCCGGCAGACTAGCAGTGGTAGGGCATTGCAGGGCTCGGAGGGGGGAGGCTATCGTGGGGCCACGTCAAGCAGCTCCCTTTTGGGCAGCTCCAGCATCTCGGCCCACCCCCTCCTGCCCCTCGGCGATCCTGGTATGTACCACACCACCGAGAGCGACACCACCACCACCACATTAACCACGCCGTGAAAACACTCTTAAACGATTAAAACGAAAAAATGAAAAATTATAAAAACAAAATATGAAAGGAGAAAACGCTTTAAATCCACGTTTATTATTATTCTCTTTTCCGTTTCAGTATTGTTTTTTTTTATTCTTTACTTAATTGTTTAATCGTTCGTTTCGCTGTTTAAAACCTGTCGTTTTTTAATACTTTTTATGATTTTTCATTTCTGTTTGTTTCTTTTTAGTGGATTTGTGCGAAATCTTATTTACCAATATATGATCATTGTAAATATATACATGAGTTGCCTTTAAGTAGTGTAGCTTAAGTAGTGTTACGTAGGATCGATCGGCTTTTAAACTAAATGAAAATTTTGCCTCTTGTCTATATAACTTATAGCTGGAAATCTCACATTGATGGCTATGAGAACAATTGATTGCACATGATATAATATTGCTTAATGTAAAAGTTTGCAAATTGATTTTCTCAAAGTCAACCGGGACTACTATCATTACAGAGTAGGTATATAAATTAGTAAACTGAAAAAACTCACCAGCACGCATCTAATAAAAAAGATTAAACACAATTTGAATTACTAATAAAATGATAAAATTAAAATGTTATTGATCAGTCCAAAGAAAGTGTAATAATGGCCCTCTTTACTTTCTAGCACTGGAAACGCCGGCTCTGTCTCTGTCATGCGGTTCGATGACGCTGGATTCTCCGACGACTGTGACGAGTGTCTCGATGGGCGGGACGAGTCACCGTCGCGAAGACACAGCTATGTCCTATCGGACGCTCACCTCTATCGACGTACATTCGCCAGCCACGCCATACAGCCAGGGCCAAGTACCATTGCATGCTACCAGTCAGCAGCCGCCGCCGCATCCGCCGCAGCAGCAAGCCAGGATTTCATCAACAGGTCGTATCAGCCCCTCTAACAGCAGTCCCCCTGAATTCCCGGCGCCGCGGCCCCTGCCCAGGTACTCGTGGCAGCGCTCGGCGAGCTGCCGCGAGCTCTATGCGACGAGCTTCGAGGACTCCGGCAAGGCGAAGGCCTCCTCATCCACAAGCGCGAGCAGGGCGAAGGAATCGGACTCGATTCTCGGCGGGTTCCAGCTGCCGTCCCAGGGCGAACTCGACAACCCGGTGACGCGCTACGACGAGACCCATCGTTCGTACAGCGCTGCGAGCTCGAAGCTCCCCTCGCTGGACCGCGACTCCGTGCCCGACAAGATCTACAGCAGTTCTTACCCGGGCACGTCGTCGCTGTCCACTGAGTCGGGGCACGAGGGGTCGGCCCAGGCAGGCGACCTCTCGCACGATGACTTATCACACGACTCGTACGAGCTGCTGGAACGCGAGAACGAGTTCGAATATCCCGAGTCCTACTCGAGTCCGCGCGAAGAGAACGAACCGCTTTCTGACCAGAGTGACGAAGGGATCGAGCCGGAGATGTTTCAGATGGACTCCGAGACCGATTCCTTCGTCAAGCAGAGATCGATTCGTTCGACGGACAAACAACTGTACAAGACCGTGCTCGCGGACATTAAGAATGCGAAGAGCGCCAAGTCGGTAGATCGGTACTCGGCGGCGGCCACGCGAACTGAGAGCGAGTTTGTTGTTACTGAGACGCGTATTCAGCGCTCGAACACGCAGATCGAGCGCAAGATCGAAACGCGACATGTCACTACGATAGAGCAACAACAGCAGCAGAGCACTAAAATCGTACATCAGGATTCAAATAAGGTAGATCCTGTCGTGTTGCAAGTTCAAAAACAGAAAGTGACTGTACTTAACGAATTAAAGAGTCTTAAACCGAAGCACAAAATTACGCACGTGGATTCGGAAGTTTTGCGCGAGGAGGGCATCATGAGACCGAAGTCGCGTATAGACGATGATCTCAGTCCGGTTGATTTTAATAAAGTCGCATTTGCAGGTAGACAAACTAGACGGAGGAGTATAGCTAGTCTGGAAGATCAACCCCCGCGACCGTATGTAGAAACCGGTAGCTTAGGCAGGACAGAAAGAGCTCGAGAGAAGAAGGCTAGGGAGGCTGAGGCGAAAATCGAAAAAATTCAATCGAAAATGCAGAAGGAAGAGCGTAAGCGTATAGAACGTGAGAGCTCGCGAGAAATACGTAAAATGGAAAAAATGGACTCACGCGATCGCAGGAATGTCGATCGATTAGATTCTCGGGAGCGTCGAAGTTCCGAACGGATCGACACGCGGGAAACCAGACGTAATGCCGAATTACGTCGCAGTATGGAGCGTTTGGATGCACGTGAGCGTAGTCTCGAACGTCTCGATTTTGGACGAGAGAGACGATCTAGCTACCATCGTAATGATTACAAAGGAAGAAGTATAGAGCATCTTGATTCCCGGGAATTTCGCAAAAGTCTGGAAAATCTTGACAGCAAATGTTACAGAAACCATCGTCATCGCGAGCTCCGTGACCGAAGGGATCGAAGTATCGAAAGATTAGATGCGAGGCGCAGTCCGGGTCGTAGTCCTCTATCAGAACATGAACAAAGATATTGGGATCGTCGAGATTCTGAAAATATAAGAAGTCCATTCGACAAACCTAGAAATAAAAGTGCTGATAGAATCGATAAAGGAAGGTCTATTTTTGATTTTGATCCAAAAGCTATTGAAAGATTTAGTTCGATTGAACGTTACGAATCGAATAAAAAAGACAAAAGATCAGATAGAAAGAATAACTCTCGTGATAATCGAAAAAGTTTCGATCATTCTAGTTCGAAAGAGAAGAAAGGTGTTGAATATTTGGAGTTTGATAGTTATATCTCTGAATATCAAGACATTAGACGACATAGTGAGCAAATTGAAAAACTGAGAGAAACTAAACCGAAGGAACGAGACGATTGGAGAAGCTTAGAGAAGGCTAGGAAAGAAGAGGAACGAAGAGAAAAGGAACGCCAAGGAAGATTGTCGATGGAATCAAGAACTGAAACAGTAATGGGAGTTCCAGGTGAAAGGGACAATGTCAAATCTAAAACTGTATTTACAGAATATGATCCCAAAGTTGTTGGAGGGGTTGTTGTTGGCTTTTCTGATGAATCTACTTTACCAAGTCATACTCTGATTGAAAGGACAAAGAGCGATCCTAATCCTGAGAGGCAAAGACTTGGATCTAATAGCAAACGTCATATGTTGATGCATCAAAAATCAATTGACCTAACACCTGCAGATTCTGGTGACGAAGACGCGTTTGCTGATGGCGTTCAACCCCGAAAACCAAATGCAGATATACCTTATACTCTGCATAAACGTCATGTCATGAACGGTACTGCATCTGAAGAAAAATCTGAATCGGATGGTAGTAAACTTAGCAAAATTGCTGCAAGAATTCTAGCTAAAGATTTGCCTAAATTACCACTAAAACCTGTAACCGATGCCTCTTTTGTAGATTTGACAAAATTATCACCCGATAAACCGTACGCACCTTCGATATCTCCAGATAGACCTCGTAGTATACTTATTAGCCCTGACAAGCCAAAAGTAATTTTAAGCCCTTCAGATAAACCAAAGAGCATATTAACTTCAAAACTTTCCCCGAACCTCACCCCGAATCTCACACCTGATATAAGTCCAAAAGTAAGTCCCACAAGACAAGCCAAGGACAGAGTTTCTCCAAAATCTAGTTCCTTGGATAAGGCAAAAACTGAGCCTTCCATCGCAGTAACAATAGGGCCTAAATCTTTCAGCCTAGATAAAAAACATACGAAACTTTCGCCGACTGATCCAAATATTACAATTATTTCAACTCTTGAAAGAAGATCGCCGAAGCATTTATCTCCAACTGATCCCACTGTAACAATAATTTCTGCCCTTGAAAAAAGACGTTCACCTGATTCCAGTTCTCGAAGCCCAAGTCTTTCAGAGAAGTCAAAGTTCAATTTTGCTGAAGTTGTTGGTATGGAAATCAAACAGGAGCTCGAGCGCAGAGAAAAAGAAAGAGAAAAATTGCACCTTCCTCCTGATGATAGTTTAGAAACACAAGATAGTATAGAAAATATGCCTCTTCCTGAAATTCCAGATCCTGATAAAATAAAACAAGCTATGATGAAGAAACCACCTATACCAGAAAAGCCACAGGCCACTCGCAAACCGAGTCGACTTATAGTTACTGATCATTCTCGAGATGATGCATATGAAAGTGACGGTAGGATGTCAGGTCCGACGTCACCAAAACCACCACCTTCTCCGAAGAAAACTAAACCTAAAGGTTTTGAAAAACCTAGTATTCCTGAAAAAACTAAGCAAATACTTGATAAAATAGAGATGCAATACACTGAAGCGAGTAGAAGTGCAAATGCAGCCACAAGAGGATTAAGACCTAAAATTATTGATACGGGGTATGACGATTTTGTTGAACCTGTCGCAGATTTGCCATTAGATGAGGTTCCTGTAAAGCCGGCATTAGAATTGGATTGCCTTAAAGTTCCTGAGTTTACACCATTCATGTTTAGACCGCACGGGGAACCTCTGCGATCTAAATCATTATCTTTAGCAGAAGAAAAAGCTCCTATAGATACCTTACTATCTCCGGAGATGGAAAATAAAAGTTTCACGCAAGATTTATCACCAAAAAGAATAAAGAAAATGAAATCAGATCCAGTTAAGAAAGACTTCAAAAAGCAATCGAAGTCCCTCGAAGGAGATAAACCTCCTTTGAAAAAGAGTGGATCAAAAGAAATCAAAACTTCCCCTTCAAGTTCAAGAATAGATAAATCAAAACTTAAGCTAGGTGAAATGCCCCAAGAAATTATTATTATTGATTCTACCGATGTAGTGCCTGAAGTAAGTATAATACAAAAAGGAAGATCAAAATCAGTAACCAGGCTGTCAGATAGATCATTTTCTTCGTCAAGAGATGATGATTCGAAGAAACCTCGAGCAAAATCTGCTTCAGTTGATGACGAACTTATTAAAATTGTTACTACGCTAAGAAATGAAAAAGGTAGACCTAAGTCTCTTGGTATATCCAAAAGCTTAGGTAGTACAGAAAAAAAGGATTCACTTGAGAAAATATCCCCCAAACGATCCGTCAGTGTTAAAACTAGTAAGTCTGATTTAACGAAAGTATCGCCAAGAGTATCTCCTAAAGTGTCGCCAAAAGTTTCTCCTAGAGTTTCACCAAAAGTTTCGCCGAAAGTTTCGCCCAAAGTTTCGCCTAAAGTTTCACCAAAAGTATCTCCGAAAGTATCGCCAAAATCTTCTCCGAAAGTATCTCCCAAAGCTTCTCCAAAAAAGAGGATTTCTATAACAACCGATTATTATGATACAAAACACGACGATATTATCATAATAGAAAAACATGAAATAACCACAAAAGTATCTGAAGTACCACAACAGAAAAAAGTGGAGACTAAAAAACCTTCACAGGAGCAGACGCGAGTTGAACAAGAACAAGCAACAGAAGCAAAAAAAGCTATTACTGATCTCAAAAAGGAATCAAAAAAATCTCCCGTAGTGCTTCGTAAACCAGGACAGAGCCCCGTTTTATTTGCACGAGCTCGTCTTGGGCTTTCAGAAGGAAGTGGTATTGGTGCCTTACAACGTCAAGGAGCTACGCAGTCTCCCACTTCACAAAGAAGAGCAAAGTCTTTAGATGCTCCTGTTATATCTGTTCATCGATTACCTCCAGCAAATGCGTTTTCAAGTAAAGATGACACTGTAGATGTAAGTGAAGAAGCAGAGGATAAAGAGAGGCCGACAGAGCTTGAAATTATAGAAAGAGGTCACATATCGAAACAACAATCAATACAGGTGGAAACGTCACCAAATCATAGATCTGATAGTACAGATCACACAACAGTCCCAGAAATACTTACTGATTCTCACTCTAGTACTGAAGTATCTGCTCAGTATTTAGAGTCTCCATTAACAGAAAATAATGACATTGTTCCATATCCAGATTTAATATTAGATGACTCAGAAGCACAGCAAAAACTTCTTAATTTAAGCATGAAAGAACCTCAACCATTCGACATTAAGGATGGATCACAAACTAAGTTTATTGATCAAAGTTCTGATTCTAATACAGAAGGAAAAGTAGAAGTTGTAAAGAAACCAAAGTTTTCGCTTAAGAAGATTCAATCTGATAAAAGGATGAGCCAAGTTGTAAAGAAATTTGTTGAAGCTGAAAAAGAAAAAGAAAGAGAAATTGAAAGAGAGAAAGAAATTGAAAGAGAGAAAGAAAGAGCAGATGAAGTGGAAAAAGAAAAGAAAAAACAGAAAGAAATAGAAAAAGAAAAAGAAAAAATGGAAGCTGAAAAGGAAGAAGAAAGAATCAAAGAACAAGAAAAAGAATTACTCAGGAAAATGGAGAAAGAAAAAACTGAGAGTAGACCTAAAGATTTTGGTGACGAATTGCCAAATGTTACTATAAGTTCTGTTAAAGATCAACCTCAAGGAGTTATTAGAACTCGAGAAGGGACGTTAACCCCTGATTTTAGTGATTTTCCACCAGATGGTCCAGATATGGCGAAATCACCAATTCAAATTTCTATTGAAGAATGCTCAGATGATGATCAACAAGATATTAGTGATGACCAACAAGATGATGGGATAGATCAAGAGACTTATGAAATAGAGCCTAGAGAAAAGAAGAGATTAGACTCAGGTGATACTAGTGAAGATACGTTAGATGCATTGGATACTCAAATACAAATGCAAGCTATAGACAGTGAAATGAGTTCTCCGGATTATGGTGTAGATAAAATGGATGAAAAAACTCTAGTTGAAGTTGAATTAACACCTGAATATCTGGAAATGCGTAAAGATGATGAAGATGGAGCCGAGGAACTACCAGAAGATGAGCCTGCGCAAAAATCTGGAGATTCAGATGACAATCGACTAAGTGTTGATAAAAAAGGAAGACTTAGTACGGAACGATCTAGAAGTGAAGAAACAAGCACTTGGACACCTGATCGAGAAGATCCTGATTCAAGTTCATGCTCTATAGCACGACCGCTTGGCATAGGTCAAGTGCAACCTATTGTTGATCGACACGAAATTGCTTTGATCAAGGAAGCTCGTAAAGAAGCCTCATTAGAAGATGAAAGTAGTAGTAGTTCTGTTTATCCACCAGGTCCACATAGACCTGAATTAAGTTCGACATGGAGACCTTTTCCATTGGAAAGTTCCGGTAGTTCAAGTTTAGAAGAAGGATGGATACCACACGACGATAATCATCAGCAGTCACATTCGGAAGATAGTAATGGGCCAAATGAAGACAGCTTTCAGGATGATCTGGTTGATATGATGGGAGGATTTGCTTATCCAATTGGTTCAGAGATTCTAGCAAGATATGGAGCAATTTCAAGAACTCTTTCAAGGATATCGGAGCGATCTACTACTTCAGAACAAGATAAAAGTGACATGGAAGATTCTTTTAAACCAAGTTCGAGATCTCCGAGTCTTGATGATGAATCGTTAATTTCCAGTGATCATCAACCATCTTTGTCGTCAGATCCGCCCTCAGCAGCAGCTGTTCTTTCAGTGTCAGAAGATCGTAGAACTTCTTCAGAACTTCCGGATATCCCTATTGATGTATGCACTCAGGACGATGGCAAGTCTCCCAAAAGTCGAAGATCAAGACTTCAATTGCAAACTTCTGAAGATTGGCCTTCACCACCTAGTTCACCTGTATTCGAAACACCTGTAGTTACCCACCACGTAGAAACATTTTATATGGAAATAAAACCAGAAGAGGCTGTGAAAGTAACAGTGACTGACAGCACAGAAACACTAGGAGGGCGGAAATCACAAAACAGTGATTCCAGCGATGAGAACCGTACATTGCATGATGACTTACAATCGACCTTTTTAGAAGATAATCAAAGTTCTTCAGCAACTATTGATGGCACTGTTAGAGTCGCTGTCAGGCCACGTTCGAATTCTCATATCACTGGTTCCTCACACAGTGAAGATACGTCTATGGGTCTATCAATGTCAGAATGGTCTAGTTCAAATAATACTGTTCGACAATTTTGTCAGTATTCTGGTACAAAATCAGACGACAATTCGCTTGCGGAATTGGGAGCTTCTATCTCTGATTGGTCTGGTAGTACGACAGTTATACCTCAACAATACTACACAGCTGTCGGTGGAGATAAAAGTCAAAGCGATACAACTACTTCAGAGAAAAGCGGAACGAGTATGAGACCAAACTCAAAGTGCCAAATAATAGAAACTCCATGTCTTCCAGGCACTAAAAAAGAGTACAACGAAGAACAAAGACGATTAAAAGAAGATAAAGTTATTAAAAACTCTGAAGAATCAAAAGATGAATTTGACGAAGCAAGGAAATTTGTCGAAAGCCAGTTCGATGAAATGCAGAGACAACAATTTGAGGATGATAATGCCATGATGATAGCACAAGCTTCAATAGATATTTCCCCACCAAGAATAACATTACGAAATGAATATGACGAAGCTATTGAAGAAAATTATGATCTCTTGCCTGATATTGTAGATCTTCCAGGCCCTATTCCCGAGGAAGACGAAGATCAACTTTACGACAATGTTCCAGCGATGCGTTACTCAGGGGGAGATCAAATTCGCATGGAGGTGAATCGAGGCGATAGCTCCGAAGACATGCATGAAGGCTACGCTGGATTTTCCTCGATATCAAGATCTAATGAGGATGATTGGTCTTTTGAAGAACAACGGCCTTTACCTGAAGACTCACAGTACAAACGCAAATTTGGTAGAGCTCGTTCAGATCCAGCACAAGATCCACGACGTGGTGGTACTAGATCAACTGAAAGACCTGTTGTCGTTCCTATTAGAGCAAAATCTACGCCTTATTATTCTACAACGAGTTTGAGCGGAGAATCAACCACGTCTAGTCCACCAATGCAAATAAAAGCTCAGATACGGACGAAAACCCTTCCTTACTCTACAGGTCGAAGTCCCCAGAGTGAAGGTGATACTTCCTCAAGTATGGACAGTCCTGGGCATACACCTGATCGGGGTCAACGAGCTTTTAGGCGCAAAAAACAGCAAAGAAGACACAGAGTAGTCGTAGATTTGGAAATTAAAGATGGACAAATTGTATCGAGTACTGACTCGAGCTTTGACGTTGCCACCATTCCACCTCCGTTACTCCCAGAGCCGAGCATTGATATAGAAGACGATGAAAATGATGAGTTATCTGAACCTAGGAAAAGAGGAGATTGCTAAAAATATTTATTTAAAATGGTTACTAAATAAAGTTATGTATGATTTTAATGTTGAATTTGTGGAAAAATGAAAATTTTCGCTTTAAAAACAACGAAAAACGCAATAGACCACTGCGAAAATCATTAAATAAATTCATTACAAGCAAAGCCAAATGAATGCTTTAAAAAAGCAAAGAAAGTCAATCGAATAGTAATAAGATTCATTGAGTCAAAGAAGTACTTACGCATCTCCAAGCAATGGAATTGAATTGGGATGATATGGAATTGACTTGTGTAGTGAAAATGCGACTAAATAAAATGAGTAACACACCAATCAATGTAAACAGAAAAGCGACAGAGCAATTCAATAACTATATATTAATTATGGTGCATAATTTTACTGTGTCAATAAAAATAAAAAAAAAACGATCAAAATGTTCCAGAGTAACACAAAATATTAATATAAGTATACGCACCCTCAACGAAAAATTGTTTTCGACGTGTCCGTGTAGTGATCAAAAAATCAAACAACCAAGGCACGTTATTTTGCACATGAGTCCCCTTTTAATGACTGAGCTAATACGGGGGGCGATTACAGGGGAGGGGAAGCGAAGAAAGAGTTGTTTTGAGAATGTGTTTACGAGAACGACAATCATCGCTGATGTTTCATAGAGAGAAAGAGAGAGTGAAAAAAGAAACCAAGCAAATATATAACGGAAGCGGACGAAACGAAAGTTGCTCGAAGTAGGTTTTTAAAGTATATCTCTCTGTCCTTGTCCTATAACCTTTGTAGAATTGCAATGCATAGCTTAGACATTTTTTTAAGACAGAAAAGAATAATCCGTGATAATAGACAAACCCTAACCGAACGAATAACTTAGAACGTACGAATGATTACCGAGGTAAAGAGTAAAGAGGCAACCGATTGTCACTCAGCCTTTAAAAAAAAAAAGGATGCGAGCGATTTCATTGTTTGTCCTCGTTAAACACGGCATCGAAAAAGGTGAAAAAGAAAAAGATTAAATGATAACTTTTTATGAGGCCAAAGTCCGACTAAATTCATTTTTCAATTGTGTGCCTAGTTTTTATACCATTTTCATCGTGCACATTTTTACGCGAACGGGCAAGAAAAAGGCAAGCGAAGCGGGCTCGTTTCTACCCTCTTCTTTCCTTCCTCTTCCACGCAAATGACTTGGATGAGAAGCAATTTCGCTATATGCAGCGGCGTTTCTTCCTCGTGGAAGCATAACAGAGCAAAGAAACGAAGATAAAGAAAAAACAAACAAATAAATCAACGGCGGTAAACTTATATTCGAATCGATGATTTGTAGCATAGGTTAGATAGTGAGAAATAGACAAATTCTTCGATTTAAAGGCAAACGATAATTTAAGGAAGTGTTATAAAAAATAAATTAACTCTGCGTTCTTTTTTCAAATCGGAACTAGTAGAGTCTATCTGCAAAGTAGAATGTCTTTCAATCTTCGTCGAGGTTCTCTCGCCATTGTGCGTTGTGTAACGAGATATATAGCATGTAAATTTGATACAGAGCTACACGCCGGGTACCGATTGATCGATTATAGCGTCCACTCGTTTCGCGTTCATCATTTGGTAAAAAAAAAATAAAAGAAAAAAATAAATAAGGGAAAATAGAAGTCGTCGTGGCGAAAACGCCGACGTGTAGGTATACATAATACCCGAAAAAAATTGCGCGCGTGCACCGATGCGAATTCGTTGATGCGACCTCGAGCGAGAGATTTGGTTGTTACTACATTGTTAATGTGTCGTTAAGACTGTTTTTAGGGTCCGAGGGCCCACAATCCTCCTGTTAGATAATGTGTGGTGTAACCAGATTTTTCTTTTTGAGTTCGGTATAAAAAGCATGCGATTGGGCCAATCTTTTTACGTGTACACGTCATTGAAACGATCATTCATCGTTCCGTTATCTTTTTAAGTTATTCATTTTTTCATCACATACTTATCTTTTGTTTAACCCCTCCGTCATGCACTGAACTTACCTAGAATATCGACTCATGGATTTGTCATATATCTTTTGTAATGGTCGCGACGAAGTATCCATTGTCTGTGCAAAAGTATCTCGGATTTATTTTGGATGCTACGCTACGACGGAATAACTGCAGTGCTGTCAATTTTTGGAACAAACAGCGATTTTGATAAAAGATTTTCTAAAACTAAAAATATTTTGATGTTTAAGAAAAAAAAGTAAAGTAATGATATGTAAGTTTCTGTTTGATATACTCATGAACGAATTTAACTACTTATAAATCATTATCGTTCTCGTATGTAAGCGTCCTTCATTAATCGAGGATGTTAAGGATCTCTCCTTTAATTGGCAGTGCTGTATTTTTGAAACTGCATTTGATGCATCTTCACATCATTTCATATCTTCTGGTCGCACAATTGTACGCGTTTTATTTTCATTTCACTAATTTTATTTTTATCTCGCCATTCTTCAACCTCACCTAATATCTCATCATTTTCATTTCTTTTCTCACTCATCATACGCTCCTTCAAAATATTGCGAAATTGTTATTAATAGCGTAATAGTATAAGGAATGTAGCATAATAACGGCACTTTTAATGTGCAAAATTTGCCGAGTTCGATATACTTTCGCACCACGGCACAACTTTATCAACTTTTCTTTTTGTAAAAAGATGAGTATACCGAAAAAAATGGCGTATAAAGTCCCTTGCAAGGTGTTTCCGTGATGCGAAAGTGATATCGTACACGGTACCCAATTGATTCATTTGGCTGTTCCAGTATTAGCGAATGACTGATATTGTACTCATTACCAATTAACGATATTTCGACACACAATAGGTATATAACGTAATGTAAAGGTCATAAATACACTTGCAATTAGGGGAACAAGGTATTAAGTAGTCAAAGTCAAGGAAAATTTTAAAACGTAAACAAGTCAGAGCTTATCGACTACACACATTCCTTTCACATAAAAACGCTCTTAGTGGTTCAGGCTTTCCCGGATATGTTTAAACTCGACATGGTAAATACTGAAAATTTTCAATTCAAATTATCAAATTGAATCGAGAAAAATTCTTATATAGAGATATTGTTTTATTAGAAGATTCAATGGTAGTCTATTAAAGTTTAAAAAAAATTCGAATTAGAGCTTAACATTCGACGAAACAGGGAATTAGTAAAATTGTTGTCATTAGGACGTTTTAGGATAAAAACGTTATTTATTTATATTCAAGTTGATAATTTGACAAAGAAATTTCTTCAGTATCGAGAGAAAATCAGAAAACGACAAAGTCAGATGCACAATCATGTTAAACCTCCTCGACAAACGCACCATTAATTGTCTCATTTTCACTGAAAACTCAATATTTTTCTCCAACCATAATATTGTCAAGCACAAGAACAAAGCAAATCTATAGACCCACATACTTTTATTATCCGGGTGGCTTCGGGAGGCTCAGTTAAAGACGAAGTGACTTCTTGACAGGTGGTGGTGATGGTGATTACAACCGCTGGAACTACCAAAATGGGTACGTGAACTCGCCGGCTTGGCACGTGCCTTACAGGGTGAACCCGGTGCGTAACGTAATGGTTCACGCGACGCCCCGCAACCTGACCAATCGCTTCTTACCGGTCACCACACCCATCTATCCACGATGAGAGGCGACTCGATGTAACGATGGGCCGCAATACTAGAACTGAAGCGTTAAAAAAAAAAACTAAAACTAAAATAAACCATACACACATTGACACACGTACGACGAGCGAGAACCGAGTGTGTCGTGCGTGTAGTGCGCCTCGGCCATCACATGAGAACGACATCGGGATCATCATCTCTTATATCGTCCTTCTTGCTTTATAGCTTCGAAGAGTTTGCTTATATTTAAAAACAACACAGCCGCAGTTTTCTTTTGTTTTCTATTTTTGGTTATATGTATATTCACCAACCGAGGAATCGACTCTCGTCGATGAACACATTCACATTTTTTGCTTGTGTCCAAGCACCTTCACCCGTACACGTGCAATGATGATGAGTCAGAGCAGAAGAAAGTGGGCTTCAGTTGATGAAATCAATTATTGCTTTCTGCTCTGATGAACGTCGTAAAATTTATGCACACATGACGTATTTATTAGATACAACAATCATTATGCACTTCAAGATCACAACTCAGTTCACGTACATAAAGTCACTAATATTCACTATAGGCAATATCTGCTGTAGACCACAAGTCATTTTCACAATTGTAGTTATCAATACCTCATAATAATAGTATCTCTCCTTTCTATTACATTTTCACTCACAATCGTACAGTGATTGACAATTTTTAATGGCAATGATCAGATATGATGGAATAATCAAACGATATCTTAACGCGCATACTATTATTACACAGTGATATGTCAATCTCTGATCTTTTCATTATTCTAAACATTAGATATGAGATAATCATCTTTTTACAGCTTCTCTGCATTAGTGTCGTAGGATATCCATTGAAAGCAATTCCAGTTCTCAGTAGTTAATTGTTTTAATGAACCTCTTGCGATATTAGCTAGTTAAAAAATTTCAAATTTTAAATCTTATTGTCGTAGTTCCTATTTGACTAACAGCAATCATCCGCTTAGCTGCACTTTCGTCAGTAGCCTTGCTCTTTCTCTCTCTCCCATTTTCAACTCTCCATCTCATCATCAACACAAAAACTACTTGTACAAAGTACAATATCAAATTGCCTTTTAAAAGTCAATCTGTACTTTTTTCAAATCTTGTACAAATTAAAATCTCTTGATAATTAACAATGTTGACTCAACTAACAACTACTATTAGTGTATTGATATATGAACTTTTTAAGACTTAAGATTGTTTTACATGTGCTGTTACAAAAGACTTTTAAAAAGATTATATACAAATAATATTTCATCTGCAATCAACTCATTCTTTTCATCAGTATATTTAAATGTTCTCTATATTTAAAAATTGCTACCACCTCTCAGCTCCAGTAAATTCTATTTATCTCGAAGTAAAGCGCTTCAAAATCCTTTTAAACGACTAACGTCTTATGTGGTACTGACCTACCCCGCTTTAATTTACGATTTTTCCATCCGAATCTGTATATTTTACTATACCTATATAAATATATATATAAACCTGTGAACCATTACGTAGCGACCCTCTTTTTAAGTAAAATATGTTAAAAGGTACAAACTCCTGACTACACTGTAAGCAGAGTATGACTTCTGCAATCCTTTCGCCGAAAATTTTCTCATTAATTTTCGAATTGCATTTTCGTGCAGGGGTTTATACTTTTTAACGAATAAATCTATATATATATTATATACATAGTAATCACCGATCACTGCCACTTGTCACGATCTACTCCTGTTCGCCTTTGAGTTCGTCTACTCTACGGACTGGATCAATGGCGAGACCATGTCGTAATTGTCGTTTATTCATTTATTTGTACCGTGATACAACCCAACCAGTAAGATATATATATATACAACTATTTTATATTGACGATCTTTTACCATTTTTTCCCTTTCTATGTTTATCTATCTCGAGTATAATAATTATTTTAACCAGTAAATAATGACACGCATGTAAGTGACATGTGGTCGTGTCTGTGGCGTTAAGATGAAAACTTATATATAATCATATTTAAACGTTAAACGCTTCTGCAACTACATTTACCTATGGATATATTGACAAATTAAAATACTTTTGAAGTTATTTTCAAATATCTATATGTAAATGATGGTGAAAATATAATCAAAATTTAAATATGGTCATATATAAATAGCACAAAACTTTTGTGATCTTTTCAAATGAAACAAAAGCAAAAAATTTTATATTCTAGTCTTATTAATTAATGCAAAAAAACGCCACAGACACTTCAAACACTTAACTGTCCACGCACATATATTATTATGTTTTCGATGCTTTGATTTTTGATACTCTTTTTTACATATATATTCTTTTCTTCTCTAGAGATCTCTCTTTCTCTCAGACAAAACAAATGACACGTGTGTGATTTAGATTTTTTACCGTGAAGTATATATACATATAATAATACCTAGAATAATTTCCTATGACGAAAGTTTCTTAAACCCTCAAACGAAGTTTTTGTGAGTGACTATGTAGTTTTACTGCATGTTATAGGCATGGTCCAACTTTACAAATGAAAAACTTTTTCCTAAATTCCGTGCTACGTTGCGCTGAAGGCTCTCATATACCAAAGTTACTTTTGTGCCACAACTATACTACTACGACTACTATTACTACCGATACATTTTTTTCTTTTTTTACGTATTTTTTTTTTGTAGAAAGTGTACTTACAATCTCGAATTTCGAGAGAGTCTTCAGCCGACGAGCTCGCGCGCGAATTACTGCAGCCAATTCCGTTGAGACTCGACTGACGACGCACCAACTTTGTGTTATTTATGTAAAAGTTGAAATTGTATATCGTTTTTATGAAGAGTATAAAAACGTAAAAACATGCGTAACGAGTAAACTTTCAGTACCTCGCGTCTTCCAAGTGGCAAAAATAACGAAAAAATAAAAAATAAAAAAAATAACAATACGAGACCTCGGAATGGCTCGAAGAGCAGGTCGCCCGCTGTTTTGTTCGCGTTATAGCAATAATAATCATTCATCGTTTTCTCGCACTTTTTAAAACGAGAATAATTCTATGTATCATTGTTTTCTTCGTTTGTTCGTTGAAAATCGTAACTCTATCGATATTATTTGAATCATGTAATTGAGACGTTTAATAATTGGTTATAACGACTAAATTTGAAAAATTTATTGTAAATAATTTAACGACGTCACGGAGAATCTTCAAATCTTATTCTGAATCTTGCTATTGCTTTTCGAAACGAGATTTAAGGTAAGAGACGGATATTGCTCGTCGACGATATCGTAAAACAAAAAAAAAGTAAAGTACGTTTATAAATATATATATGTTTGAAAAGAAAAAAAAAAGGTGCGCATTCAAAAGAATGATGGTGGAAATGCTCTGATACGAGATTACGTTAGAATCCTGTTTGAGAAGGCCGAGACTGTACGAGAGTAGCATTACGGTGGTAGTTTGTATTTCAAAAAAAAAAGAATAAAAAATAAGAAGGAACGACGATGCGAGTGACGAGAATTTTTTTGCAAAACGGTGCAGTACAGGTAACAAAAAAAAAGATGAGAGAGAAAGGAGAGGGGAAAAAGGTATATACATATAGATTATGAATATACATTATATGTAAAGGTATATTATATTCGTTGCCATGAATCTCTTCGTTTGTATTCGTGTAATTTTTGAAGGACGAAAGGAGGAGAAGTAAAAAAAAATTAAATGAATTAAAAAAAAAAGACAGATACGATTATTGTACGGAGGAGTGGAATAATAACGTAATACTTGTTACAACTCTATATTATATCCGTTATAAGCACGCGCGATGCTTCCCCGAGGAGCGTTTCAGGTAAAAAAAAAGAAGTATTGACTCGGGGAAGCCCGGGGGTATTAAAAAAAAAAAAAGAGAGAAAAAACAATTCGAACGATAAGTGGGAGCAGAAAAAAATGCCAATTCCAGTCGTAGGAAGTCTATTGTACATTGATTATTGATACATTTACTTAATATACATATGATATGATAATAAATTATATACAAAGTCACTTTCACAGGCGTACTAATAATTTCTTTTTTGATTTTCTATTGAGTTTTTAGTTTAAATCCGTTGATTAGCTTTTTTTAATCATTTAATTCACCTCATGGTTCATATATGAATATGAATATGAATTTTTCAACAATATATTTAAATGAAACTATACTTGAAAGATCGGTAATAGTATTTTAAAAAGATCATTTTTACTTTTTTTAGTTACGGTTATTAAATAATTGAATTTTTTTAAACGAAACGTATTTTAAAACAATAAAAAATGAAAGAATTGGACAGTCATATATTTTTTTAATTTAATTTTCAGTTGTAAATAATTATCTTAATAGTCTTTCTCATTTCTTTTAAATGTCAATCAAATGTCTACTAACGTTATGTCACTGTAAAGTCTTTTCATTTCATTTCATATCTCTCTGTCGACTTTTATCGTTCTTTTCAATTGCGACAATCAACTTTCGTTCCTTCATTTAAGTTCTACTTTGTAATCCTCTTTATTTTCCCGTTATTGCGGCTTTTCTTTCGTCGTTATTATTTCGTATCTTTTATCGCACTCCTGGAATTGTTGGTCGACTGGATGACAATACCATGTGTGAGTAAATCCCAGAGAAACAAAAACCTTTTTACTAGCTGTGAACTCTTTTCTTATGTCTCGTTCAGTGTTTACCTTTTCCCATTATCAAGATTCCGTTTATGTGTCGTTGTGTATAGTGCATCATTATCGTATTAGCCGACGTTTAATTGTATTATCAAGCGTAAATTGCACATTTATCATGTACTCTTTCTTTCAGTGATTGATGCACAAACATTAAACCCTATTGCTTTTTTAAAATAAATTTTATTTAAATTTGTCTAAAGAAATTCAATAAAATGTATTGACACTTTAATAGCATTTTCAATTTTATTGAATTTCACATAGCCGTTGATATTTTGAGCTATCTATTTGCTCTTCAGAGGGTAATTGAAAAACAATTTTTAGTTTATTCCGCAACAATTCTTTTAGTATCAATAGATTGTTTATTTACATTAAAGGTTAGCCATGTAGCATGCTATTAGTCTGTAATAATTATTATTATTTGTCGTAACCGAGCCTTCGTATTCTCGACCCTGCTACAAAGCAATCGAAGCGTAATATCAGCCTTGCAATTTACTGCTTGCACCGTAGTCGTGAACTTTTACGCCCTTGCAGTATATATCGGTCACTGATATCACGCTCCAATTCAGCTGTTATACTCTTTAAATTTCACAGACGCGACAAAAATATTTAGCTCAAGGTTTTTTTTATATATATACGTACACTTGTTGAGGATGCGCTTCTTATTGCCTCATTACATAGAAAAATATCACGTTGATAGCGAGCTTTATATATATATACAAGCATTCGAGAAAGCATGTTTATCTTATTTTTTTATTAGCTTCTTATGTTTAATTAGATCAGCGTTATAAATATATATTTATGACATAACGTTTTTTATTATAATTGTTATTGTCCCTTTGACTTTTTATTGATCCTTGCGCATATAGGATAAGTTATTGCTATATATATTTATATTTTGCCACGTCCTTTTAAATATTGCAATATTGTATTTTTAAATATTTCTGAGCTAGAACTATTCGAATCTATAATTTTTACCGAAAAAAAAAATTAACAATAAGAATCCTGTCTTATTACTAGCACAAACATCTACGAAATTAAAAAAGTTTAAGAAAAAAGATTCAAATAGTTCTATCCTCACGTGGACATCGTCCACTTCGCTCCCTCCAATTCCGATTTTATAACCTTCCAACTCTTACAGAAGATGCAGAGCAGCAGCAGAAGACATCTTCATCGCAAAGCCACTCGAATTCCCAATTGTCGTGTAAGGAGAACAACAATTCGTTACGGAACAATGGGCATGGAACGCCTGAGAGGCGCATAGGAAACGGCAGCTGTGTCCAAGATATCAGTGGTGTTGGGTCCGGTGAACTGACTCCTGTGAAAACGCTGAGAAATGGGGACGTCACGGATAGTGGGGACAGCGACGTGAGGAAAACCAAGAAATGGCCGACGGATAAGGCGTACTTTATCTCTAAAGAGCTGCTGATGACCGAGAGGACGTATAAGAAGGACCTCGACGTCATCAATGTTGTATGTGCTTTTGGTTATTTATTAACGGAGAAATTGAAATTTTAAAATTGCAATTTTGTGCATTGAATTTTTTAAGAACTGGGAAGGGATAGAAAAATTTCTAAAAAATGTTAATGAAAGAATGCTTTCATACACCCGATAAATATTAAAATATTTTCCATATCAGGCTACTATTACTTTTCAATTTATCAGCGAAATTAATTGTATTAATCCATAAAGAAAGAGGCACAACCTATCTAACGCAACCTTCTCTTTACAGTGGTTCCGCGAGGAAGTATCGAAGGAATCAGAAAGCGAAGGCGACTCTCTCGTCACCCTGCTCGAACTACTTGCCGACGCCCATGGGCCCTGCCTCCAGGAGATGGAGTCGCGACTCGCTCGCTGGGAGAGCAATGCGCGTCACAGCATCGGCGATTTCCTCTACAATAGCCTCCTCAACGTGCTACCATTATACGACCAGTACCTTGAGAACCTTCTCCCAGTGCTCGAGAAGCTCGAGTACTCGATGCGCACTTCGCGTCAGTTCGATCAGCTTTGTCGGGACTTTGAGGCGCAGAAGCACTGCTATCTGCCGCTGACGAGCTTTCTTTTGAAGCCGTTGCAGCGGTTGCTGCATTATAACAGTATTATTGATAGTGAGTGGGAATTTTTTGTGAGATTTTTATGGAGAGAATGGTGAAAGTTAGTTTTTCATGTTAAAAGTATATGGTAAATGATTATTTAGAGTGGTTAAAAATTTTTCTATGTAGGGTACTTGTGGAGATGAGTTTTATAAGTCAAAAGTCAAAGTAAATTAATGATACTTCATAAGTTGTTACCAACGTTTTCACAGTAGTGTTTACATTTGTTTTTTACCGTGTTAGACGATAATCAAGCTTTGCTAATTTTATTTCGATTTTTAATTTTTGAAACTCATACTGTCCAAATTGCATCTTCGCACAAACGTGCAGGACAAAAAATCGTGTTTTTTTCATTTCGCAAAAAAAAAATTTCAAAATAACTATATACGCTAAAAATGATACATTCATAATATTTTTAAATCAAGTCTATAAAAATCAAATAAAATTCGTATTTGCTTTTTAATAAATTTTGGAAAAATACGTCACTTAAAGTTCTATAAGTTATTCTAAACACAAAAACTTTAATAATCTATAATTTTTGCTTTACAGGATTATTAGATTATTATCCAAAAGACCACACGGACTTCGAAGATTGCTTGGCCGCAAAAGACAGACTAGGTGAAACGCTGCTAGAAGGATTGACAGTTCTTAATCAAGCTGTAATTATCATTCATTGAAAAATAAAATTTTAATTATATCCAATTAATATAAAATACTAATAAGTATATCAACTTAACAGGAGAATTTGGTACAACTATGTGAATTGCAAAGGGACATCAGCGGCTTCGAAAATCTGGTTCAGGAGGGCCGAAGATTTATTAGACAGGGCTGTCTACAGAAGTACAGCCGTAAAGGCTTCCAACAAAGAATGTTTTTCTTGGTAAGTCAAAAGCGAGAAAAATAAAACGATACCACCTAAATGTAAAAGAAGAGAGAGAAAATTGACAAAGTGTCTTTATAGTTTTCAGACGTGTTGCTTTATACATTCCGCTCACCGCAGCCTACCCAGTGCTTCAGGGTTCACGGTCAGCTGCCGCTGAAGAACATGAAGATACAGGAGAACGACAATAAAACTGGAACGGACTTCGCATTCGTCATTCACGGCCTTGGAAATCAGTAAGTGTTGTCTTCTAAATTGCTCTGTTATTCAAAGACTAAAAGTTGACACAACTTTTTTGTTTTATTCTTCTTTAGATCATTGACAGTTGCCGCTAGTAGCGAAGAAGAAAAGGAACGATGGATAGAAGATCTCAACGCGGCTATAACACAAACTGACTCGGTAGAGGGAAAAACGCCATATTTAAATCTAAAAACATGCAGTAAGTGCGCGTAAAAATTCATATACCTTTGACAATAATAAAAAAAAAACTTTCGTCGACTAACAACATACAAATAATTCTATCCGCAGTCTTGGGTTCAGTTGACGAAGTAGGCGACGGATCCGCAGTCGACGTCGACCGCATGAGCTGCGGCGGAGCTAAACCGTCGCAACGCAGTAACACGACGGTGCATATATGCTGGCATCGAAATACGAGCGTCAGCTACAACGACCAACTGCGGGCTTTCCAGGTATAACGTGGATTCCTCAATGAAAGACGACGACGTTGCGGTTTGAGTGAAATTCTAAGCACCCGAGCATGCACGAGAAATTTATCGCGTTTGTCGAGGGAGAAACCCCAGAATGGGAAATCCCTTACGATGGATTTTAAGAAACGATTGTTATGAATATTTGATGAAGTAGTAAAGAGTTATTAAAAATTAGAAATAATCGTTGAAGTGATGTCGAAGCATTTTTAGAATTACGTATTTTCTGTATTTCCCCTTTAATTACTGATTCGCAAGTGATTTTAATCGATAGGTATACTATTGAAAAATGAGTTTTTTTTTGCATTTTCATCGTAGTTTTCTTACAGAATTAATTCTTCTTTTCCGAAATTTTAAAATTTATGTCGTCGCTTTTCCCACACTCTTATCAACTTTTCTTTAATTAAGAAATACTTGATGTAATGTTTCATATTTTTAGAACCAACTAAGTGGATTCCTGCTACGCAAATTCAAGAACAGTAACGGCTGGCAAAAGCTCTGGGTTGTGTTTACGAACTTCTGCCTCTTCTTCTACAAATCCCACCAAGACGACTTCCCCCTGGCGTCGCTCCCGCTGATCGGATACGCAGTCACTCAACCGTCCGATAAGGACAGCATCAACAAGGAATTCGTCTTTAAACTGCAGTTCAAGAATCATGTGTATTTCTTCAGAGCGGAAAGCGATTATACTTTTGGAAGGTAAATTTTGTCAATTACTAACTATTATAGTTTCGATTACAAAGTTTCTGTTTAACAGAAGTTTCAATATTTTTAAAATGTTTTTTACTTAAATTACTATGTATTTGATAAAAGTATATTACTTCCATTGAAAATAGTTACTTTTTATCTAAAAAAGAATACTAAGAAATTCCTTGTTACTTTGTAAACAACTTCTTTTATTCCGGTATCTTTTCAATTCACCTACATTTTTGTCTTTCTGAAATGCCAAACACAAATGCCAATCTTTGCATTGTCTTTTGCAGATGGATGGAAGTCATTAAGAGTGCTACGCAACAAAGTCACGTAACGACTAGCTACAATCTCAAAGAGGACTACTGAATAACGCATTCAACAAGAGAGAGCGGGAGAACCAAAATTGCCAGCGACGATGAAATGTGCACATCGTTCCTTTTTCAGAATCTCCAAGAGCGAAAAGACACTGTAGCACATAGCTTTGTTGAATGCGTGATGACCCGTTGAATCTTGTCTCAATAGCGTTTTTTTTTCTTCTCACGTTGTTTAAGATTTATTTTTATTAGTTAAGGTTCAGAGAGGGAAATGATAAGTTGAGTTTTGGATACGAAATTTTGTAAAAATCAAAAGCTTTACTGCCTTCGATTGATATCGTAGGAATTTTCAATTGTTGTTTGTCGAAATTCTAAAATGAAGTTTTTCTACTTTAGTATTTTAAAGTATATTGATAGTTTAGAGTTTATACATAGTATTTTGTTATTTAAATTGAAAACGTTGCGTCTAAGTTTCTCTTTTGTTCTAAATTATTTATGTATACGTATATACACAATCAAATTATGAAGCATTTTGATTCATAACTATTTTGTAATTCTTTACGACAACACCGAATACGAATACGTATGTTTTTTTTAGAAATTTATGTGTTTTCTAAATTAATATATATTTAAATTCAAAGAAATTAATATATACAAATTTTTCAAATTATTGTAGAAAAAATATTTTAAACCGAATTTTCGTCACTACGAGAACGAGGAACGCGCGCAGGGTATATAAAAAACTCGAGCCTCGAGTGCGTAAAAGCCGGAGCTTTTATCCGTCTCCCCTACGCGAATCGATATCTCGAGTGTAAAATGCGCTCGCACTCACGACGGCGAATATAAGAAGAAGACGAAAAGAGAAAAGAAGAAATAAACTGCGTGTGTGTATATATACGGCGGTAGAATCAAACGTTACGTAGGTGTAGCTCGTTATATCGTCATATTGTTTTCTCTTTTTTTTTTATTATTAATTAATTCATGTAATAATAATATCACGCGTTAGTCAGTGTTTAGTCAGTACTACTGGTTGATTTATATATAGTAATATAAAGATCTAAACTTTTAGAACGATGTTTTCTTTAGAGAGTATAGGTAGAAATCGTCGTAAAGGTCCCATTCAAGAATAACCAGTGCTATCCAGTCAGAAAGTAGAAAAAATGTTTTTGTTTTTCATGCGAAGCAATCTGGTGCTGATCGTATTGTATTTGTACATTTTTGCATGGGATAATGAGCGTCATGAGGGAAGCTGAAGAGAGATCGTAACCTTTTTTTACATATCCATCCTCGACTCTAAAGCAATCAATAATCCAAGACTGCAAGTTATTAACGTTTAAGTATCCGAGCAATTACAATTTAACTGTAACGGAATGTAGCTGTATAACGTGCATTAGCGCTTAAGCAAAAAGTACAAGTAAATCAAATGAAATTGAACAGTCAAATGTTAATTGGACTTTTTCCACATTCGATTGTAATCTATTTTTCGAATCGAGCAAATTTTTTCAATGCGGATTAATAATACTATTTGTAAAGAAACATTGTATAAGCTGCGATGATTTTTAAGAGATATAATGAAGAATAAAAACTTACCTCATTTCCAGACTTGAGACTTATTATTCTCTTTGAGAACCCATCTTGTGATCCTAATTGATTATACACCTGGCGAACGAAACCACAAAGTGAGCGTGAAAAACGTGTGATGTCATTGTAGGTTTTACCTTATAACAAATTTTCTTGAAACTCGTCATCGTTTACAAGTTTTTATATCTGATATGACTTTGATCGACTTTTATCATAAAAACTTATGATACCTTTTGTTTTTATTAATTCTTTTTGTTATGTAAATTTTTACGTTTCTTTGAAAGAGTAGATAAAAATAAGTCCATTGTAATTTCCATTATGCAAATATGAAAGCAATTTTATTCATTTTTTCCTGTATGAAAAAAGTTGAATACACGGCAATTGGTTTTTTTATTACGCTGATCATTTGAAATAGTAGACATATACCCACCGATGACTGCATTAGGAAAAAATAATTAAAACTTATCATTAAAAATACAGAAATGCGAAAAATTTCTTGACCTCTGCTTATCCTTTCTTAAAATGACTGAAAGAAAATGCAATGTGCTTATAGTGCATTCATTTATCATCTAACGCCTATGAAATAATAAACATTGTTTCGAAAGGCTACTAAGTCGGTTATTTTGTAATAAGAAACACTCGATGATCGAGCATTTTTTCCGCTTTGAGGAAAATAAATCATGGACGTTCTGTAGTTTAATTTGAAGGCAATAAAATGAGTTCTGGCGCCGTGAGAATTGATTTCGGCAGAAGATTAATCCACTTTGTTCACATTACAAGTATAACATTGCCAGCGTTTTCCTTGGCATAATAATATTTTTGTTGATTCGCATACAAAAATTTATAAATGCATGATGTGACTCATGTAATGTTGGTTACTTAGATTCCAAGTATTGTTTTGATTGCTTACTATTATTAGTTCTTCTCTCAAACAGAAATAAGTTACAGAAGATTGATAAATACCACAACCTTAAATAAAGCAAATATTAACTGAAAATTATCTTATTATAAATTAAAAGACATAATAAAATAAAGTATAACAAAAAATTATCATAAAATATCCGTTGAATTTTAAGAACTATTAACATTGACACGTACTTTTTTCTAAAATTCGTTATTACAGTATTAAATTACAAAATATTACACAGAAATAAATTTTTGAAATTTTGAATATTCAATAAGTCAATACTACCCTGGTGGAAATCGAATCCATTTTTTAGCTAATAAATGACCATTTTTACTGGTACTGGCTAAAAAATGGCAACTTCTCTTGTCTAGTTTCTAGCTCGCGATGAAACGCTTTTTCTCCCATTATTTGACGATTTAATAGATTGAAAAATAGACTGAGTTTTTCGAAGATAAACAC
>JAWWEQ010000045.1:12757495-12783051 GCA_035583055.1 Torymus tubicola
TTCTGTGGTTCGTCATTAGGTTCTTCTGGTTCAGGTTCATCTTCATCTTCTTCTGGAGCGGGTGTAGTTGGTTTATTCTTATTTGATGGTTTATTTTTCGGTTTTTGTTTAGGTAGCTGTGGTGCCGGTGGTTTATCTTTATCATTTGGATCTTTAGATTCAGGATTTTCTTGATCAGATTTTTCTGGCTCTGGCTCATCTTCATTCGGCGATTCAGAATTACCATCTTCATTTGGAGTTTCATCACCACTATCAGGTGATCTTGTAGTTATTTTGTGTTGGTCTGTAGGATCATTAGGATCATTTGCTGTCGATGGATCATTATCATTTTGTGGATCATCTTTTGGTTCTTTATTTTCATCAGTCGGATTTTTCTGTGGTTGGTCTTCGTTTTCATTAGGTTTCTCCTCATCATTCGATTCTGGTGGCTGTGTATTGGGATTATCTTCCGGCGATGAAATTCTCGAACCCAAGTCAGGTGATGAAAATTCTGGATCAGAATTCGGGTCTTCGTTTTTCGGAGTATTCTTTTCACTATCACTTGGAGGCAAAGCGCCAACATCTCTCTTTTTATCAGGCATCAAATCTTCCGGAATATTTTCAGATGATTCTTCTTTTTTGTCACTTAACGGGTTATTCAAGCTTAAGCTGAGTAACCGTGCTAGTTCTGCAAGGCCTTTGGCTGGATCAGAAGATCCACTACTTCCAGGAAGTGAAATAGCGTTCGCACTGGCCACTCCATTATTGTTGGTTGCATGAGCTACGGCAGTTCCCCCGGCACCAGCAAATGCGTTAGCTTAAAAAATATATTTGTCATAAATTTATTTATTCCATTTAATTATGTAACCAATAATAAGCTAGTTTATTATTTTATTATTCATTATTAGTTAATTTATTATTCATTCTTTAAGAAGTATGGAAAATATAATAGATTGTTTTCGGGTTTTTAAAATAAAAAAATACTAATAATACAAATCAGCGCGATGGATATAATTATATATATACTCCGATATCTTGTTATAAATACATCATTTTAATATAATTTTTATAAATACTTTTTCATTTTTTTATTCATTTTGATTTGTTTCTTATTCAAAAGAATGTATTGATATTAAATCTAAATTAAGCTTATTATTTAAAGACGTTTAATGATCATTAAGAATGTTTAAAATTGACGTTACTAAACAAGAATATATAACAAACTTTTTTCTATATATTAAATGAAATAGTGCAATTAATTACCAATAGAAGCTGTAGGTGCACTTTTGTTCTCCCCTGCAACAATAGATTAGTATTAAAAATATTGCATAAACTTTTTTAATATTACAAATACAATATTTTTTGTAACATAAATATAATTTACATGTTTTGTAATCTATATAAGCGAGACTTAGTTAAACGTTTTTGGATTGGTGTGAAAAAAGTCTTTCATGTCTTTCTCACTTTTTATAGGCAGCAAAAAAATTCTGAATTTTTAGGAAAATCATAGATAATTGTTACAAAATATATTGAAGTCATTTAAATTCAATGATAAAATTAGTTATTATAAAATATTAATTAAATTAAAATAAAAAAATAATTAAATAAACGCGTGGTTCCCATGTCTCAAAATGGTGGAATTAGCTTCACTTAAAAGAAAAAGGAGTACATACGATACCAAAAATTTGGTATGCACCAAGGGCTAAGTTTGTTTTCGACCTCGCTTAATTGGTTGCACTAATAGGTTTCAAAAAAACCAACTTTACGCCCTTGCCGCACAATATACTATTAAATTACAACTTAAAAAGTATGTAACATCACACTGAGATTATACAAGTATCCAGTTTTCGCAATAAAAATGTTACTACCCCATCATCACTTTATTAACACTAAACGTCACTCTTTATCGATTAAATCAACAACTGCTGACATCACTATTTCGAAAAACAAAAATCACCTGCTGGGAACGCTTGTACACAAACTAGCGACGTCAATGCAATGAGGGCCAGGGCGATGGCGGCGGCCCCCAGAGGAGAACCCATGGTCCCTCTACCTGCCAAGCTTCTCCGTGGCATCCACTTTCTTTAATCCAAACTTCTCACTTCTTTAGGAACCAACGTACACACATACACATACACAGAATCACCGCCGCGATCGACTGTTAATTCGCGATCGTAAGATCGAGCTTTTATAGCCGCTGCCCCCGCCGTCTGCTAACAAACACATCCGGGGGCAATCGTTCCCGGAGGCTGCGCTTAGAGCTAAAAGGATGATGACGATGCGGAGGGAAAAGAAAAAGAGAGAGAGAGAGAAGAAAAAAATAGCATCTTCACGGCTGTTGCTGCTGTGGCTCATCCGATAAGAATCGGCGCGATAGATCGAGCACTTAGTCCGCGGCGCAGAAAGAGACGGCCGTAAGATCGTTTTCGAAGATATTATACTATACACGAGGCGATGATTGAGGCGCTTCGATAAAACAGCGCGATTATACCGTCGGCAATTGAATAATATACCATGACGCCTGGATGCTGCTTGGAAATTTTCATGTTTACGAGGAAATCGATGTACCGGGTGTATACAGACTAATCGGCCGTTTTTCGTGCTACCGAAGCTTCCATCGAGGGAAATCGGCGTATGCGATTCCATGGAATTGAATTTGTAATTAAAACTTGCGTTTCTTTCTTTTTACTTTGCCAAGAGGAGGCGAGAAGAAGAACGAAGAGAGAATAGACAGCTAAAATTTTATAAATAAACACTGACGGTTCGCGGCTGATCGGGCGATTAATAAGCGCGCGATTTAGCAGTTAATTATCCCTCATTACGTTCTCTTTCTTCGCGGCGGCAATTTGCCACGTTAAGACGTTTTGCAATGGATCCCAGATGCCATTCAAGGAGAGACGCACTCAACTTGATCTATGACTTTCAATCGCGCACTGGCGCTGATAATATTTTCATATCATAGTAGAGACATGGGAATGTTAAAAATAAAACATTGTTGTTTGGTGCATAGATTCTAATTCCAAATTAGCCTCAGAACACAAATCTAAAGTTTTAAAACAAAATGTGCAATCATCAAGTATACATCCAATATATCGAATAAATCGGAGCACTCCGCCTGCAGACGATGTCTAGGTGTCAGGATGACCTTCAAGTCGACGGAATGTCATCTATAGGAAGTTGTTGTCCAGCAACTTAAATTTAATAAAGAACATTTAATGAACGTCCTTAATTTCACAAAGAATTAGCTATGTACTACTAAAAATTGTTGCGCAGAACCGGAAGCGCATCAACTTAATATAAGATTTTTGAATTTCAAATAAAAATTTGTTAAATGAAGTAAAAAGAAACAATATATTCCATAGATATTCTATAAGTATATTATTTATTGATATGACTCTTTGAAAAGGTCCACTTTCCCTATCAATACTTAGAATACTGACAAAACCGCATAATTATTACGTTTATTCACCGCCTCTTATCGTTACAAAACTATTCTGAGAACTTCACATCGGGTAAGTAGCGATCGCTAAGCGTAAACTATCTAAATAAGAAGATGCACTTAGACGATAATTTCTTTAATGTCGTGTGTATGTTTGTACGTATGCATTTCAATGTCATTTGAAATGAACTATACTCTATCGCTCTTCTAAACGCATTCAGGGTTATCCGCATAAACAACGTTTAAATTTTTTAAAACATATTATGTATGCATTTCTACGATGAGCTTTAGCTAGGCAGCATGACTAATTCGCGGGAAAACCAATGATCGCCGAATGGAAATCGCTAGTGCGAGAAAATATCGTTGAAGCAAAGAAAGAAATCTTAAAAATATTATGAAATTTTTTTCATTGTTGTATTTTCAACCATAAGTTTAAATATGTAAATATTTTTCCGTAAATTTATGGCCGTTTACTTTTAAATTTAATTGTTCGTATAGTATTTTATACAATCGTAAAAATATTATTAATCAAGTTAATTATTAATTTTGAAAAATTTTTATTTCTTTGTTTTGAGAGATGAGTTTAAATCTTATAAAAATAATCTTTTCCTAAACGTGTATAGGTAATTTTTTCTTTTTAAAATATTTCAAATGCATATAACAACCCATGATACAAAATGAGGGTGTCATCATCAACGGACATAACTGATTATCTGAACCCTCAATATATTTCGATTCGCTCATCGGGATTCGGTTTTTGTACGATCTATGTATATATGTATACTTATATACCTGGGATTTTCCCACAATAAAAAGACTATCCCTTGGCACTGGTTCAACAAGTGAACGCGGCTTTGGTGCTGTAAACATGTCTGTGCCAACAAAAAAAAAACTGATGCCAATTCACCGGCACTTCCTCAACCTAATACATCAATTTTTTAGTTTAATTTTTAATGGCAATAACTGATGGCAATTTTTGAAATCTAAAAATTTACAGTGATTTGGTATTGTTTGTTATACGCGTTGAATGTTTATGCGAAATCATAAAAATTAGATAAAGAAATTAAGCATAATCGTTACATGCACAATTATATAAGGAATAATTTTGTTAAATTTGAGAATTGATTTATATAAAACTTAATGTTTATTAATACAATTTTTACGGTACCTCAGACAAAGCACTTACCTACAAATAGTATAATGATTATCACATAAGTGCGATACAATCTAACGATACACAATTCATTCAGACAACAATAATTATATTGTGAAAATCAGTTTTATCGCACTAATATCAAAACGTCCTATTGTTAAATAAAGGCGGTCTTAATAAAACAATTATATTACTATTATATTGAAGGTATTTTTCTTTTTGAATTTTGGGTATCAAGCCAAATCTTTTTCTCATGTTGTAGATCTTTATTAATTCTATATCGTGTCAAAGAGATGAAGGTGAAAATAACGAATTCGCGTTCAAAATAAAGTTACGATATTGTACAAAATTTGAAGATGACCGGATATTTTTTTACTTTTATATACTTATGACGTAAGCGCAGCGTCTGAGGTGGGAGGGTGAGGATAAGAAAAAGGTAAAAAAAAAAGTAAATGTGCAAACGAATCAAATAACGATGAAAGTCAGGCGAGATTCTGCTCCAGAGCAAGTGTGCTCCAAAATTTCGGAGTGCAATGAAATACCTCGGCAAGGATTAGATGCTGATAGGATTGTAGAACACCCGCTCCCCTTCTTGTAGTGCGAGGGTACAGCCCATTAACGGATCCGTGACGCGAGTTTCCGCGAAGTTCGCGAGGTGAAACAATTGACATTCGAGATTTTCGGGGAAAAAGTCGGACTCGACATCTCCCAATTTTTGAACTGAAAAATAATATAAAATCTCAACGGTTACGGACGTCATTTTCGTTCTAAACGTACATTTATCATCAAATAATTTTTTTCTCAAGATCAAATAAAGATAATTCTCTAAAGTTGAATTCGTGAAAAAAAACCATTAAAAATTAATTACAACACTTGGCAATCGCCATGAATATGGAGGATAAGTCTTAAATTGTCTGACTAAAATCGGTTTAATTCTTTTCGAGATATCCACATACACATACGCGCGCATACACAAGAAAAATTTATATCGATGAAGCTTATCGCATTAACTTTTCGACTATACAATGTTTTTGCCATAATTTCAAAGCTTTCATTATAAAAAACAAAAAAATTTCGTAAATCCACTATCCAATACAATTACATCTCAAAAAATAATTTTCGTAAAAACTATAATCAAAATACAGTAATTTCTTATACTTTTTCAAATAATAAAATTTCCAAACTACTCATCCCCTAATGTAGTTCTTTTGTTCAACGTGTTCTCACACTTCATTTTTAAAATAAAGATTATAGTCTTGCAATTTTCCGGAAAAGATTCCGGTTTTATGCCGGAAGAACAATAAGAATGCTTACGATTTTTTTTAAATTTTATTTGATGTAAAACAATTACATTAATGCTTGATAATGTATCACCAAACGTTATTCACAAGAACCTTAATAGAGTACCTTATTAGTCCAAATTATAACAATTGGAGTAAAAATGTTGATGGTATTCCAATAAATAGAAGTAGCACTGCAATAGTTAAGAAGTTGAATTTGTTATTAGTATTTTGAAGTATTGTATAAAATATATATTAATATTATTATAGTTTGAACAGTAAAATTAACTTACTTATTGATTGGATCAAATGTAACAACTTGTCGTGTGTCATACAAAAACATGAACCAAAGAACCACCGAAGTACATGTGAGTTGCATGAATTTGGTCTTTTACATATTGGGGCCACATTCTAGAAAAATATTTTATACTTATTAGTATTTCATCTTAAACCTTATGAAAATTGATTTTAATCTATTATTAACTGTCTTTAAATTATTAAATAGAGATTATGAAATCATTTACATTTTACAGAAGGAAATACTAATTGTATTTGCATTTAGTTTCTTATTGCAAAAGAATAAAATAAAATATTGTGCATACCTTGCTTTATCAATAGCATCAGAAGAAAGACCCAAACCATAAAAGCATAGCGTTTCAATTCCAAATGAAGCTCCTCCAGTTACAGCACTCTGACTATGTTTGCAGACTATTCAGAAATAATTTTATGTCAGTTCAAAGTATTTCAGTTTTTTTATATCATAATCTTCCTTAAAACTTTTAATTACCTATTTCTCAATCTGGAGCCATGATGAAATTTTTTATGGTAGCTTGCCTAGCATAGGCTGATTTGATGAATGTACTTTTCTCATCACTGGCAAAAATGAATGTTGGCAAGCTGAGGTTTGGCAACCAAAGGTAACTTGAATAATGTTTGGATCTGGCGTACCAGAATGGTCATCTTACGTCTATGGGTACCAGCATGCTGCAGAACACTTGTGAGAGCATGATTTTTCAAGCGTTAACCATACAACCAATACCTATGGTAGACAGTAAATATGTAAATTTAAAAGAATGTTTTAATTTAATACATACTATATGAAGGTTATTTATGGGTATTCCCTACCGTTTTCCAGAATTTTCAAAGTAGATTTTAAGGTTAATCACGAACATTCAGGAATATTTGAGTACTATGAGCATTATACCTTTAAAGAATTTCCTGCAATTTCATTTAAAAAATTCAACGCCAATTATATTAAATTCATATTCCCGGGCTCCGGCTATGCGGTCACCTATCCTCACCACACAGCGATGCTAACGCCACTTCACCGCGCGCGTCGCGTCATCATGGCCCCTCACCATTCGTATCTCGTATGCCATATGGTTCAATTACTCCTAGACTTTTCAGCTGATTGGTTGTCTTCCAAAGCTTGACCAATCAGTGGAGAAGTATACAAGTAGTTAAAGCATACAACATTCGGCATGCAATGACGAGGGGCCGTCACATTTTCCCCTCTTCGTCTCGTTGTTCTCAGTCTCCATTGACTGGGGTTCTCATACTTATGCATCAGTCGTCCTCTCTCATCCAGTTTTCTTCTCCCCTTAGCGCCAGTCCCCATTGACCCTGCGCTCTACACAGAAGGGGCGCCCACCATTAGAATCCAACAGGGAGTCGTGGATTTCCTAATCGAGAAGAACGAGGATTCGCAGATCCCACCGGTTTCCTGAGCTGGGCTCGAAGGTGAGTTGTCGTATATACGCCAAGTGAGAAGAAACGTGTACTTATGGTGCCATGTATGTGTGAGGGACCGCGTGCACGCCTTTTTCGCAGTCGCCGAGTGCGGAATGCCGATGCGCTTGTTTTCTACAGCGTTTATAACAGTGGTTTTCAAGAGTCGAGCGTACAAAGTGAATTTTCTTGGGTGAAAGGTGAAGTGAAAAGTGTAAATTTTAAAAAGACTACAGTACGCATGTGTATATGTGTAAGTGAGAAAGGTGAGGGTCAAGGCTTAGTGCGGCAAACTGACATGGCCATTGGCATACATCGCGCGCGCACATACACTGTCGGCGTAAATTCGGCTGGTCGAGAATTCAACTTCCGTTTACTGCTAGACGAATTCAGTTTTATGAGATATGTTTGTGCAATATTTGAGTGGTTCTGCTAAATAATGCGTTTTGGAGCAATTATAGTGATTCAACAGTTATGTTTGTAATATTATTGCGGTTCTTAAGATGTAGTGATTGTTAAGCACTTGTTTAATAGAAATTATGCATTGTAATGGAGTGAATATACAAGCGAAACAATAAGCTCTCTAGAAGTTACTGTTGCAACTTTTGATTTAGTGGTCGTTGAAGTCTAGATTAAAGCAATAAAAGTTGACAGAGTGCAAAGTTTTGTTTTTAAGTCTGAAATAGATGAGCTTTATTGAGGTCATAGAGTATCCACATAACTGTAAAGTTTTAAGCAAATTCTAGCTGTCTACATGTTGAGCTATACTAGATAGTATTAAAAAGAATGTGTCCTCTTTGGGTTTAATTTTAAGTTATTCAAATTTATTCGTATCTGAGACTTTCTATGGCTCTAGATGTTAAAAAAAGAACTATTATTATAAATTGTAGTTTAAATCCTTATTATCAGGTATTAGTAGCATTTATATTAATAAATACATTTTTTCATGTTACAGGATTTTTCTAATTTTATAAACAAAAATGGCAGACTCAGATGATGAATACGATCGGAAGAGGAGAGATAAATTCAGAGGGGAAAGGACAGAGTCCTACAGAGAAGGTAGAGGAAGAGATGATCGCAGAAGAGGAGGAGGAGATGATTGGCCTGATAGGTAACTAACATTGCATTTTAATACAAAATTTCATATTGTTAAACTTATACATGTTCCAATTGTAGTAAGGAAGTCGGCACCCTTGAACTTGACTTTTTCTTTTAGACATTTTACAACTACAGATGACTGTATCGTTTTAATGCAACAAAACAGTTTTTTACAACTACTTTAAGTTATTAAACAATAATAATTTTATATAAAAAATTATAAAATCATAAACAATATAATAAAACATTGTTATTAAATTAATATGATACAAGTATGATAATAGTAAATCAGTCAAAATTGTCAAAATAAAATTTGCTCCAAAATTCTTATTTCATTTCTTAACCTATTCAATGCTATTAGATATTGTCATTCAAAGATTTTCTATTTTTTTCGGAAAACCTAAAGTAGAAACCCAAAAAAAAGTTCATCCTTCACCTATACTTATCATGTATTCAATTCCAAGGCTATCTCATCACTTAATCCAGCATGTACAGATTCACCCACCTCCCATCCTTTTCCATATTAACAAAGATAACAGAGAATGGTCATCTTTTAGGCCAAGGGCACGTCCGGATTACCGGGACTACCGTGGCGGCGGTGGTGGCGGTGCTCGCGACCGCTATAGTCCAGCTCGCTCCCAGGACATGGCGCCGCCGATGAAGCGTATGCGCGGTGAATGGGACGAGAGGCCGAGTCGCGGTCACGCCTACGGCGACTACTACGGCGGTCGCGAAGAAGGAGGCGGCGGAGGCGTAGGTGGCCGCGGTGGTGGTGGTTCCTGGGGACAGGACCACTACCCGCCGCCGCATCACGGCAATCATCACTATGGCAACCACAGCAATAACAGCAGCAAGTAAGCAGATTGTGTTTTGGTTTTTACAGGGATAGTTGTGATAGGTTTTTGTTTCTTTTTTTTTTTAGGGGGTAAGATGGGTTTATAACCTGTAGGCAGCACACGTGTACGCATGAAGCGTGAGTCGTGTGTTTTTTTTTCTTTTTTTCTTTTTTGTTTAATTATAGATTGATTTCAATAGAAGATAATAAATGAATTTACTTGATTAGTTATTCCATTGATGATACTTTCTTATGGATGACTCATTCATTGTAATAAGTTATTGAAAATATAGGCAATTGTTAAACATTCACAATATATATTGAATATCAATAAATTATAAATTTTTATATCAGTGGTATAGCGACTAAGAATTATACGTTTTCCAAGAGTTTAATTACTAGTAAGGAACAGATGATGATTCATTATCGAAGACCGTTCAAGAAGAGTCGATTGACTCCTAAACTGTTAGCTATGTCAAGGTATATGGTTTTGATTTATTAAAATGAATTGTAAAGTCATTATGATAGATAAAGTACCTTTCATCATTTTATTAAACAATGGTCATAATATCGGAAAAATTAATTAAATTTCCATAAAAACAATAGAAATTCCAGAAAATAATTAAAATTTATGCATAATCATTCACAATATTTTTCATTAATTTTATATATTGCTTGAATATGAAATGATCATTTATTATTATTTAATAGTCTATACAAATATTATATCTGAAATTTATATTCTTCTTTGTCACAGCCGAGAAGTTGCTGGTAACTTCAGTAATTCCAATATTGAAACTCAACCTCCAATGATGACATTTAAGGCATTCTTGGGTACACAAGAAGATTCGATCACAGATGAGGAAGCCATTAAGCGCTACAATGAGTACAAATTGGAATTCAGAAGACTACAACTCAATGAATTCTTTATTGCACATAAGGATGAGGAATGGTAAGCTGTAGTTTCTTAAATATTGATATCTAATGTATAATAACTACATTATTTTTACCTTGTAAATATACATATTCTTATTATTTTTTATTCTTAAATATGTATGCATGAATAACACATGCGCATCTAAATTTTCCTCAGTGTCTGTTAATTTAAATTTTATTACCTTCAGTCTATGAAACATTTTTTTTAAACATTTTTTTTTATTAAAACTAAACAATGTATTGGTTTGATATTAATGAAGAATGTTGTCTGAAAAATATTTTTTAATTGAAAGTTCTGCATAAATTCCACATTTAAAATTTTATATTATGCAATTATTGTTGAATGAAATTTTAATTTATTTATGTAACAAAAAATAAATTAATCATTCAATTATTTAGAGAAAAATTGTATATAATGATAAAATAAAAGAATCTTTTTATCATAGAATATGTAACCAATACATTTTGATAACACACACAAATTTTTTAACATTAATAAACACCGAGGAAGAGTAAATATCCTTAGGAGTGCTTTTCAAAATGACAATTTGATGAATACAGAATGAGACAAAATCGTCGTGCACAAACGGATAATTGATAAGTTTAACCATAAATTAATAAATTTACTAGCCCTTAAAAATTTTTAAGAAACAAGGTTGATCTTTTAACAACAATTGTGAACAGATGTCTGTCTATCCCTACAGCAAACAGCCATCGCACGGGTCTCGCCTCGTCCAATTATTAATTTACGCACGAATAATTAACTTATTCATGCGAACGAGCGAACCAACACACGCGTCGTTGAAGAGAGAGACTCGCAAAATACGAAAAATGCAAACATATATATCGTCTTTAGCTTAGCTCTCGTTGCTGACACTGAGAAAGAAAACTTCTCATGTGCACCCATACATTGCAAAATGAAAATTAAAAGCATCCTGGGCGCGCAAGGCCTAGTGAATGCTCGGTTGTTAGGTCGCGTTCTTAACCCGTACATATGTTTAGGGAAAACTTGAAACCGCGAAAAACAATGAAAGCTTTTTGTTTGATGATAAATATATATAAAAAAGCATCGATGAAAGCACAAGGTGCCACAGGTGAGGATCCATCAAGCAACGGATCATGTTGACCGTACATTGTCAATATATATTATAAATTTATATACATAATAATAGCTACTGTTGAAACAAGTTATTAGGTTGTACACAGTTTCTTTTTTTTTTATTATGTTTTTGTCATTGGACAACAGCTATTCAAGAATGTAGAATTGAGAAATTGTATTTGTCCATTATACATTACTATATTTGAAATATCTTATTAAATAATGACGAAATGTAGCTTTAAAATTCAATATGTCTGTTGTACTTTGACTTTTATTCTTTCTATTTTTATCAACAGTCTCTTTATATTAGAGACTAGATCTTATTTTTAATCATACTTAAAAATAATTTTCTTTTTATTTAAATTTTGTTTTCTTCATGTTTCCATCATAGTTGAAAACATCTTTTCATTTTCTTGAGTTTTTGTTGACTGTATAACTGATTCAGTTTTTTGAAATTAGATATAGATGAGAAAGATTAATAACAGATATGCATTTTCAGCTATGCTTACATGCACAAGAGAAAAGCAATTCCAAAGTTAAATAGTAATTAAAATAAATAAAATATCAATTCATGGTCAAAAGTGTAGATTTTGCAAACATTTTGCACGTAGTATTTTTATAGGAGAAATTCAAATACTATAAGTCAAGCCTTCTTTTTTTTTTATCAAATATTTAAATATTTTTATATTTTTTATTGTAAAAAAATAGGATCATATTTCAATCATAGAAAATTAATTTATTTTGTATTACTACTCTCAGGTTCAAAATAAAGTACCATCCTGAGGAATCCATAAAACGTAAGGAAGAACAGTTTTCTGCTTTAAAGGTAAGCTTTCAAAAATAATGATATAAATAAATTAAATAAATATGATTATATTTCTCCATCATTAATAAATGGTTTTTCATGTTTTATACAGAAACGTGTTGAGGTATTTATGGAACTGCTAGAAAATAAAGAAACTGAAAAGGTATCAGTAGATGCTGATCAAACTGATGCACTCCTACGTCTGCTAGATGCTGTGGTAATAAAACTTGAGGGTGGCACAGATGATGACTTAAAGATTTTAGATGTTAAACCTCCACCAGAGAAAAAAGAAACCAAAGAGGTTGTTGTGAAGAAGGAGGAAGACTCCAAAGATTCAAAAGAAACTGGTAAGGCCTCAAATATTATAAAATCCAGTATAAAACAACGGTTTTGTGATATACATTTTTTATAATAATTTTTTTTTCTAGTCAAAGTAAAGATCGAAAATGAAAAGAAACCTGAGGTAACTGAAAAGCCCAGTGAAGAAAAATCGGAAGAAACTAAGGAAGAAAAACACAATGGTGATGTAGAAACAAAGGAGTCTGAAAAAGAGGACGAAGAAAAACCAGCAGAAAATGCTGAGAAGCCGGTAGAAGAAAGTGAAACTAAAGAAACTGAAGAGAGCAAGGAAGAAAAAATGGAGGAGGATAAAGATACAGAAGAAAAGACAGCAGAGCCTAGTACAAAGAAACGTAAACGCACCACTAGTAATAGTAGTAGTAGCAGTAGCAGTAGCAGCAGCTCTTCTGACAGTGCTGATAGCAACAAACCTGCCACTCCACCTGGTCAACCTCGTAAGTTTAAAAAACTTGTATATGTTACTTTAAATCAGTGTAATTACATTAGAGCATAAATGTAATTTTAAAACTTACTTTATGAGCTTTGTTCTTAACTATTAACTAAATTATATTACTCTATTATAGCTACAGAAGAGAAAGAAGAAAAGGAAGACAAAGAGGAAGAGACTGAAAAAGTGAGTGAAGAGAAGGAAAGTGAGAAACCAGCTAAAGAGAAGTCACCTGAACCAGAAACTGAAAAACCGAAAAAGAAAGTTGAGAACGAGTCAGTTATTGATTTAGCTAGTGAAGATAAGGAAAAAGAACCACGTGCTCTTCATAAAACGAGCAGTATATTCCTCCGCAACTTGGCACCTACTATTACAAAAGCTGAAGTCGAAGCGGTAAATATTTAACGATTGAACTATAAATCATTCAAATTTTTTTACAGTACTCAAATAAGAATATTTTTTCAGATGTGTAAACGATTCCCTGGATTCCTAAGGGTAGCTATTGCTGATCCACAACCAGAAAGAAGGTGGTTCCGTCGTGGTTGGGTATCATTTGAGCGACAAGTTAACATTAAAGAAATATGTTGGAGTTTGAACAACATAAGGGTAAATATTACTTTGAATGTCATTACGTTGAATGATTTAAAAGTTTAATTAATATTATACCACTTTTTATTTCAGCTAAGAGACTGTGAACTTGGAGCCATTGTTAATAGAGATCTGTCACGACGTATTCGTACTGTCAATGGAATCACATGTCACAAGCAAATTGTGAGAAATGACATAAAATTAAGCGCTAAAATTGTACATAATTTGGACAGCCGTTCTGGTTTATGGTCAGATGACAAGAAAGATGCACCGAAAGAGGATGAAGAGAAAAAGGAACCAACTCAAAATGAGATTGAACAAGCTGTAAGTTGATAATTACTATTTTTGTGCCTCTCACGATTGTTATTCTAAAATATTTAACAATAAATTTTATAATTTGTTCAGGCCTTTGGATTGTCATCGAAAAATCCCATTCTGAAAAACATCACGGATTATCTGATAGAGGAAGCCTCGGCAGAGGAGGAAGAACTACTGGGCGTATCTGGTGATCATGAGGAGGGACAATTATCGGGCGAGGGCGAGGAAAAAATCGAACGAGATCCCGCCCTCGTGAAAGTCCTGGATAAACTGATCTTATACCTAAGGATAGTGCACTCCGTCGACTACTACAATCACTGCGAGTACCCAAATGAAGACGAAATGCCCAACCGATGCGGCATCATGCACGTAAGAGGGGCGCCACCCGCCAATAAGGTTCTCAGTAACGAAATTGCGGAATATTGCCGAAATTTTGAGAGCAAAATGGCTGCTTTTCTCGCACCCGTAGCGACCGTCACCTCATCCGAATACGAGAAACTTGGCGCCAAGAATCCCGAAACGTAAGTCAATTATTATAAGCCAATATAATAGTTCATTATTATAAATTCTAATGTGCAAATTTTTAATATCTACAGTGAGGTAGAGAAGTTTGTTCAGGCGAATACGCAGGAGTTGTCCAAGGACAAGTGGCTCTGCCCCCTCAGCGGTAAGAAGTTCAAGGGCCCCGACTTCATTCGTAAACACATTTTTAACAAGCACGGAGAAAAGGTAGCCGAGGTTAAAGCAGAGGCGGAGTACTTCAATAATTACCTGAAGGATCCCAAGAGGCCACAACTACCTGAGCACCCGGGTAACAAGGCACCTGTCAGTAACAGCGCCAGGGAGGGCTACACACCATATAACGCCGGAGGGTAATTATTCATCTTCAGAGAGTTTGGTTACTAACGTTTGTTGTGGATGCTTTAGCGTTTTTATGTAGTTATTACAATACCTTCTGATTTCTGAGTTTTAAGCTTGTGTTTATTCAATAGTAATTCACGACCTGTTTAGCAACGAAATTTCAAACACATGATGTATCTAAATGGAAACGTGTTCAAGTAAAAAAATTTTAACATTTTTCAATCAATTTTTCACTTTTTTTTATTTAAAAAATTTTGAAATTGTATTTAGATACATGCCCGTGATCGATTTCTAATGTTTTAGCAGGGACTGAAAATGTGTATAAGTATGTTAACATCTTTAAAAAAAATCAGTTGGTATTTGCATTAATCAGAATATCAGAATATATATATATAAAATTTATTTATTGCATGACAACTACTAATTTTTTAATGAAGTTAAAAAGCTACATGAGTTAATTTAATCAACTTAAATTTTTATAGACTAACTTTGATTTTTTTTTCATGAAAACAATCACCAAATTCTTGTTATTCATTTAATTAGCCATAACTTTATCTTCGGCACCAGCACCATATCTTTTTCTACTTTAAAACACAAGCAAGCATAGCACTCACAAGTTTCTTCGCATATCAGCGAACTTGTGTCTATTCTGCACCAGACAATAAATATATATATATAATTTTTAATAGACATGTAATTTAGAATTTCTGCGCTACTTCAGTCCCTGACACCATGAAAAATACCGTTTGTCTTTACATTTATTTAAGCCCTCGACCTCCTGCTAGATTCACAGGCAACTACGGCGGTAATTTCGGAGGCAACCGCGGCGGCTTCGGCGGTGGCTTCGGCGGTGGATACAGCGCTGGGTTTGTTCCACGATCCAACAGAGGTGGATTTAACCGTGGACGGTAAATATTTTGCTTCCGATATTTTTTCACTCTTTGCATGCTTTGTATCGCTGTTAGGAGTAAGCTTTGTACCAAGGTTTTTCTAATTTATGTTCTAGTGGGAATTATAATCCTAGATTGTGTTAAATAAATTTGTTTAATAAACATTCCATATTATTTAAATATCCACCTGAGAGTAAAATAAACTTTAACTGAATTAGACAAGAATAGGCCAGATATATATATTAGCATGTTTGCATTTTGTTAAATATATGTTTGTTTAACTGTTTATTCCCAACATTCATGAATGGGTATTTTATTACAATAGTTTATTAGTAAAACATTGAAACATTTTATTACTTTCATGCACCTTAATTTTGGTACTAACATTACTCCTTTCAATGCAGATCAGGATGGGCACTTCTCAGATAGTATCAAATAAAAATCTAATAAACAATAGGTACTTTTTATTAACTACTTTGTGAATGTCATACTAATACTTAACAAACATAAATGAAGTTGTATCGACAAGTGCCCACTTCTGACGCTGACGTTAATATTCAGAGGAGCTCTAGTTTTTGAATCTCAAAAGCCAAAGTATTTTGCACAACTCATTACGTAGAAGCAGAATTGATCAAAGAAAAATCACTGATATATTTCCAGGGCTGCTCCGGATTCTGCGTTAACGTCGAGACCAATTATTAGTTATAATGACCTGGACCAGATGGACATTGATTTGTTTTGAATTTTTGATATTTGAGTCGAAAAGTTTTTGCACAGTGCTAGCAGATTTATAATCTGGATTCTGTAACACGTGTTAAAAAGCTTTTTGTGAAATGAGGGAAAGAGAGGGAGAGAAAGATTACATACATATAAATATAAAAACTTATATATAAAGATTTACAGTATGTATGTAGAAAAGAGACTAAGTGGGACGAAAATCATTTTTATGGACAAGTGTTACAAAATCAGCACGTTTTAAAGCGACTACTAAAAGTATGAAACGTAACTACTTGTTTAGTTTAATAAAAAAAAAATGATAAAGTTCTTCGTGTACTTTATAAATTGTAAAAAATTATAGATGAATTTTTATAAATTCTAATTTATAGAATAATTTTATTTTACTAAAAAATAATAAATAACGCTCCTGTAAATACTTAAACGGTATATTATTCTCAACAAAATGCAGAAGGAAAATAAAATAAACTCATTTGTTGAATTATAAACTTTTGTCATTATTTACTATCATCATATTATTATTACCCCTAATCCATCTCAGTCAGACACGTTTATGTTTACATCTTGTCCAATTGGTCTGAATAAATAAAAATTCCACTTTTTTATGCAAAAACTAATCTTTTGTTTTTCTCCTTTTAAATGAATCATTGCAGAGGAGGCGGCGAATTCAGGCCGGTAATTCACTACCGTGATCTCGATGCACCTCGAGAGCCAGATGAGTTTTTATAAAAACGACAGTATCTCAGTCTCATTGAATACACACGGCGGAAAACTAAGTGAGATCTGCCAAATAAGAGAAAAGATAATATACAGGGCTGGATGATGTAACGATTTTTTTATACCGACAAGAGATCAAGTTTTATTTTGTGGAGTTGTAATGAGTATAAACAAATAGTGTCAAATTTAATTGCTAACTACAAATGATAAATATATTTTGTGATATTCGATAATGTTAATAACGTAACTTAGTGTAAGCGTACGCTTTAATTGCTCAAGCTATGCATGTATAACACTTATTTAGCGACATGTTTTTGTTTCATTAAAAATCTTTATTGACTCATCACCAATACCAATTATATATTCAAACATTGTATCGTAATACGGATATAGTACTTGAATGTGTAACGACTTCTTGCGATGATTAATATTTGATGTACATTAAGTTAACTTGTAACGCGATGATAGGGATATGTTTAGTACATACCAAGATTTAAAATTGTTATATTTTTTCAATGAAAGAAAAAAAAATAATTCGATGTAACCAATGTGACTGAGATTGTATTCCAGCCCTGAACAAATATCTACTCCCGACGTATATTTTTTAAATTGCCGACAATTAAAGCGACGCGTGCGGTGCTACTTACATGTATGTACACGAACCGCGCGATGTTCTTATACGCAGACGTGTAAATACGCGCGTGCAAGCGCCAGCCTAAGCTTCTCAAGCCCAAGTGAGAAGACCAAACAATGAAGCTTATTTTCTGACGTTCCTGTTCTTTGTTTAGGCTGTAATTTGAAGGAAAGAAATGAAAGTAATGGTCCGAATGCGATATTTTTTTCATTATTAGCGTTTATTTCCTTTTTTTCAGTTTTTAACTACGATACTATGTACAAGTCATTATATATTATACAAAATGAAAAGAAATATGCGATTTGATGTAAGACAAACTAACGAATCACGTATAATCCATATGTATATGTATAAGGATGAGCAGAAGGACACTAAGAAAAAGAAAGAAAAATACAATTAAACAGTACTAAGAACAAAAAATCACACTCTCTTCGTCATTCTCCCTTTTTTCTATAGCACTATATTTCATAATCCTTCCTTGCGCATAATAATAATAATAATAATAATAATAATAATAATAATAATAATAATAATATAATAATAATACATAACATGATTTCATTAATTTCTACCTATACAATCGCGTACGCATATATTAAAACTCGCATCTTTCGTACGTCGTTTCGAAATACTGCAAGTGTAGATCGTTAAGGCCGCGCGTTATTTATTTTCTTTCTCCACTCAACTTCCTCTCGTATTGTACAAATTTGCGCTCAGCGTATTTTATATATAATATACATGTAACAATGTAAAAAATAGCGTTTTATATAACAGCCGCGCGTGTCCTCGTAAACACGTGTAATATAATAAATTCTCGTCTTTCGTTCCGATAGTACGTCGCTTCATTTGTCTTTTTCATTTCTTCATTACAGTCGCTCCCTACAGTGCTGCTCGTCACTGCCATCGCCGCAGTCGTCGACGCCGTTGCATTTTTCAGCCTTGTCTATGCATCGTCCGTTACTGGAAAGAAAAACGTTATTGATTATTGATCGGTTATAGTGAAGTTTTGAAATCGACATATGTTACATGAAAAGTATAAAGGGACTAGAAATAATATGTGCTCGGAGAAAAATTATTATTTTTTGCAGATAAGGAATGAGCTCGCCACGTGATACATTTCACTTCCAAAGATTATAAAAATAACTGCAGATTTTGTAAAATTTTTCATTTTTCTTTATAACAATTATAAAAAACATAACTTTTATTATTTCTAATAAAAAACTTTTCTTAAGATACTTTTCCTGTTTGGATTTGACATATACGCATTTGCGGATGGAGATATGTGTACCCAAAAAGTTTAAGTAGTTTAATATTTTTTGGTCTGGTAATAATATTAATCTCTGTAGGTCCGTGTCATTGATTTTGAAAAAGTTTACACTCAAGCCTGGATTCCAATGATGTTTCATTGAACGGAGTTTGACATGAGGGTCTGTGGTTAATTTAAAAGATTTATTCCACAAGTTTATCAATACTGTAACAGCTTCAAATAACTTAAGTCAAGTATTTTCTATTTCATCGTCTTACAAGTACTTATCAAACTATTTGATACATAGAATTGCCAGAGTTGCGTAATACAGTTTTACGTTTAAATAGAACTGGCTAAAACTTTGATTTACACTTATATCTGACATTTACATGAAAGATTTTATTAACTTTCACAATTCGTTTTTACCCCAGTTAAGATTTATATTTTACAATAATTTCATTTCCGCGCGTATGTAAATATATTACAAAATTATTAAAACGTACATGGCGCGCGCGTGCGTATAATGTCGTTTGCACGCTTCATAAACTTTCTGTCGCGACAACATATATTTCGCGCGCGCGCCGCGTGACTTGAAAAAGTTGCTCACTATAACGTATAAAAGTATATTGCCTTTCGAGAAATTTCATTTATGGTGTAGTAAGAGCTATTAGAAAAACTTGTATTTCAATAATACCACATATCTACACGATTTTATATGTTTGGTAAGAAATTAATTAGCAGTTGCAATTCTTACACGCTCTATAATTAACATTGCATATTAAATATTTCAATTATACAGTATGTTAATTTTCTTTTATTTCTCTAATTGAAAATCATACTATTAATATTATAAATACGATCTAATTTAAAACGTCGTAGTCTATTTAAATAGAACACTTAAACTTCTCACAGGAATTTCGTGCCTATATAAGTACTGTAGTTTCGTGACCTTGAGAAAGATTTCAAAGGTCTGTTACCTATCGTCAAGTTTCTTTTCCCAAAAAATCTACCGTATTTCCTAAATTTTAAATATCCTCAAATTAAAAATTGCCAAAAACCATCAACCATTCCTTAGACAAGCAAATAAAAAGAAATAAACAATTTCAAGGATTCGACAATATAACGTCCCTCAATCACTACCGATTCAAATCCTACACCTCCATCCTCTACTGTAATACCCGCGTAACTCCACCCAGCACTCCTCACATATATAATACACGTCACAACATTCGCAGCCGTTCATTAAGTAATAGGCAACACCGATATATACCTTAACGCAGTTACGCGTGGGCGTCGTCGTCACGTTATCTCGGGCATAGCATATAGCGGAACAGGATCGATCGCGTACCTCGTCGCGGGGGTGTATATACACAGATAACCGTATAGCGGCAATTATGCAAATCCCTTCTATATATGCGCGTGCGATGTGAGAAATCTGATACACCAGCGCACACGCGTATATATATACGTGTGTATGGATACGAATTAATCGGAGGTTACGTATATAGTGAACGGAAGTAATACGTGTATGTGTAGGCATATATACCGGTGGTTACAGATGATCGTCAAAAGGGAGGAGGAGGAGGAAGAGGTTGGGTTTGTTTTGAGTGATTGGGAAGTGAGATATTGTTGCGGAGGGCGATGGATTTATGTTGGTATTAGGTGCCGCACGCGATCTGTAATTATTATGAACTTGCGTTGCTGTAGTTCGAAGTTGGTACACGATGCGGCCCTGGCACGTATACTTGGAAATTATATTCTACTAAAACTTAATGGATCAAGGGTTTGTCAATGAATATATATATATATATAATGGCAGGGGTGCAAAGAAATTTAGTCATTGAAAAAATCTATACAACTATTGTATATTTAATAGTATAGTGTATATGGCAGTTAAAATTGGCATTATAATTGCACTAGCCACCAATTGTTCGGAAAATATATACTTGCAAAATATTTAACGCGCCAATTTGTAGCAATTTATTACAATAAATGGCGTTTATTAACTGACCCGTTTATTTATTTCGACTGTTAACGATCGCGACCATTCGGTATCTTAAACACACACACACACGTGTACTCGTCGCTTTTCAAAATACGCGAAATACCCGTAAATAAACAGAGAAACGACGCGCGAGCCGCTTTACTTTCATAAATAAATAATTAACGTCCCTCGCGCGCGCGCGCGTGCGTATGAGGGAGAGAAAAATGAAAACCGAGCCCGGTTGAATACAACCACGCATGTATAGTGTACATATATATATATAGGATCACGCGAGCTATTAGCATAATTATCGATATATAAACTGTATAATTTATATTCCCGAGGGTGCGCTAAATATTATAGTAATAAGAGCGTTTTGCCGATTTCCGAAGCGCGGCGTAATGAATACCTTGCGTGGTTGGAAAAATCTATGATGAGCTGTCAATAAAATATAAGCCGGGTAAATGAGTATATGGGTATTGTAGAGCTCGAATATGGGCGGGATGATAATTTTCTATATGGAAAATGTCAGCGTATGGTTGTGCGGAGGTAAAAGTAGGTATATACGGAAGAAAATTAGCGCATGTGTAATGGTCTAGTATGTCAAGTAAATTGAATTTGTTAGAAATATAATTACGATATTGAAATTTACCATAACGTTTTAACGGTTTATTAACGTACGTTGCTGTCAAATTCTAAGCTATATGGTTATGTTTCTTGCAATAAATTAAAATTAAGAAAACTTTTAAAACTCATCAATATTACAACTTCCTTTCAATACAATCCCAGACTATATAACTGCACCTCAACCCATCCATCACTCGTACACACACTCGAAGCAAAAAAAAAGACTCTCCACTCCAGATAATTAATCCGTAAACCTCGTGAAATCTACCGTCGAAGTCAATGCCCATCGTGCGCGCGCATTCTTCAAAACCAATCAGCGCGTCGAAACCCAAGCCAGCTCTCTCTTTCTCTCTCTCGACCTCTCCATAAAATTCTTCTCTTTCACCGAACGACGACGACGACGACCATCCGTCATGAACCACGACTTAAACAATTAACCAAACACATCTCTCTTTCTCTCTCTCTCTCTCTCGGCGCCGAAAAAATGAGTACGAGCGTGCGCGCGGCATTTGCATAATTACACTTGTAAATAATACGTATAAATACGTGGGCGCGCAATGGTATAGAGGATTTACGGGCGCGCCGACACCGCGGGCGACAGTTCGTAAATTACGCAATTTGCCCAGCCCTCCCCACCTCCTTTCGAAGAGAGAGAGAGAGAGAATATAAGAGAGCTCTTTGAAATTGTCTAGTGTATGCTGTGGGGGGATGGGCTCAGATGTTTGTAGCGGGTTGTTGTTTGTGTTGTCGGGTACGGAATATTTTGGACCTTGTTTGCAATGCTCTGAGGCGGCGTATATATATACATGCTGGGTCGTTGAAAGAATTAAAAAATTGATATAGTAGGTTGAAAAGAAAATATTTTATGGCATTGTATGTGACTTTCTAATTAAATTTTATATACTATGTGGAAAGAATGTTTTTTTAAATAGTTCAAAATTTATAAAGTATCGATCGTAATAAGGGATGTTTATAATCACTTGGTTGATTAGTCAGTGTTTAGATTAAGGAGTTTAATGAATTAGCGTAATGATTAATTAGGGTGTTAAATATTCAGCGGGACTTTAAACGATCAACAGTTAATTATTCGTCACGCTTCTGAATCCCTAACAAGGCATTCCACCGTCGGCGTTAAAATTTCCAATCATATAATATATAATCAGTACAATAAAAACGTATATAATTAAATTATACACTCGCGAAAGCCCACAAAACCACGAAAAACCACGCATATACCACAGTGATAGTAGTAAGTCATTATGGAAACTCAATTTCCAAGCGATGACATACCACATAAGCGACAAACAACAGTCCGTCAACGTAGACTCGTGACACTTTCTAATGAACATGCGCGCGTGCATATATGAGACAAAAAATATCCCCATTTGCTCAAGATGATTAACGAGCGTTATTCCGTACTCTTGCACAAAATCAACCCGCGTAGACGTATAGAATTGTGGCTATGTACGCGAGGTTTATTACGTAGAAACGGTACTTTTTCAAGATGTGATATAGGTTTACGCTCGGTTTTGTATTTAAATTAAGACCGGGATGAAATTTAATGATCCAAAGCGACCGACTGTAAAGCCGGTAGTGTTATGTTTGATCATTATAGAACTTGGAAAAATCAATGGGATATCATATACGGAGGTAGCGGAAATCACGGTACGGATTCTTAATTAAGATTATACAGGAAATCTCCAGAGCTGTGATGTACATTTTATCGAGGTATAATGCATCTTTCTCCAAGAAATGATATTCATTTTAATTAAAGGGCTTCGTTCCGCAGCTTTTATATATAAAAATGATTTTAATAAAATTATTACGCAAGAAGCAATATATTTACTTAACAACTCAATCTCTATATAATATACTTACTGGCAGGAGAACTCGTGCTTATTGCATCGTCCATGACAGCCACGAGGTTCATCGGAACCGTCCCTGCAGTCCCGATAGCCGTCGCAGAACCGTGACCGCTTGATGCACTGCTGACTGTCCCGACAGGCGTAATCGTCCTTCGACTTGCATACTGTATATACCGGAAAAATAGAAAATAGAAGAAATCGTTGAGTTTTTAAGAGTATTAACAAACCGGAAAAAGGGTTCTTTTTGGTTTATTAGTCAATTGCTTGTGTATGGTCAGACACGGGTTGTGTTTTTAAAATATAACAAGTCGATGAAGAAAAAATGCTCGTTTGATTAACCAGAAATTAATAAGAACTATACCAGTCGTATATATACACAAATACATACGTAGGTATATATGAAATTTCTCTGACGTCACAGTCACGAGTGTGTGTATATATAAACGGCAGTGACGTCACGCGGCATCGAACTGCGTGTGGCTGTGTAGATTTATCGAAACTAATAAGGATTTTAAAAGGCTGTAAATTTTGAATTTATATTGTCTCTCGACAAAAATGTACAATGAACGAGGTTACTTTAATTAATTATTTATATTAGTCGGTATATGGTATAACGGTATCTATATAGAACTTGCTAAATAATAAGAAAGCATCCCGTGTCTGGTTTTAGCTTCTGAGTTGTTATTTCATTATACGGTATTTTTAATAATGTTTTACTTCAAAAGCAATGCCGCATGCGCAAAGGTATATTGCGTATACACATTAATCCACATACCGCCTTTTGGTGATATTTTAGTGTTTTGTTTTTTCGTTTAATTTGCGTGTGTTGTTTTTTTTTTGTTTATTAATAACATGGTATATTATTTTCAGCACTACTTATACTATGCGTGAGTCTTGTTAATATATTGATCAGTCTAGCGTTTACTTGGTGCACTTGCGGTGAAAGATAAAAGTGGGTTTTAGTCGTTTTACACAGAGAGTGCGGCCCTTAGTATATAGCACATACAGAGTTGAAGAAGTGTGTTTGTGTTACTTATGCAACAGCAATCTCTCGTGAGTGATAAGTAGAATTTGCAAATGAACCGAGCGAATGAAAAAATAAAGTAATTTACATCATCGCGGTGATATTTTTTTTTCTATATTCATAGATACACGATAAATGCTGTCTCGATTAGAAACAACATTATAAGTATGAATTTATGCATTTTCACACTCTATGTGATATTATATAAATATTCATTCAAAATGAAATGTGCCAGATCAAGGATTTTTTGCAGACATGTATATATTTAAACACAATCTTCCAGCTATGCAGTGACTCAAAAAAAAAAGGAAAAGAAAGAAGAGCAAAGTCTAATTTAGGGTACTCACGCCTACCAAGTTCATGACCTATAAAGAAGAAAAGAAAATGCGGTAATAAAAACGCAGTATATCATGGGACAATGTATAAATGTGTACGTATATAACGTTTCAAAGAAATCTCTCAAGCAATCATTATAGCTTCTAAATTGTAATATTTTTTTCTTTCTTTTATAGGCGGAAAACAAACGTTCTCTCGGATATATATAATATTTATCATTACTCGACTTTCTTATATCAGATGCCATAATTTTCATGCTCATCTCAAAAGAGTAGAATTTCAAAAAGGCATATTTATATATGTAGGCAAACTAATAGATAAAAGAAATATACTCACTTGTTGTGCAGTTCTCCTCGTCCGTTGCGTCGAAGCAGTCAACGTGGCCGTCACACTTTTTCGATAGTGGCAAGCACGAGGTCTGGTTACCGCAATGGAAATGCGTCTCTAAATTGCACTCTTTAAAAAAGAAAAGAAGAAGAAATCATATATATATATAAATACGAATGTAAATGTACATATGTATATATATGGGCAGTTCTCAGGTGAATCGAGAGGTCAAAATTTTTTTTTCTTTTAAAATCACCTAAATCGC
>JAWWEQ010000045.1:12783151-12824757 GCA_035583055.1 Torymus tubicola
GAAGCGATTTAGGTGATTTTAAAAGAAAAAAAAATTTTGACCTCTCGATTCACCTGAGAACTGCCCATATGTATGTAAAGATATTTATACACGTTTCACGCAACACAAATTAAATTAGAGGTGTAATAAACGTTCTATGGCTACATATGTGAATTGTGTCGGGTAGGTACGCGGAGCGAAGCCGCGCGCGAGAGCGCAACTTAATTAAAAAGTAAGCACAAGGTAACAAAAGCCAATAAGCAAATAAGCTTCGCGCTCGTCTAGACCAAAGTCGGTGATTCGGGTTAATGTCACCTGCTGCGATCGTTTGTCAAGTAAACGGGCAAAGTTGTTACGGTAAATATAAACTTGAACGTTGCGGCGTCCTCAATTAAAAACAAAATGTAAGATATACATATAATTTGCTTTATATCGTTGAAATTTGCAATGACCACGAATTAGGACAATAACTTTGGTCACCTCGCGGCTTCCGAGAGAAAAAAGGGTCCTCGTGTCTCATCGTGATATATGTCAGCCCATAAGTCTCTCGTAATTCAATAACCCGAAAACCATCAGCAACAGAAAAAAAATGCTATATATACTCTTGCAAACCAATACCACCGAGACCGCGAAGCAGAAGTAAAAAAAGACATTAGCACACCAGCGAACGATAAATAACGTATCTTCCTTTGTCCCCTTACGATTCATCAAAAATTCAATTTGCCTTTTTCCGTTTGTTTGTTATTGTGAATAATTGTTCTCGCGACGCCTGCGCCACCACCACCACCACCACGAGAAAGAAAGATACGCATCGGGGGTATAGGATGAGTCGTCGTCGTCTCGGCTTACCGCAATTATACTCGTCCGAGTGGTCGTAGCAATTCATCTGGCCGTCGCAGCGCTTCACCAGTGGTATGCAGAATATGTTCAGGCACGTCCACTCGTCGTCCAGGCAGTTGTGCTCGAGCTCCGTGCACCTTTAACGTGATAATCAGAGGGGACTATTCATTCTAGCTCTTATTTTTAGACACTAGTTAAGAGTATATTTATATACATGTACGGTTAGTTTTGGAATTTATGGATTTAGAGATGTCGGTAGGTTGGTGCTCAAATTTTGTTTGCATTATTTTAGGTGCACACGGGTAACGAGTAGTAGTAGTAGTAGTAGGGAATTTCCATTTATTTAACTTGGCATTAAGATTGCAGTATTAGTGCCTGACGTTAATACCCTGCTACTATATTTGAAATATTATAATAACGTGCGTTGCGATTCAATCCTACAGAGCTATACTAAATAAATTAGTCGTGAGATAAAATGGTAAAATAACGTTAATAAAATATATAATATATCATATAATATAAAAATCGAGGTCGCAATGTTAATATGGTTTTCGTTATCGAATGATTTAAAATAATGTAATTTATCAGCTACAATGACACATCGTGCTCGTAAAATATATACAATCTTAAAATTTTAATCATTAATTCCTCGTCCGAATTTTAATTTCTTATATTATATGCCATTTCTCCTAAATATAATCTAATTTCTTTTTCTCTCATTTTGCATGAATTAGAAATAAAATCCTAATACACACCCGTTCCGCAAATCCGCCTCACACGCCGATTCCTTAATTAACTCAGCGGAATCAACAGAAATTAACCAGCCGGTCATAAGCACGAGAAAGGCAATACAATTAACGGAAACCCTTTCGAGGCGATCCCTTAACAAACGCAAAAACTAATCATATATAAACTTTTCATGCGTCGACGAACCAAGAGAAACCGTGCAAACAATCGATGATCGCTCGCTCGCTCGCTCAAGCTTTTTCGCTCCCCCGAAAAATTAGCATTTTGATAAACTCCATTATTCATCGGCTCCTTCTCGCGCGCGAGCATACAAATGACAGATTACGCCTTCGCCCTTCTCTCTGTCTCTCACTCCACTGCTGCGGCTATTGTCGCGCTCTCGCGCATTATTGCATATATGCGCGCGTCAGAGGGCATAAAAACAGCACACGTGCGACCGAGCGCCGGGATATGTGTATATATATATATATATGTAAGTGAATGGTATGCGTGCGCGAGCGAAGACTGTGAGAGAAAGAATAAGAGAGACGAGAATATTTGTATCGAAGGGACTGTCGTCGCCGTGGATTATGACGAGAATTTCAGTGCTATAAATATACCGTTGTGATATGGCCGATGTCTTTAATTCTGTAATTTTAACATTTTTAAATTCCTTTTTTTTATTTTTGGTGTCGAAAATTAAAGTTTTTTATTTTAATCAACGACGTATATAATAGTATACCGTTATTGAATAGCGTGTTAAATAAAAGTTTTAATAACAAGCGGCGCGGTAACGGTTTAGCGTCAAGTATTAACATCTCACGTAAAATTGCTATCCTAAATCATAGTCTAAAATCATTTAAATTACTACAAAACCTGTTGACACACAAATTAAAAACGCACCTGAATGCACCACCTCCAAGATTATGGCACTTGTGGGTCCGCTCGTCGCAGAGTCCACCGCAGTCGCTGGTGTCACTCGTGTTGATCGGACTGCGGCAGTGGGGCGTTTCGTCCGCGTTCCTCGCCACGCAGACTTCGTCGTCCCGACACTCTGTACACGGCCGGTTCGACCTTGTATGCGCCTCCAGGAAGTCGCGCGTTGTCGTCGTTGTCGTCGTTCTCCTCGTCGTCGGCGAACTTGACGGCGAACTGCTACCAATGAAATCTCTATAATACAATACATAAGTAAATATTTTAGCTACAACTATTTTCATTATATAATTCATACGTACCTCATCGTCGTACTCGTGACGGGTACAATGTCCAGCATAACCGTCGACCTACTCGTCGTCGTCGTCGACGGCGATGCCGACGACCACGTAGGTGCGAGATCCGAGTTAATGAGAATCACGTCCCTTGTGTCCTCAGAGCCCGGCACGTTGTTAGTGTTTATACTCGACGACGATGACGTCGAGACCGCCGCGACGTTCAGCGTGTCGTTAAGTACGTCGAGAAGCGTCGAACTTGGCGGTAACGACGACGATGGGAAGCCTGCTGGTAGTGCAAATTCTTGTTGGTGCTGCTGCTGTTGTTGGTCCTCGAGGTGTTCTGGGCCTGGACCTGTGCCATTACGTCGGAGATATTGACCGATTACGTGAAGCTTTTCCGGTTCTGCGATAAGAATGTTTTTCGGCCAAAAGTTATTATTTAAAAGTTTCCCAATTTAATATTATTTTTTGAATGTGCATAATTTATTTGAACAAAATTATATTTCCCTTGTATTAAGATGTTCGATAGTGTCATGACGTCAAGTATTTTTCTTAGCTGTTTACAAATTTACTGTACCTATGTATTAACAACTGTTCGATTAATTAACTTAAAAATAAACAACTGCCACTTCAAGCTAAGACAATAGTTATTCATTAATAACTATTATATCATGATTGGACTTTCCATAAAAAAATTTGATAAAATCATTAAAGAAGAACGGCAAAAGAAAAATTAAAAACAACAGCTCGCTAATGAAGCAAAAATCTGTAACTCCTGCTTCATGCAGCTGCCGTCGGCGACCTCGAAAAACCGCCACCATTACAAAATTATTCATCCTCCCGCGACGAAGACAAAACCCTCGCCGCCGCGCGCGCGTACTCGCCCCAGCGTGACGATCAAACTCCGCGACCTCCCACGCAAAAACTTACTTAGCGAATCTCTGCTACCGCAAAAACGTCCCTGCGCTTCGGGTGGAAAGACAGAAGAGAAAGAAGAAGAAAAAAAAGTACGAGCAGCCGTCGATCGATGCTCGCTGCAGAGTTCAAGGAAACGTGCAAAAAGCAGTCGCTGCCGCCACCGCCGCCTCTGGGTAAACATCCGCGCACTCGCGCTAACGGAGGATGCGCTCATTTTCACGCTCGGATGCGGCGTGAAGAGAAGAGAGGAAAAAGATGAGGAAGAGAGAAAGAGAGAGGTAGAGAAAGAGAGCGAGAAGCAACGATAATCTCTCTCACACTTGTCGGCGCGAGAGCTGCTAGTTTAATTGAATTGAGTCGGCAAAGGAGAGAGAAAGAGAGAGAGAAAAGAGGTGCTTGCGTGGGTTGTGAGGTATGTGGGAAGAGTCGCCACTGTAGTTGCCGAAGCTGCCTTTTTTTATTAATTAATTTGGGACTTGAGCGCGCGAAAAGGATTTTGTGTTTGTTTAAGATCGGCTCTGCGATGGCGTGCACCTTTTTTAGATTATTGGATTATGGCGATAAATTTTATTTAAGGAGAGATTACTTTTCTCGCCACAACACGGGAATCATATATATATATTCCTCTTAATTGGTGTGGATGTGTGGGACGATTAAAATAAAAATTATTGTTTGTATTAAAGTTTTGTCAAAAACAAACTTTTATTATAAAACCGCGTGTGCCAAATAATTGTTGAAAATTTACTGATATATAAAATTGTTTTGAGAGTTTTGAGAGAATGTATATATAATTCTACGGATAATAATTTCAAATTATCCGTCGTATAATCAGTCTCCACTCGCGGCGAAAAATGCAAATACCGTAAAATTAAAGTGTTTGCATCAATTTTTAAGAGGCTGAATTTACGCAACGACTTCTCGGAAGGATGATTCCAAGAAGGCGCGCACGCAGCGAGAGCGAAAAAGCACAATTGAAGCGCTCAATGCCGAGTTATGATATTAAAAGTAACAATGATCAATTTTGTACCACAGCGATCCCAAGATTTGCTCTTATATAATGTTTTTCATATCGTTGCTCGTCGACTTTAATACACCAATTATCATCCGAGCCCGCAAATATTCGATTCGTCACCCATCTTAAGTTTAATTGTCTGCACAATCCAGTCGGCTTCTACATAACTATATAGCAAAGCTTTTGAGTGAGACTTGTCGTTCTAGATTTTTAAATGAATTTAGAACCTTTATTCTAATAAAAAAAGAATTCAGTTTTGATTTTACAACGTAACATTAAACACCAAGTGTATCTTAAAAACAATGAAAACATAGATAACGCGTCCTCAACCTACAAATTGCCCGCACCACACCCTTTAGCAAAATAAATCAACTTGCCATCAAATCACTCGCTCAAATAATCCATTAAAATGAATTATTATACCCCTTCTCCATCGTCCCATCGACGCGTCCCTCACCTTCGCCTATAATACCACCCCCACCACCACTACCACATATAACCACCTCCTCACAAAAGGGTCACACTCGGACGCGCGCGTACGCACATTCGTCTGAGCATACCTCATCGCGTCTCAATAAAGAAACCCAACTCTCTCGCTCTCTCGGATTGATTTCAATTTGCATCCCATGAACCCGCGCGATAAAAATTTCAATTAATTTTACTGCAAATTGCTACCGCAGCCCTCCGGTATATACACTCTACCAGCAGCAGCAGCAACACGGGACATCCGCCGAGTGACAGGAGTTAACGATAGCGATTTATCGTATATATATATACGCATGTACGAGTAAGCGAACCGGTTTTTACTTTTCGCGACGCGCGCGCGCGAGCGCGTATTTTGCGGAAGAAAGGGGACGCGTGTGTGGAGTCGATTTTATATACGGCATCACGGAGTATAACACACGCTGCGGGTTTACGACGACGATTGGGAGCGGATTCGAAATGAGGTATTAGCGCGCGCGCGCGGGTTTTGCGAGTGAACGCGCTGTTGGGTGCGTTGAAGCGAGATGCGGCTTAAATGGCGCGCGCGGAGAGATCGGTATTTGAATGACGACGCTCTTGGGATATAAAGTTTTTATTGTTGCGTGTGTCCGAGACTTGTGTTCGACGGGGGAATACGAGGAATTTTCTTAATTTATGTTGTTATAACGTTTAATGTATATATGTTACGTTGAATTGCATATATGGGACACTTTACATGTGATTATGGTAAAAGTTGACACATTTTTTTTCTAACTATACATATTCAACGAAAGGTTAATAATACTATTGGAACGTATATAGTCTTATATTGTTTTAAACTAAACGATTGTTCATTGCTTGTAAACTTCAAAGTACTTTTCATATACTAGGCCTAACTTTAAGTCTTTAAATATGTTATCGTTCGATCTATACTGCACATAATGAGCTCTATCGATTCATATATGGCCATAACCCACAGGCGTCTCTATTGAAAAGCAAACTCTTTTTATGTACCTACTACCCACCAACACACAACCCTAATCGTCATTCGATACGGCTGAATACTAAATCGCGCGCGCCATTCGCTCAATAATATAATCCATTGACACGATCTCATTACGACAACCGATTCATTGTTCGTCGTCACACAGAAATCCATTGAAAATCCTTCAGAAAACAGTCTCCCCTTACACACACACACACACACACACACCGCGCACACGCGTTAATTAACTTTTTTCCTCATTACCCAGCCGGTCGATTTTTATCCGTATACGTGTGCGCATCACCGCAACCAACAACCCGCTAGTCATCAATTCATCCTCACTGCACTACACTCCGCGATAAAGACATTGTCCCCCCCCCGCCCCCCTTCTCTCTCCTTCCCGCGAAATTGAAACGTCAGCGCGAGCGCGGAAGCTATAAGTACTCGCCGAGTAATTCGTCCCTTCGATTAATTTACGAGGCGAGTATATACACGCGCGAAAGAAAGGCATCTTACTCGTATATATATACAGATCGCATCTCGCGCGCGCGCGCGCGCGGCCTCTCGGAAGCGCTTATATGCCCGAGTTAAGATCGGTATGGCACATGTATGTATATGTACACACGTATGTATGTGTGTGTGTGTGTGTAAGTGAACGTGTATATGTATAAGCGACAGTCCTCGGGATTACGGGGCGAATAATGTTCCCATGCCCCTGAATGTCGCGGAATTTACAAGTCAAGTGCACTGCCGCAGCTGTGGTTATACTGTGTTGCTCCTATATGCTACTACTGCTGCTTATACTGATGCGGGCCTTATTTAGGAGTTTTAATAACGACACTGTTGAGCGTGAGGGGTATGGTTTGGAAATTTTCATTGGGTTATTGGGTTAACGATGACGGCTTTACGCAATGCGCTGGTATTGTTTATCGGTCGTAATGCCATTGAGGTGATTTTTGTGAATTGTAATCGATCAGGTGGAGAGAAAGAGAGAGAGAGAGAGAGATTTTATGGATATTTTTGGTAAGAAGGTGCATGGGATAGGTTGGGATCGTGTAGAGGTGATTTAGGATCGAGATTTTTAATACTTGTATAAGTATTTTTAATGATGTAAAAGTTTGGAATTTTGCAATCGATGGAAATGTAAATATCATGGTGGATAATGGTACGAAAGTGTAGGTTCACGTAAAATATTAAATACTTATTTGAATTTGTCTGGTTTGTTTTAAGTGAATTCGCAACTTATGCTGTGTTTGTCTTTACATTTATACAATACGATTTATTATAAAATATTGTAAGTAGTTATTTTAGATTTTCAAAAATTATACTTCAGAAGATCGTACTATCTTTTTTTTGTTTTAAGATTTAAACTTCGCATGACGACGAAGGACGCGTATAAGATTTTAGACATTAAACCTTAATTCCATATCAAGAATACCAACAATAAATTAAATGCAAATGCAAACATACACACAGAACGGCTTCGAAAAACCACACGCATATTCGTTGAACAGTGCAGACTCGGATTGCTCGACAAATTGATTATGATCGCGCGACGTTAAGACCACGAACGAGAAGGGTGAGAAAGTTCGCTGAGCGACGCGGGGGAGAGAGAAAAATCGGCGCTAATCCAGTTTCTCTCTTAAATGCGACTCTGTGCGCGTGGCCGCGTGCTTAATAGGATTACGATCCGAATCTCATTACGGGTCGCGTCAAAATACAAATAAAAGAGAACCGAGCGCGTGTTATACAGCTAATCTTCTCTCTCTCTCTTTCTTGGGTGACGCGTCGGAAATTTACTCGTTGTACGGACAGGTGTATGCGTGGCTGTCTTTTTGGAGAATGAGAGCTTAATAAGGTAAATAAGGCTTGGAATGGCCGATGCTATCGGGACCCTGATGGCGCGAGAGACGTTTGGGAGAATCGGCGACAAATCTAAATTAAAGAAAGAAAGGGACGCTTGACGTTGAGACGCTACTTCGCCACAGGTGCCATGCGGTTGCTACAGCTGAAAGTTTATGGATATGGCAGGCTTTTTGCGGAAAAGCGAGGATAAATATTTGCCAGATTATTATGGCGAATTCAAATGTGCCACGTAATGAGGTGCTTGACGTTAAGATCCGCTACTTGGCTTTAACGATATATCGTTGTATTTTTATTATTCGTTACATTATAATTGTAAAGTACACTGTGAATGATTAGTAATAGAGAAATAACCATTCTGGAATTTACATAAATAATTTTATATTATTTTTTTCATTAAAATTTAATGATTTCCTCAAAAGAATATACTTGACGTCATGACACTACCAAGCCCCTTTAAATTTCTCATTCCCACAAAAATCAAACCTCTTTAACCCAAGAACCAACCGTCCATATAAAACACTACAAAAAACAACTACTGTCTAACACACTTATCGGAACGTCACCTATAACTTTCCGTCACAGAAAAACATTGTTATCACGCAAAACTCAACCGATACTCACCGAAGACAATGTACAAGGCGATGCCACCGATACCCAGTAACGCCAGCACGACAATCAACACGAGTATGAGAGATTTGGTGCAGGCGGTACCGTTAAGAGGTCTGCCAAAGTGTAGAGTCCAACCGTGGCGGTGCTTTCGCAGTCGGGCTGGATGGGGCGCTGGCTCGTCGCGCACGCTGCGACGTAGGTTCGCCCGGTTGTCCGAGCTTGGCGAGTTTGCCGATACGGCTGAGTACGCTCTCTGAAAATCATAAGCGAAGAGGTGGTGTTATCATTTTTTATCTATGTTGGTTGATGAAGTTTTAAAAAATTTTTTTGCGGAGTGATATTTTTATATTTATATAATTGGTATATAATTGGTAATTGATGTATGCTTTTTTTATAAGAAGGTATTTTAAGAATAAAAAATACTTGTATACCATCGTCTAAATAAGAACGTTTAAATAGTCCTCGTTTTCTTTTCTAAAGTAACATATACTATCCTTACCAAATAAAAAGTTACAATTCTCAACCAACCACTTCTCCGAACAGCATTTACTTAAGAACCCCATAAATCGACAAATAAATACACGCCATAAGTGAAATAACACAGGGTTACAATAATAGTAGAACTCATTTCCGCGAGTAATTGCAATATAACTTCTCCCACTTCATCATCATCACGAGCTAACCACTGTCATACGAATTTCGCGAGTGCCAGAATTAATCTATAAGTTCGTGGAAAGTGGACCACTGCGCAGTATTGGACTTTGTATTTCTCCTTCCGTTCTCCTCTTTCTCTTTCTCTCTATGTATAGGCCTGCGTTTCTGTTAGCTTGGCGCGTAGACGAGATGGTGTCGGAGAGCTGAGTTATTGCGTCTAGTGCGTACTGTACCGAAATAGGCGGATTCTGCGGTGTACGCCAGTGGCTGCTTGATCGAAATATAATTGAATCGGAATATAAAAGATTGGCATGGTGGCGTAAGATAATGTAAAAGCGTATTTTATATATTATAATATTGTGGTGTAAGTGAGATTGAAGGAACTGTATGCAAGCGAAAAATTTTGTCTATAGGCTATTATTTGCATTTTCCATTATAATGTGAGAAAGTAGTGTGCTTCCTTCGTTATTCAGTCGATTTTAATTATCTTTACATAAATCCTTCGCTATAGTGTTACATTACGTAAAATTACATCTCGTTAACGTTACGTCCTAATCACTGAAGTTTCACATATCTGTACACTATAGAAAGCTACACAAAAGAGCTCTTAAAGAGTACTAACATCTACAAAATGTTCCATATACGAAACTCCACCTGTTGAGAACGAAAATTTACATTTACGAATTCATATACATTCTATAAAAAAAAATTGTCGAATCATCCGACCTCGTAACACCTTACCATAAATTCACCTTCAATTTCCTACATCATAAATTCTCACGCATATACATATACTCGTACAAATCACTCCCTTTCAACCTTACAAAACCATCTCCCACCCACGCGACTATACCACCAACCTTAGCTTTAACAAAACGAAAATCTCGTTTTATAAACGACAGCCTGTGCGATAAGACATCAACCGCATCTCTATACACACATACACCACACTCTCATATAATATATAAATACATTCTCGTGAGCGCACGCGCGACATGCGAGTGTAACGAACCCACTCGGGCTATTTGCCAGTGCAAGGGACACGTGTATACGTATATATATATACATAAACGCGAGGGTGGCATAATTCTGTATTCGGTATAATGCGCACGCGCGATGACGTTAACGGAACGGTTAACAATGAAAACACAGCTGACTCGCGAGTCCGCGCGAGACTGAGTGTATGTAACAATGAGAAATCGTGAGGGGAAAGAGAGGAAGTCGCGAGATAAGGTTGAAGAATCTTTTTTTTGGAGCTGTGGTATACGGGGATAAAGGATTGTAACTGGGATGAGGTTTTTATGGGGGGAAGAGGTTTGAAGGACTGGGTCATTATTTATGGAAGGCTGCTGTCTTGACGGGGGCAGAGGAAAGTAGGCAGCGGTTTTTCAAGTAACAGTTTCGGTGAAATCGGTCAAGTGACTCTTGTTAAATAACTTTTTTATTTTTTAAAATAATAAATGATAGTTATTGTATTATATAATACGATTTTTACTATTGAATTGTAAATAATACGCAATCGAAGAAAACAAATTTTAATAGCATATAAATGGTAATTCCGGATCATGGATAAGTAACTGATGAAAAGTGAACAGTCGTGTACTAAAATATACATTTCTACTCGGAACCGCAATCTATTACGATAACTTTTTTTTATATTAGAAATAGAATAATTGCGTACTCGTGGGAAGATACTTCGACATTATGTAACGACCGTATAACGTCGCTCGGGCATAGCATCAATTTTACGTCGCGCGGCTCTCAGATACGCGCCGATAAAATGAGCTTAATTAAGACTTTAGAAGTGTTTGGCCTACTTGCCGCGCTAAGTAGCAATTACAACTAGCCTCTCTTAAAATAACCGGGGGCAATGACGCGCGCGCGGTGCAACTGACACGCGGCCAATTGGATTTTTCGGTACGACTGTTATGTCGGTCTGGAAATGAATGCGACAAGTATATTCATATAAATAGATTTAATACAGATTTTTACAGTTAACTAATGTACACATTGTATTTGCGTGAAAAAAAATTATAAACAACGCTTTTTTTTCATTTTAAACGTTTCATTTTTATGTATAATAATATATAAAAAAAACAATAAATCTGCAAACCACATGAATTTTGTATAGCACCTAAGTTTTCTCAGAGACCGCAGACCCTGCTCGAGGAATTAACAACCGGTTGCAATGTGAAATCGTCCGCGTGCACTGTACCTCGTCTCCCTCCCACTCACCTTCCCCCAAACACTAGCAATCATCTTATACCCATTCATCTTTCCTACCCCTCTTTTACGGAACAATGAAAAAAGAAAAAAGAAAAGAAAAAAAAATCGAACCTTATTTATAAACATCCCCGAGTGCACGCGCTTACGCAGCATAAAAAACAAAGCAACAAGTACAAACGATTTCACGCAGACACATTCGTGTTGTAAATACAATCGTACGGCATTTATAGCACGTACGGAGCAATGATAAACAGTCAGCGCGATTTTCCCAGATAATTGAAGGAGGTCCCTTAGGCACTGCAACATACGTGAACTTCGAACCGCAACGTTAGAGAGGGGACCAGGGGGCGGTATAGAAAATTGTGTAGTGCACGTATACTGCTGCTATCTTATCAAGAGTCATCATTACTCGAGAACTTTTCGATGTGGGATTTGAATAAGTACGGGGTTCCGTATAACAGATGGCATAGATAACGTATACATATAAGTAGTCATCTACCGAATATTTCATTCGGAATTTAGTTAGCGCGCTGTTGTATTGCTTATAATATACTATATAACTTTTACTATTATGTATACTTTCGTATAAAGTTGAAAATCGATCGTAATAGTAGACAAATTTTTCCTTTATCTCTCCGCGTATAGTATATATATATATGCAAAACGCAATGTATATATTATTCAGCTTTGAATATCAAATTTCACGCGACCGTTACATAACTTTCGATAGACCGATCACACACACGTGAATTTCACAATTTCGGTACGATCTTGATATAGGTATACCTTAAGCTCCGCACTTTCCACAATTCTCCGCACTTTCCAAACAAAAGACTCGTGTGTAATTTCCTTATATATATATATCTCGCGAGCGTGAAATTTGTCACCCTCAAAGCCCGATCCCACAGCGAAATTCCCGTCTCTCCATGGCAGCAACAGCAGCAGCAGCAGCTGATTTCTTCATAAATAATAGATAACTCCCCTCTACCAGCGTCCTCGCCATTGTAAATTCTAATCGGCCGCTCACGATGGGACCTTCATTATATGCATATACGTCGGAGGGGGCGCTTATACGTTGCTGTGAATTTTTTTTTCGGGGACGTGGGTACCTATATATATAATGTACTTGCGCGCGCGCGTGCGCTCCAGGATGTTGGGCAACAGCTACAACGTGGTTATTGTGCTCTCGTGTGTTGTGTCCTTCGTATCGATGTAAAGTGAAAAGACAGTGGCGCGCGCACACGATCGTTGTCAATCCCCATGCGCGCGCGAGCGCAGGTTGATGCCGATCTATTCAATGTGAGAGGAACGACGCGTATGTGTCGCCTTTTTGCCTTTCCCACGTATAATTCGTATGGGTTTTTCCTTGTGTTATTTCTCGCGGTGATTCTCCGACGATTGTCTATTATTGTTATGGTGAGAGGAAGAAAGAAAGAGTGACGTTTTTCTGCAGCTTTGGGGTTTGTCGAGCTGGAAAATTTGCTCGAATGCATAATTCCGATTGATTTACGTGGTATATAGTGCACGTGAAGTGGAACGCGAATCGAGTGCTGAAGTATGCATTGTGCTCTGGCAATTTGTTTCTTATAGCTAAATCATTTTTATTGGGGAAGGTGATTGCATGGATACCGAATCTTATACTTCTTGGTCTCTTTTAACTTTCTCTTGGACTGTTTAAATTTAATGTGTTTTATAATATTTTTAATGTTTATATTATTATAAACATAATTCTAATATGTAATTAATTATAAGTTCTAATTCATCTTAATTTGAACAAGCGAAAATAAACCAAAAATATTAATATGAATTTCCACTTATTTAACGTACATACGACTACTTTCACTTATTTAAATTAAGAGGGTGTATCTAACCAAAACATTATTAAAGCTCAGTTAACCACACTCCCCCACAAAAAAACATATACTACTCAAAAATAAAAAAATGATGGTATCTTCTTCTGATCAAATTCAATAAAATCTTACACAAACAATCTTTCATCCCACCACACACATAAACCTTCACACGAAAGCTCCCTCAACCTGCGCATTCCACTCCACTCCATTCGATTCTCTCTCACCCCACCCATCTTCTCTCACTTCCTCCCATCCGACTTCCTCCCATCGAGGGTTGGCCCGATGCACAATCACGTGTACCTACACTTATATACTTGACGAATAAAAAAAAAAAGAAGATCGAAGGGGACCACGCCTCCCTTGTTTTCCGCGAGACGCTATCGCAGCGGAAGGCAATTAAAGTGCGCGCACCGTATAGCCGCCTCTTCCTTTTTCCATACGCGCGTTGTTGCACGCTGCAGCTTTTTTGGCAAGTGTCGACGTTTTGTGATTACGTGGCTGGTTTCGTAGGGATGGGGAAAGGGGGAAGGTTATTAGCGAAGTGGTAAAAATGACAGAGAGGGTAGTTTTTTTTTTGAGATGAGAGATTGTCGCGAGGTAGAAGTGTCCAGATGAGTTGCGGTGATTTTAGTTTATGTGGTTGTGGATGTTGTTTGGGAAATGGTAAAATTTTTCTTTAATGCACACTTTTACAGGAGTTATAACGCTTGTAGAAAGTTTTATAATAAGAAGTATACAAGAAAATAGAGTTTTCAATAATTTGTCTTGGAAACGATATTATAAATCACATGCGGGTCTATTAGCTTGTGTATATATAGAATCTGCTCCCGGATATTACATGTCGCGATATACACACGCAGCAGTATATAAGAAAGAAAATGAAAAGACATTTTTCGTACTCTAAGTAACACGGCTTTATATAATACGAAAAATAACTTTGCTCATTGGATTTAACGATCTGTTTATATAGAACCATAAAATCTCATTCACCCGCGCGCTATAAAAGTCCGCACGCACAGCTGATCGAGACTCAAATCCACTCCAAACCAGTAGTACTTCATAAATACACCTTTTACAGACTCGACACGCACTTCATATATATATATCATCATAAGCTGCCGTTGTACTGTCGCGAAATAAAAAAAAAAAGAAGAAAAGAATCAAACAACGCCATAACTTTCCACACAACCTCATCAGACCTCGACGCGACATCTTTCCCGACAGCAGCAAATCGAGAGACGCGCGTATGCAATAAATAACTCGGCGCGCCATTGATATCGTAATTCGTTGTGCGTGTATGTATCCCTACCAAAAAAAGAAACAACTCGATGTCTTTTTCGGGGAGAAGCCTTAACGACCGAACATGAATGTTTTTGCTAGCGGCTCGAATGCAATTAAGGTATACATATATATATATGTGAGCACAAAGCTCACGGGAATTTTCGGGGTTATACTAGGTTATGTGCGGGTGTGCAAAAAAAGAATCGAGAACGATGATATGATGAAGAAGTTTAAGGGCGGTTTCAAATGTGACGCAGTTATGAATGGAAGGATGTTTCGGGAATGAGGTTTTAATGTGAGGTTTCACTTGCCCCGATGTTTCTTACAGTGGATTTTATGTTTTTTGTTATCCTGTAATTGTTAATATATAACAATAACTTATCGCAACCAGCAATTCTACTTATAAGATGATTATTTTCATGTGAATTGTAAAATATTCTATGCTTTCTAAAACAGAATTGTCTTCATTATTACATTTGCATTTTATAAGCAAAATTTTCTCTTACTTCAATGTTTCTTTACCAACCTCAATGACCCAAAAAGTTATCTTTTACACCCTTGCCTACCCCCGCAATAAAATCCAAAAATACCTCTCCTTAACGACACACACACGCACTTCCTTCCCCCCTCTCAAAAAGAAATCTCCAACTCGATTGCCCTCCTCCTCCGTTCCCTTCTCATCCCTCCTTATACGCTGCTTTGCACGCGACATAATAAACTCGCCTCCTCCTCCTCGTCGCACGCAGCTGCAAGACGTACGCGCGCACTGAAATTTCAAACGCAGCGACGCGGTGGCATATGCGTATATATATACATATATATATATGCATGCACACCCGATCGCGCGTGTCCCTCTTTGATGTGTTTTCGTGCTCGCCTTCTCGTCGTCGTCGTCTTACGGGAGATGAGATTTAAAAGGTTAAAATTTAGACGCGACACTGTTCGCCCAAACGGCAGAGTAGTAAGGATGCGTGCCGAATGTGTTACGGTTTTGGGGTATATTTTAAGAGACAACGTGATTTGAGTGTTTTGAGAGAGAGAGAGAAAAGGTTATTTTGAGGTGGCGATTTCATTTGTGCTTTTATAGGATGATTATGATGCGGGTAGAGTATAATCGTTGGATAAAGAAAACGGGTTTGCGATATTTTTAACGATGCCGTACGCACAGGCTCGTTTCCTGCTTCTTCTATATATAAACGCAAACTTTTCCGCAGCAACTTTCCAGCTTTGATACATAAGCGCCGGTATAATTAACGGCTAAAATCAACCTCGTACGTTTGCTATTTTCATATGGATAATATATAAGAGACTGAAGAAAAATTTATCCTCATCAGGGGTAAAGTTTAGATGCAAAATATACAGTTTGATCAGCCAAATGCAGCTTGGCTTTATTTTCGCGAGTGTACACGAGGCCAACTATAAATTTCACTCGGGTTTATTAGTTTTTTATGAGGGCTTTGAGAGCTTTATTAAACCACGAGCGAGTGGGCGAAATAAAACAACCACGTTTGGGACTTTTTATAACGGAGTTTGTAAAACTAAATCGGGACAATTTGAAATTACACGGTCGTATATAAATATATCTTTTATATAGCGAATTTGTCCGATGAAATAATGGTGTGCGAAAGTATAGGTATATAACGGGGTCGCTGTATGATTTCTTCATCAATGAAAATAAAACCGTGACGAATACGCGAAATATGCCGTTTATATTAGAGAGAAAAAAAAATGGTTGGACGATAAGATTTTGCACGTTTAAATTAGATAAGATACGGTGGCTGAATCACTGCAGCGACACTTTAAAATCATTTATAAAATGGTATATAAAATAGCTAAAATTTTTTATAATAAAGTAACTTGTGCTTTTAATATACAAATATTATAGATTAACAGCTTACTTGAGCAGTTTTGTACCACTGCTTTTTAAAAACTAAAAATCGATTCAACCAACAACCACTATATCATTACGTTCACAAGCATACAGACTCACTATAGTTAAAAAAAGAATACACAATAAATACTCTGTAACAGTAATTTGTCGTAACACATATAAGACCACAATAAAGCTAACCGACTCATTAGATCTTATCTAAACAAACATAAATACAATCGCCGTACGTACCGCCATTAATTACGCAAAACTCCCTCTTCTCACCAACTCAAACACACTTCACGATTCTTGCCAACCCTTCACTCGATCACCAGTGTACATCGCAAAACCGCATCCTCGCGACAACGCTGAATCGCTTCGGTTCTCTCTCTCTCTCTCTCTCTCTCTCTCTCTTTCGCAACTACAGAAGAAACTCGCGCGCGACAAATATCGAACTCCGCGGTCGCTGCGCGATCGACACCGTAAATCACGACGTGTTTCTTTCCCCCTCTCCCTCTCTACATACATATATATATATATATATATATACGCGGGATTTTAATAAGCCGCGGGATTCCGCGCTAATGGTCATCGTCGAATTTTTGCTCACTCTCTCCCCACTTGCGTGAAAAACAATAAGGGGAAACTCACTCTCTCTCTCACTTGTTATTATGTCGATTTTCCCACGTCGAGGTGCTGTGTTTATATATATATATACATACATACATACACACATGTACACGAAATAATAATAAAAAAGAATGACGTGAAACAGTAAGAGAGAGAGAGAGGAGGGAGGAGAAAAAATTCTCTAGCGATTTTATCTAGCGCGTGTCTTTGCGCAAGGATCGAGCGCCTGAATTTAAAAGTTTAAAGGAGCTGTGTGTGTGTGTATGTGTATGTGTGCGCTACGGGGACTTATTATCGCGCGCCTCGCATAATGGGATAGTTAACGCGCGACGCGTGTCCATTATGTGCCCGCGAGGTACTATACACTGTGCTAAAGCGTTCCCGATTTCCAATCTATCCGATCGGAGGAGATTGTTTCGTGGGTATATATGTATATATGTGTACATGGGTTGTCTAGGAGGTATGGAGTATATATATGGCGATGCTGTCGCGAGATGCCGGGAGGTGTGGTTTACATTTTGACGCGCTAAGCCTGGAGGAGTTGTGAGAGGTTTGTGTATGGATTATAGGGAATGTTTGCGACGTTTAGTGGTTTGAAATGAAAGTAGGAGTTAATTTTTGGTGGATGGAAAGCAAATTATAATGAGGTTTACAGAGATTTTAAGTTGATGTAAGTTCAACACTCTCAGTCTTTATGTTGTACTATTACAAACTAAAGTAAATTTTTTAACAACTTTTTTTGCAAAAGTTCAATCAACAAAATCGAACAATAGAAGCGTTTTCTAATTACAAAAGAGACAGTTACAACTATAATAAAACTAAACGACTTAAAAAGAAGAAAGTATATATATATATATACAAACAAAACCTCATCATCGACAATTTCCTGTCAGAATTTCTTGAGAAATGATCCGCGACGAGGTGGCAACAAAACTATATCTATATACACAACAGAAGCAAGACAGACTGCTCACTTATTTTTTGTCCCACAGCACGAGCAGCATCGGGCGCGGCATTTGAGGCATTTTAACGAAAGTGAATGTGCGCGCCTATGACTGGCAAATATGCGCGTTATCGCGCGTGGGTACACAGAGATTTTTGCGATCGGTACCGCGCGATGTGCGTATTTAACGCGCCCGAGATCGCGAGAGTATATAATGTTGTAGAAAAAATGCGGGAATGTTGCTCCCTCGTATAGGATAACAAAATGTAATATTTATGAGGTTGTATTGCTCACCGAGTGTCGTTAAAATGTGTTACGTTGCAATTTTTGCTATAAGGAATGTTTTAATTTTATATGATAGAAATACATAGCGTGTACAATAATATCAGAAAGAAAGAAGTATCTCATTAAAACTTAAAGAAGTAAAAGGCATTTTATAAGCAATCAATAAACATACTTTATTTCATTTGAGTGTCAATAATATCAACCAATTTTTTTTACCAAAAAAGGCAAAGTAAATCACACCAGTATTACACAATCCCCCATAAAACAATTACCCAGAAAAATGAATTCGCCGCATAACAATTTTAAAATCCGTCATTCCCTTCTAAACTTCATGTATAAACATCCTCGGCGCACATACATCCGAAAAGCCCCGCGCAATTTTGAAATTCACCGCTTAAGAAACAAGACACCGCTCGAAACCACCACATACGTAATACCTGTAATCCCTTTACGCGCTCAAACACTGTGTATTACAAAGAGCGCGCGCGCGCGCGTGAGGTAGCATCTCAGACATTCGATTTTACAATTCGAATGAAAATATATCCGTAATTTAAATCTAGGCAACGTTTGCCTCCTTACACACATAGATACATGCAGGTATAGGTACACTTACAGCCAGCCTATATATAGTCCCTTACTCTCGGGGCCTCACGCGCTCATGCATTATTCAACGACGCGGCGATAATGCGCAAAAATAAACGCGATCGTCTCTGCTCCTGCTGCTGCTGCTACTCTTGGGGCCCCTTGCGAGTCGTAATTCAAGCTAATCAACTGGCTACGAAGGTATATATATATATATATATATATATATATATGTGTATGTATATGTGTATACATACATACATAGCCGACGCGCATAAAGACTTCATTGAAGAAGAAGAGAGGGGGGGAAGGAGGCAAAATTTCTTCGCCGATCGAAATACATATTCCGCCGTTATGAATAATCAATTGCACGAGTTGAAGGAGGTATACAGAAGAAGGAGGGCTCACGTTTTTTCGACGACGCGGTAAATCACGACGGCGAAATTGTTGCGAGAGAGAGAGAGAGAGAGAGAGAGAGAGAGAGAGAGGTTGAGAGGGAGAGGAAGAAGAAGTGTCGCCATGAGGAGGTTTGGGAAAGAGAGAGAGAGAGCGAGATACGGTGATGAAAGAAGGGCTCTGAGATGAAGGAATTGAGGTTTTGATGGGTATTGTGCAGTGAGTATCGTCGCAGGAAGTCTATATGAGCTTGATTAAGATGACCGTTCGATTGGGTTATCTTTTAGTGCACGTGTTAATCTGGGTGGTTAATTAAATTTAATGAATATTGGGTATCTGGTTGAATGAGAAATTCTTCATTCATAACTGTCGAGTGCTTCGAAATTTCCGTATCTTCGACGGTGGCATGTTTGAATATGTTTATCGAAGTAAATATTTAAGTTTCCTGTCACTGATTTAAATTTTGTTGTTGTAGAAATAAAATATGAGCATTAAAATTTATTACTACCGTAACAATTGCAGTCACTTAAAGAATTGACAACTTCAATCAATAAAACATCTTAATGAAATGTTTATTAAATTAGTTTTAGTAATATTCATGTAATCGTTGAAGAGACTCATATTTTCATGAAAAAACTACTAAAATTTGCTGTAAAAAATTGCTATCATTTCATAACTTTTTTATAATCATAAGAAATCGAAATAATTAATTTATATTACTACATCCCTTTCCCTATAGTACTCCAAATTTAAAACAAACTCAACATATACCCTCAACCGCACACAATCGACGCAATATGATTTACAATCCCCACACAGTATACATTATTCACCGCGATCTTCTTCTGTCGAGTCTAATCAACTACTAAAAGCCACACGCCACTGCGTAAAGACTTTATCGATTAGGGGTAGTCGTCGCGCGGGCGGCAACGCAAAGGTGTATTCCAAGCGGTTCGTCGCCGACGCTCGTCTGAAATACATGTATTCCGTTGTATTATGAATAAATCAATTGCACGAATTTCTGACGGCGGTTGCTTGCACTCGCGCGCTCGCGTTCGGCTTTTTGCACCACACAGCGAGCCATAAATCACATTCGAAATTGACTGAAGAAATTTCGTCATGCGGCGAGGAGATGAAATACGTTATGTATGAAATGTGTATGTATATGTTGAGGGGGTTTTGCAAGGTGAGGGATGGCATGGTCGAAAAATGTCGGGTTTATTTAAAGTGAATTCTCCTGTGTGTTGGCGATGGTAGAACAGAAGAATGACTTGTACGAGTTTTACATTGTTGAAATAATAATGTTGTGTAATTTCAAAAATGTGTAATTTTGCAGAGTTCCATAGTAGCAGCTTTTAAAATAAACTTTTTGCAAAAATTAAACTTTTAATTAATTTAACTATCAAAATAGTCTAGTGCTTCAAATCGAAACCCTCTAACTTATTAACCCTCGAACTTGCACACATGCAGGAGAAGTACTTTTTCTTCTTAAATCAAGAGAAGAAAAGATTTTATTTTTGGAATCTTTAATGACGGGATAGCGCGAACGCAGTCCCGGCTAACAAAAATTATACGCCCGAGATATCCACATTAGGGATATTCGCAAGGGTCAGCTCAACCGTAGTGCAATGGGAGAGCCTCACCCTGGAGGAACCGCCTTGTTGATCACGGTAACCTCTGCGCCAGGTAAGTATGCTTTTCGCCGCTCAGCCACTTCTATTTCACCCCTGAGCCCTTCATTTTCACTTGCGAGAGCGACGATTCCTATAGCTTCGACATGGGGATCCTACGTCCCTAGCCATCTGGCGGTTGGCTATGGATGCTGCAGTGCAAGGGAGGAAAGTGGAGGGGTGAGAAAGCGGAATGAGGGTCGAGAATGCAGGGAAATGTTTTGGCGGGGAAACTTGAATGCTGGAATCCGGTTGAGTTTGAGGCTGTAGGGAAGGTTGAGAGAATAGCGTATGGGGAGGCGAGTATGCATGCTGCAATGATTTCCGTTATAAACCGTCGGCTCAATTAAAAAATCAGACACCTCGCACCTAAGGTGAAGATATTATTTGAGTTGAATATCATTTACTGACATTGAAAAATTGACTACTCCTCTATACTTTATTTATCTATTTTCTGGTATCGTTGTTCCAATTATACATATAACAAATTTATATTTATTAGTAAAGAAAGAAAAAATTAAAAAATCTTATTTCCGTTTAATGATATTGTAAGAACCACCTTCCGTCAATGCAGTAAGAGAGTCAAAGTATAATTCGGCTCTAATAGCTATTTCAATGCTATATCATAGCGGTATAATCGGTCGCACTAAATATACCGCATTTACGATAATGTTGCTTTAATCTTTTAAAATAAAGTGATAAATTAGGTCTCCGGTTGATATAGCAAAATTTATCTTTTTAGACACCACAATCCTACTTTTCATAGTTTTTACTTAATTTAGTAAATAATGTTAAAAATTCATCTGAGGCATCTTAAAATTATTGATATCTTTTATAAAATGTCAAGGGAGTGAGAGCTAAAATTAATGAACAAGATAAATTAATTTTACGACTAAAAAGCAACATAGTAGGTATATTTATATATTATTAATGTCACAAAGTAGTACCTGGAAAACTATACTATAATTCACAGAAGTCTTTTATGATAATAGTTTATTAGTAAGTAGATATTAGTAAACAATCTATAAGTTAACAAGATTTAAAAAACGCAGGTGACATCGACAGAAAATAGGCAGCGAAAATTGATGCATTAGCATAAAACTTAGCCACTAATATTTAATGACAACCTTGCTGACATACCTTGAACTATATACATATAGCAATGTTATGACGATTCAGTTAAGATTACATTTTGTATTGATTCTTTACCAACAATATACTGTATTGTTAACAAATTTTTATTTATATAGTATAGAAAACAAAAACTGAAGTATTTATAATCTCCAAATATGTATATACCCAATTTGAAATTGCGGTCGGAATTGATTCGAGCGAGGTTACAACAAAGACTATCCGTTCACGTTCTAACTTGATTTTGCATATGATTTCAGAAAGTTTAAAGAGAAAATTGATCAGTAAGTATTTATTGACGTAGAAACAAATTATGTAATTCTGATAAACAGAAGTATACAATTTGTTCAGGATTTTACAATAAACGTTTCACAAAAAAAAAACATTAGTACTTTAGTTGCCAGATCATTGTTAGCGTCGAAAATTCCCTTTTAAAATACTAGCATTCTGAATCCAAAATTTCATTATCAAAAAACTTTTGCGAAGACGTATAGCAGATGTATTTTGAACATATTAATCCTTTGGTTGCCAGACAAATTGCTGGTATTAAAAATTCCCTTTTAAAATACCAATATTCTGAATGCTAATTTGCATTAGACCATATAACGAATAGAAAAAATATTTCTTAAGCTGTTCAAATAATTTTAACATTTGAATAATAAGTAATAATTTATAAATCAAACAAAAAAATTAAAAGTCATTGCGTAAATTTACGCTTGAATGAAAATACTCTCCAGAATTTTAACATCAAAGGATATTCAAAATCTTCCAGAAGTTCCTCAAAGATTTTTTATGTTTGAATTCAATTATTCGGGATAGCGCGAACGCAGTCCCGGCTAACAAAAATTATACGCCCGAGATATCCACATTAGGGATATTCGCAAGGGTCAGCTCGACCGTAGTGCAATGGAAGAGCCTCGCCCTGGAGGAACCGCCTTTTTGATCACGGTAACCTCTGCGCCAGGTAAGTATGCTTTCAGCCGCTCAGCCTCCTATATTTGACTACTGGCGTGCGCCTTTTTACTTGCGGGTTTCCCCCGGCCTATGCTCTCAACATGGGGCGACTTGGTCGCCACCATCTAGCGGTCGCTCCGACAACTAGGGAGCGAATTTCGATTAGCAGATGCCTACCCGTGCATGCGTTGTGTTCGTGTACCGCGCATGCGCGGACAATTGAAGGAACATTTGGCGCGCTAAATGAATCGATTATATGTAGGGGATGGTATGTTTTATATATATATATTGTTGTTTTTATTACGATGTATAGGTACAAATTTTGATTTAGTGTCATTTAGGAATTTTTTTTTTATTTAATTTGTCACATAGAAACAATTGTTTTTCATGTAGAATTTTGCACTGTATGTATACTAAGTTTTATTTAATTTTCATTGTAAAGACTATCGTGTTTTTTAATAAATTTCTTTCTGAACATCCAACAATATATTTTATATTTTAAATATAGAAATTATTTAACGCCTTATTAAAGACACATAAATTTATTCACATTTAATTTCTTAATCTTCCTATAAAATGAAGACATATCCAAATTGACAAAGAAAAAAAGTTTAAATTACACAGCAAAACTTTAACTGCATAAAATGAAGAAAATCCATGGAAAAGCTAATTATAATCAGTTCAGGACGTTCGCTCGCTCGCGCGGGCGCGTCTGCCTTGAAAAACATGTCGCGGCAATTTGCATAAATAATTAAAATGCGCCATTCGCCGTACGGGGCACTTAAGTGTCCCCTAAATCATCGACGGCTCAACGTACAATTTCGCGCGTCAAGTGAGATTCCCTCGTTAATAAAATCGGGCAAAAAAGACGCCCTCAGCTCGCTACGAACGATAAAGCCGTAACGTCCCTAAACATCAACGAGCGCATGCGGGGGGAAATATAAAATAGACGCGTCTCGTGTTCTCTGTGTATATGTGTGTGTGTTCTCACGGATTTCAACAAAAAGTTGCGCTTGTTAGCAACGGGCATTCGCGCTTTTGATGCGTCAATAAAGTGGATTAACAAGGTATGTTGTTGAGTCCTTGTGTGCGCCTGTGTGTCAACGAGAGTCGAAGAGAACAAATAAGATAACAGACGCGGAGAGATTTACAAAAAAAATATGAAAATTACAAGGTATAAGTAAATATCAGGCACGGGTCGCTCAGACATTGCAAAAAGTACAAAATGTATACTTGAAATGAATACTTGGATGTTTCTACTAGTTTTTCGAGATTTAATAACTCGTCGTTTGATTAAACAGTAACCTTTTATGTAGGAAATTTTTTGCATCGCCAGTGAATAAAATTAAGAAATTTATTATAGTTGCTGCAATAATTTAATTTATATATTGCAATACATTTTATTGATATTAAACTTTGTGTGTTTACAACAGTTTTTATTCAAAAACATATCACTTTTAATTTACTGTTTCAAAATTTTATATATATTTCACGTAAGCACAAATATTATTCCATATTTCTTCTAATAACTCTAAGATATTAGGGCATCAACCAACCCTTCGCATTGTTTTTACTAAACCATCCGAAGCAAACAAAAAAAAGAAACACCATCGCACGCATCGTTATAATTTACACCCACTCCGCGTACCATAAACAACTAATTAAAGCGAGCCCTCTTAAATCTCTCCCCCTACAATATACACTTTAACGACTGTCTCGCACTCTTACCTGGAAGGGAGAGTTGGCCTGCTCCTTGGGATCACCGAGGAAGATGCGTGGGTCCTTGGCCGCGTGGTTCGTCCAGTGGTCTTGTGCGTAGATCGAGTTCACTTTCATACCCGCCCTACCACCACCGATAGCACTGATCTCAGGCCTGACGGCGCTGCCAAGGACCTTGGAGGTTTTGTCATCGTCGGGCGCAGGCGCGAAACGCGCCGACGCCGACGTGCCCGACGTCGTTGTCGTCGTCGTCGTTGCCGTGCTCTCGGCGCCGCCGCTCACTGGATTGAAAAAGAAGGGAAAATAGTGTGAAGTTTTTATACAATTGAGTTAATTTTCTGGGTCTAGGTGGTACGTGGTGGGATGGTTGAACCGAGGTATTGAGAAAATCGAAGGAACCTTCGAAGTTTGAAATATATTTTTAAAACGTGGATGTGTTGAGTTTTAAAATTTTTTTAATTAATCGAAAATTTAATGTAACGAAGATTGAAGATTGAAATCTTTGGAAATTCGAGGTTACTGGGTGTAAAGTTTATTTAAAGATTGGAGAAGTTATGATTTTTAATTGTACAAGTAGAATGATTTATATGAGATTATAATGGTTTTGAATTAGATTTTAATGAAGTTATTAAACAAAACTTTGTTACTCTTATAAAATACATGCGTTATTTTATACTGGCATTCAGAATATATGCAATACTTCGAGGAATTAAAATAATAATAAATATTAACTATATAAATTTACTTCTAAGAAACACACGTTATCTTAATATAATTTACTTATATAATATAAGAAACATAAAATTTTTTCAAATAATTCACTAGTAATATTTTTACGTTTTAGTGTACGCAGTAAAAAATCAGCAACAATATGACTATTGGATTAAAAAATAATAATTATACGAACTTTTTCTTTAGCAAATGTAGCAAATCAATAAAACTTTGTTATAAAAATCGTAATTTTTATATTGAAAGATTCTTACAAATAATTACAGAAATGAAAAAAAAAATGTTCAACGGGCAAGACAAAAAATGAGTAATTTTAAAAACGACACTTTAGAATTATTATTTTTATTAATAATAAAAACTCTGCACAATTTTAACTACTTCAACTAACCAGTGACAAATTAGTTTATATAGCCTCGTTACAAAAATAATCTCCAAACTGTGATACAAAAACTCGTCGATTTTCAAAAACACTATAGTTACCAAAACCATCAGATAAGACCACTCAAAACCAACGATTCCCCATACAGAAATCCACTCACCGAGGCTATTATTGCAATCCGTGCCGTTACAGCCGATCGCGTAGACGACATTGGTTCCGAGGCATCCGTTTGCCGCGGCAAGCCTGCAGACGCTAACGTCAGGCAAGCCAAAGATCGCCCTGATCTCAGCGCTTCTCTCTTCGTACGGCGACGAGGCAACAATTTGTTGCTGTTGTTGCTGCTGCTGTTGCTGTGGTTCGCCACCGTTAGCCTTGCAATGCTTGCAATCCTTTTTGCGCCGGCGGCGCGCCGGCCGCTCGACGCTACTACTCTCGTCGCTCGCTGCTCGGCTACCGCTGTCGCTGCGGGGCACACGAATGAGACTGTCAAGTGACGATCGAGGGTAGCGGGTGGTAAGTATGTAAGTAAGGAAAAAAAAACAGTAGTGGTGGTGGTATGAAGGAGGAAGTCGCCGCCCCTGCTTGGGCTGCTGATCGATGCAGCGCGGAAGTAGTTTTGCCAAGTGGGTCTTGGGATGTGCTTATAGAACCGCGGGTAGGTGAGATAGAGGGTTGGAAGGTGTGGTGTAGTAGGACGGGGTGGGGGTTGTTATTTATTGACTGAAACATTATTTATAGCTGGCGTTGAGTTGTTTTGGTTGCGTAAAAGGTATGACAATATCGGAAACAGTCTTTTGTTTAGAGTAGGTAGAATTTTTCAATGTTTTGCAATAATAATTTGGCTAGTAATACGTTTAATAAAAGCATTTTTTTACGCTAAAATATGTAATTTATTCGAAATAAGCGGAACTATATAAATTTATTTGGATTCGATAAAATATATAATTTTTGTAATAATTAAATACTATATTTATCTATAAATATATATATGCAGAGTAGTGTAGGCTATTTTTACGTTAATGTAAATGTATTATGTATTAATTAGTATAATAGAGCATAGGCTATTAAGCACACGTAAGTACACAACAACTTAAATTTATGCGTAAGTATAGGAAAAGTGTAACAATGTACAAAACGATTATAATTTTAGTTAAACAAGGTTTATAACAACTTTGATTACGAGGTACTAGATGAAACTAGAGAAACTAACAAATAAAGTCTTAGATGCTATAATCTAAGGTAAATAAAATCAAATCAATATCTGTTCGAAACAAACCATTCAATCAAATTTTACGTGAAAGTATGAAGATAAAGAAAACAAAATTTATTAATTTACACAAGAAAAAAAAGTTGTTTCAAAGTAATTAGTATATAAAGTATTGCACCTTGATGGCTCAGTGATATCCTCGAAACAATAATTACAATGACTTACATTGAATTATTATTTATATTACATAAAGCGCAGTCATTTTTACACGTATTCAATAATGTATATATCATTTCGTATTTAAAGTATACAAACAAGTATTTTTCAAACTCTATATATGACGAAATCGACGCGAAAAAATTAACGCGATTTCGTAAGTAGGAAACATTTTTTTTATAAGTTACGTACACTTATAAAAATTTTTCACAAAATGCTAAAAAAAGCCTTTTATTCAACATTAATCATTATTATGATTACTAGGGTTAATCAGCGCGCTACGCGCGCCTATGTTCGTCTTTTGTTTATTTTTTTTTTATCGAAAATTCGATATTCGATTGCTTACATATACGATAAAACGATAGTTCTCGAATAGGATTTTTATATAAAGGATTCCAGAAATGTCTTGAACTAATTTAAAAAGTCCACTTTTTCATTATATAGCATTAAAAATCACTTGTCTTACCGATTCCTGTCCTCCCTGGTAAGCCGATCGATGACTGATCCCCTGGTCCTCTCCCTATTCGTCACCCTAACACTCGAGCTCTGCGGATTACCCTCAATGGACTCGCAACTCTGACTGGTTCTCCTCAGTGGTAATGTAAGGTTTCTATGAAAACCAGCGCCACCGCCTGGGTCCAGCCCGTACGGGGTGACGATGTCCTCGTAGACGTGACAATCGCTAGCTACCTGAGTGTCAAACCGATGTGGCCCAAAATGTTGCTGCTGCTGCTGTTGCTGAGGCTGAGGCTGTTGGTTGTGGTAAGGATGGTGAGCAAAGTTATCCGGGATGTAGGGATACGACGCGTCCGGATGGTTCCGCATGTGGAGGTTATACTGCTGAGGCTGCATTGCAGGGTGGATGCTTTGGTGGTAAGGCCGATGCTGGTGGTGATGGAGCTGGTGGTGTTGATGTGCTGATGACTTGTTCGCCTCATCTTCGTAGGCCCGGTTCTCCATCTGGAACATAAAGAAAAGCGAATGTTTAGTTAAATATGCGAATAATCTAATACTCATAGAGGAAAAATTGATAGGTATTGTATTAGTTGTTTGCATGTATATATATATAACCGGTTTCTCAGATTCTTACGGAGTTCCGTCATTCGGCAGTGACAAAGTATAGATAGAAATGAAACGATACATGATCTAACGCTATAAGATAATAACCTCCTATAGCAAAAAGTGCTACACGACAGTGGGAAGAAAACTACCTCGTATAGTGAGCTATACGTACTGTAAATTGTACTCTAGTTACAACTACTACAGTTTTATATTCCGCAAAAGTAAAGGCGACAAATGAACACTACTACTATACGATCTCTCGACCGGACAGCTCACAAATACAAAGATGGCATTGCTCAATAAAACTTCCTCGTCTACGAGACAGCCCATTATTGTAATAAATTATACTCGCGACTGCCCGTTGCAAATGAATCACAGCCCAGAGCGAATAAAATTCCCGGGACAAGTGTTGATTCGAGCTCAAGGGGGCCTCGATACCGCCTATTAATCCACGTGATTTCACAAACGCTAGTCACACACACACACACGCACACACTATCCATGGATAATAAAGAAAAAGAATATAAGAACTAGTCGCCTCAACGCGCCAACTAACACCTCGAGCCATGATTATTTTCATCCGGTTCTCTGTATATACATACACCACGCGCGCAGCATGAACAAACCCACACACGCTGCGAGCTCTCATTAAATCCTTCATTTTTACCCCGCAATCATCCAGTTATCGCTATCATAACCGCATACGTATATATATACACACACATACGTACACGCGTTCGATAAATTTCCCTCTCTTTCGCTTGTATGTATATACTTGAACGTTGGAAAAAAACATTTTCGGCATGCGGTCTTGAAAGGAGAGCAAAAAGTTGCACTCACGCGCGTATATGTATATATATGCACCTGAGTGTCGATTTCCCGCTCGTTTCGGTTCGCTTGCGCCGTTGGAATTTCATGCGAACTTGAGCGCATATACACGTATAGTATATATAAGACCCCCTTCACTCTCTTTTTGCAGGATAGAGAGAGAGAGAGAGAGAAGGCGAGGAAACGAGTTCGGACGCGTGTCTGTTTGACACTTTTGCATCTGCGCTGACTCTGCTATCGGGATCTATCAATTAGTCCAGCGGAGAGATATATATCTCGGCGCGCTTGCTTTTGATCTCGAGTGTATGTGTAACGGGGATTGATGGGAAGCTGTCCGCGTCTCTATATATACTACTGCGAGGAGATAAGTGCGCGAACGGACGAATAAACGTGTATATATGTAAGGTGTGGTATAACGAAAGAAAAGACAAAAAAAAACAAGAGAGCAGGTTGTTATATCGGGGGAAAAGGGTTCCGTTAAATATCGTGCTGAATGGAAGGAAAGTAGTATGTGTGATTTTTTTACGGATAATTTTTTTATTTGGGAAATGAGGTTACCAAACGCGGTTGTAATTATATCAGCTGGAGTTAGGCTGAGAACCGCAATTTTGCGAGAAGTGAAAAATTGTGTAAGCGTATGTTTGTTCTAAACCGTGGAAGGAAAAACTTGTTTAAGCTGCGGCAATACTTTATTACGTGGAAAAAGAAAATGCAAAAACTGTGCAGTTGTTACGGTATGCATTGTCGTATATCATTATCTTGAAAATTTCCCTATAGATTAGAGGTGGAATTCGGCGAGATCGATTATATCTTTGTTGAAATTTTACTAAACTGTAAATGTGAAGAACACTAAAAGTATCCTTAGCATGGATTTATTTAATTTACTACTTAGCTTTAGACTAAACATAATGGTACCCGGAAAACAACCCTAATTGTTCTAAGCCACATGCAAGAACGCACGCCACATTTGTACATATATATTACGAGCATACATAATATACGTATACACGCGCAAGTACAGTTATTTCACATATATTTACGATCCAATTTTTCATCGGTCCGCTCATGATTTACGAAATTTTTCCGCTTCCTCTTCACATCGCTCTCCCCCGTAAAATATACGAGGCAAAAGTCAAGAGAGCTGAGAATCGTTAATGCGCGGTGCAACCAAGACGAGCGTATATATATATTTACGAGGACCGTTTTACGCTCGGTGAGGTTAGACCTCCTGCTAAAGTATATACACAAGTATACACGAACGAATTATTTATTTATCTCGGTTGCCCTGTCAATTACCATAGCATCGAATGCCTCTTGTGAATAAAATACGCGCTTTCGAGCCATCTTTTTTTTTCTGCACTCGCTCGCGCGGGAGATTTATTTCTTACTTTGCGCGCCCGAAATGTTATATAGTTTTGCGTAAGACACGTGTTTACATTGATAATTCTGCGTGTGTGTATATATATATTTATATAAAATATGAAAGTTTCACGTCAAGTGCGGTATACGGCAGCGCGTGAACACGGACATGTAATGGCACTGTGGACACGCTTATGTAAATTATAGATTAATATGATTTCTATTTGCCAAGCTGAGCAGAGTTACTACCATTTGACACGAACACCTTAAATTTCGCACGTTTTTATCGCTCGCTTTCATCATTCAGTTTCAATATTGGTTTATATAATGTTAATGGAACGTATACATTTTGCCAATCAAATATTCATAACTTTAATGTAGTTGAATATACATACGATATATTGATTTTTGTTTTTTTTTTTTAAATGCAAATTTTCGATAGCGATGTAGAACTTATTTATACATCGACAACAAGGTAATCAAGTAGATATCTGGTATTTATAAATTTTCGATAATTATAAACATATAGATAGAGTTAAAAATCAATATCCTTTATAGCATCTTAAAAAAAAATCTCGTCTATACAACGCTTACAAACAACTACGCTACACCCATTAAAACCACATGTCACCATTTTTTCTTGTACACCCTTCCTCTATATCTCCACAATGATTTCCCTACTCCGTGCTCATATGTATACGGAACCATCGGCCTGCACGTAAGGCAAATAAACGCCGCGCTGCGTTTTCCCGCTCCTTCCACTCTCCAAAAAAAAATAAACCATTAACACGCCTCGAGGGGTTTAATAATAGTCCCGCTATTATAAAAGCCCTGATGGCGTCTCCACGGTTTTCTTAGATGGAAGTGGAACAGTCGCTCGCGGGGGTGTATAGCGGGCGCCGATGTTTGTTTTGAGGAGTCGGATCGGTTGATGGGTGAAAGTATGGCGCGCAGCGTATTGTGGCTGGAGATATATAATAGAGTAATAACGGTGGGAATGGGAGTAGTTCGGTGTTTTTTTGGGTGAAAAGAATCAAACGCGGGTTATTGGCTGCGTTGGGTTACTTAGCATATATCAAGTATTTGTCTGTTTATTCTGATAACATTAATTATTTGTCAGCTCAATGTCTTTATACGTATATAATATATTCTAAATCATATTAAAGTGTATATAAAAATATTCTAATTGTAAAATTAATTATTTAAATTCACTAATCAATAATAAATTTGTTTATATCTATAATAATAATTAATTTAACTTTCAAAGCTTCCTTAACCAGTATTTTCATAGAAATCACGCAGTCAATATACAACCAACATTCCAGTCCACCAATACTGCCAACTAACAACACCAATCGCAGAAACAAGGAAAAAAAATTCCATAATTGTTAATACCCATCATCCAGTCGCGTGTATCTATAATCGCCGAAGTGCGCGTTAAAAGCCGACGATCATCGCGGTATTATTAGCGCACGACTATATCCTCGCGACTCTCGCAAAAACATTGCACTCCGATCGCGTCTCTATTTATAAGTACTCCTTCGATATTGAATCATCCTCTAATCTACCCGCAGCAGAAGCAGCCAGCAGCAACCAACCGAAACGTTAAAATCAATCGCGCGTTCTCGTTTCTTTATCTTTTTTTTTTCTTTCTTTTTTTTTGTTGTTGTACCCCGGCTGCAGTAAGGAATGCGCTTCTTCGCAAAAACCTGGCATTCGCAAAGGTATACGCCCACGGCGCGGCGGGACTTTTCATTTGCGAAATTATTGGATCGAAGGCCGTGCGCTGCCAGTCGAGGGATTTAATTGCGCGAAGGATGATGGGAAATTGCGCGGTTAACGAGTCTATTATCCCTGACGATTCGGGTAATGCGTTGTTTACTGTGTGTGTGGGTACATGTGTATGTGCACAGGTTGGTAAGTAGGTGGGTATTAATTTTTTTAAAAGCAGGAGCGAGAGAGAGAGTTGGTAATGGGAAAAATAAAGGAGCTTGGATTGGTTATAAAGGTTTTATATATCGGGCGAAGGTTGTGATTTTGAAAATGTTATTGTCGTTGTGATTTATAGCTGAGTTTTTTTTTGGGGGGGAAAGGGATTTTCGAGATGGATTGGGTGACCTTGATTTAATGGACGTGTAGAAAAAAGTGAAAAAATCAAACGAAGTAAAGGAAATATTAAATCTACAAAATTAAAGGAAAAAGTTTTATGGGACTATAAATATATATACATAATTATTAAATAACCGAAAATAGTTTATAAGTATATTTTCAGGAGATAATTGATTTTCCCAGGTTATTAGCTATTAAATACATCGCAAACACTTAATCACCGCAATTATTGATAATACACGACGTTATGCAACAATATATGTATTTTGCATTTACATATATCGATTCCCTTTAATGTCTGAATTTCACTATAAACACACTTATTACAAGCAGCTATTCGTGATTAAATTTTTTCATTGCCAGGGTCCCATCGATTCGTCTAGCCGACTAAAAAATACATTTGCGGTTAAAGCAGTCTTATATATACATATGTATATAATAGTGTCTCGGTGCTTATTAACGTGCTGCAGAAAACGCACAGTATATATTTGACTTTAACAATTAAAGTTACACTTCTTTTGGCTATACGCTTATAGACGCTAACGACTATGTAAGGCAACATTGAGCACGTCGCATTAAAAAGTATTTCGTACGCGTTAAATCATGTTATTAGTCGTTATGACGTATTTGATGACGCCGGAAATAAGACAAAGAAAAGCTTTTCGTTGATTGCACGTGTACGCGTGCATTTAGCTACTTTTAATGCTCATTCATAGACTTCGAAGTATATATAAAGTAACAATTGCACTAAAAGTACTGTTGAAAATAGAGTAAGTTATGACTATAGCTGGAAGTTTCGGTTAAAATTTTAATTAAAAAAAAAAGATTTGTTTCAGTAACAACAATATTTTTGTAAATAAACTTGAACAAATAAGTCAATTTCGCTTAACTGCTCTTCTGGTAATTAGACTAATATTGTTGCTAGTTGGAAACCCGATTGCAATCAAATTCAAAAATTTTGTAATCCTATTTTTCAAGTTAAAAAGTGATACCAAATATTTTCTCAAATCTAATATATTAATCAACCTACAAACACATTATTTCCCCTAACAATTATATTTTATCATTAAAGCCAATCTAAGAGTTCAGTATTCATACTCGTCTATACCGCCACTCGACTACGTAAAAAAAATTTTCCCAAAGTCAAACCACTCACCCGTCCTGACTCACCTAATTACCGTCCTGGATCTGTCCGAAAAACCAAGCGTTATTCACGCACATATAAGCGCTTACTCCGAATCGATTATCCTCTTTTATGATTCAGTCTATACGCGAAGGCATCATAATTGTCTCTCACTCTCTCCTACGGGAGTTTCTTTGAAGATGGTCTTATGGTCTCGAAAGAGAGAGAGAGAGAGAGACACTATCGCAGACGCGCATCGCGTCGGGCGGAAACGGCGATCGCATAACTCAACGCAGCCCGTGGGTGAGAGGATACATCAGTCAACGATAGCTTTCGAAGAATCGGTTCATAGCCTTATTTGCTGTGGTCGATGAATAATTGCAACGCGTGTATATACGGTGCGAGTAAATTTTAACGATTAATCTGTATGCGAAAAATGAGGTTGGAATGAAAAAAATTGTAGGAAAGAAGGTTTAGGTGTATATGTAATGGAGACATTTGTAATGTAACCTTGGAAAGTTTTCCGCGACCTTCGGGATATTTACTTTGTAATTCGTTATAAGTATATGAAATTGCACGATGATTGCGCGTAGTTGAGAGTAATTGGAAATGAAACAATCGATTCGCGATTTATGTAATTTCTCGGTAAAATCAATCGCTTATCCTAATGGAAAATTCAAACTATTATACAGGAAATAATAAAAAAAAGCGTATAGATTTCCCAGGCAATTGAAAAATTGTCTTTATTTTCCTTTCTGTGTAATCATTCTCAATGCATTATTGTTTGTAAACGCTGAACAAGCGAGTTGTCAACCGCGATAAATCATATACGAAGAATCAGTCAGTCAGAGTCCAGCACATGAGAGTCCACAAAATAAAAAGACTTAGGATTTTATTCGCTTTTGTTCTTTTTTTTTTTTACATTTTTACTCAACCTGTTCTTCCATAATTCCAATAGTCTATTATCAATTTTTTTTCTATGTATCAAAATCCTACAACTATATTTTCTTATATCACTAAAGAAAATCCCATAACACAGATCCAATTCATTCCAACGATCTTCTCATTCACGAATACACGATTACGCAATTAGTTCAAACCTGCATCTCTCATTCTCTCCCCTCTTCTGCGGCCACCGAAAAACACCTTCACGTTCCCCGTCACTCAAGAGCGACGAGACGACGCATCGATTACGGCGTCGCCCATCGATGCGTCAACCCGACCGGTAGGTAGTTTCTGATCCTATCTCTTATTCTCCGTCTTTCTCTCGCTCTCTCTCTCTCTCTCTTGCCGCCGTTGCAGTCGCGACCTGCATTCGAAAAAGAGAAGGGGGAAAAGACACAGCGGCGATCGAGATCTCGAGATGCCACTATATACACATATAGAATACGTCGTAGTCGTCGTCGACGTCTAATGGTTCTATGGGAGCGCGGGAAGAATCGATGGGCTGTAGGGTAATTGATTGTGGGTGTAGGGTAGGATAGGGTTGGAGATGGATCGGTGTCGATGATGGATTTCTCTAGATGCACGTGTATAGGGATCGGTTTGGATTGATGTGTTCGGAATTTTTTTTTTAGGTTTCATTGTTAATACTTTGTAATGTATGGATTATTTTTCATTCTGAATTTTAAAGGACATATTATAGCGCTCGATTATACGGCAATTGAAATCAATTAGGATTATTGATTATATTATGCATATATGTAGTGTTTATGTATAAATAAAGGGTTATACCTTAAAATATGATATCCATTAAGCTCTCAATTCTTACATATTAAGATTTTTTACTTTTAAAAGCAAATAGTTACATTTAATTAAAAAAAATAACGGAATATAAACTTCAATCTTACTCCACGACTCTAAGGATAGTTTTATCGACCCATCACTTGTGTATCTATTTCTAGCCGCACTTCGAAAGTGATAAAAGGACCATATCACCGCCTGCGCGAACCGAAAATAAAAAACGGCCATAAAAGGCATCAGCATCCAGATGCTTTCCTCTCTGCCTTATCAATCACCGTAAAAACGCGCGCCGCGCTCTCAGCCGCGCGATCCAATAAAAATCTCGGAAATTCCAATAATAGCTACACGAGCACAGCTGACGCTGACTCAGTAACGCGCATGCATGATGGCATTCTTCAAAAGTCATCGGGCCGCCCGATACGATCGGAATATCGTTCCATCTCTCCGCGGTCCCACTGTCACCTTCATCATATCGCGAGTCGACGAAAAGGAAAAGTCTTTAATTCTTCATTTTTTTCCCTTCCCCCCTCCTCATGTACAAACCGTAGATACACGAACTCGTGTCTCGACTTAAGTGTTCTTTTGGAATATTGTATATACGTATATATACATATAAGTGACGTGATGTTCCCTTTTTGCTTTTGCATATATGCGAGTGTTGGTATCCATGTCCGAGCGATCGGTAGTTTTATTGCGGAAAAGTGACGGGATATATTCTTCGTATAGCGACGACGGTGGTGGTGGTGCTGATTTGAATATTTAATTCGTACGCGTTTTATTGGCATTGTAAAGATAAGAGAGCGAGGTCGCAAGTTGCGTGAGCACAACACACACACACGGAGGCGCTTCCGTGACTCTTTTCGTGTGTAAAATTAATTCTTTTCGGCCCGGGGATGTAAATTGAAAGTTTTTATGTACTCAGCAACTTTGCGGTTTTCTATTTTATTGCCATATAAGAGCGTATTGATAAAAAAGGGGTTAATGAATTATTCGACTGATATTGTCTGTGTATCCGTCAGTTGACTTTTTGGAAGAGTGGATGTCATTCATGTATATGGGTGGGACATTGAGATTTTTAATTAATTGCCAATTAAAAAAGATAACGTTGATCGAAACGTTTACGAGCAAACGTCATCGCGAGTTGTTGTTATTCTGGAATGTCGTTCGATGATCTATACTATTTTGAGGATAATTTTAATGGCATGTATATATATTTGTTTTATTGCGAATCGTGTATTTCCTCTATGTAAAATATTCGACGAAAGCATTACTATTTATTTATACAAAAGGCAAAACATATCGTCACCTAATAAAATTAGCCACCTATAAAAAAAAAAGTTAAACTTAAATTCTTTCAAACCTCCTGATAACAGCCAATAAACAGATAATAAACTGTAACGAATACCGTTCAACAAAAGAGTACACGCACCACCGTATATATATCCGGATCGATTGCACACAAGGCAGTAACTGTCGATTAACGTTATTTAATTAACCCTTATCATATACCCACACCGTAGCAGCGTAAGCGTTCCCGCTATACTTGTACACACTTTATACCAGAGAGATCATCGAGTTCGCCGGAAAGTAAGTATATCAACTGTGCGAGAAAGAGAGAGCTCATTGTTCTTATCGAGACAATGCAACGGTGCGCTCTCGGGTTGTAACCGGCAATAACACATAACCATTATCTAACATCTATACACTGCTATCATTGCACTGCTCGCTTACAGTATGCACATGCGTGAGGATTATCTGGCTACGAGATTATGCGGTAATCGGGTGAAATATGAGCCTAATTATATGAATATTTTATGGTTTCGAGTGATCGATCAGTAGCCAGCTGCCGATTAATTTATCGGATATACAGTATATAGTTGGATAGTAGTTGTAATTAATGTACTGTTTATTAACCTTGCAAGGTACAGAATTCATATAGTCATAAATTCAATATTAAAGAAAGTGAAAATTCTTTTGAAAATTATTTATAGGTGTATACAGATAAAAAACACTGTCTGATATATTACCGGAGAACTAGTAATTTTGCAAATCAATCGACTTTTATCACCCAATCATTGGTTCGACCTCCGCATTCATTTCGGTCTCGAGCGATTTATATCTTGACTTGATCTAAAGAAGAAAAAGACACACAACAAGCTAAATTCGCGGAACCGCATCTAACAAACCATATACAATAACGCGCCTCCTAACTCGTATCAATTTGCGGTCTCGTGAGAGGCAGCTGTTCCAAATTCTCTCTCTCTCTCTCTCTCTCCCATCGCAGCTGAAACTTCGATCGCACAGGCTGTTAATTTAGTCCCGCATGCAATCGGCGATTAATCCGCGGAAAATTGCCGTGCCGGGTTGTGGTTTTGGAGTTCGTATATATTGACATACGCGGTTGAAAAGTGTGATTTATGGGTACGGAGGTAAGGGTGAGGAAACGTGGGGCGTGTACGAAGCATGAATTTTTTGAGCTCGCAGTTATTTGGTGTAACCGCGTGGGAAGTCGTTCTTGCGAAGTTTGGTAAAATCGGCGGATTTTGTAAGTGTGAGATTTTACAGCTGTGGAGGTGGGTTAGAACGAGAATGGTATGCTGAGAATTTGTGAATTATTAGTCGTGGAAGATATGAAGATTTAAGTGTGATGTATTTGTATGAATATTTTTGTAGTTAAGGTAATTGGAGAAATACAGTTCTATTTTGGTTGTAAATTCAACGAGTGACATTTTATTGTTAATTTTATTATTATTTTTTTTTAATCTATTTTATGTTCAACTAAGTTTAAAACTCATAACGTACGTGCAACTTTTGATACTTTTAATTTCGTCCTACTTTGAGAGAAAGAAATCTTTTAAAGTCAATAAAATTATCTAATTAAGATTTGGAAACTACATTTAATTAATAATAGGATGTTTGGTCATAATTGTAAAGCGATAATGAAACCAATAAAATTAAAAATTTTATCTAAAATTTTGCTCTTGTAATAGTTATATTTACTACTACAATATCTATATTATTCTGTAACAAACTGTAGTAGTTGGCCATATTGATACATAGCTATCTTAATAATTAGAATGCCATATTAATAATGAAGAAATTCTTCTCTCAGTGTAAATCATTATAACTATAAAGATAATATACGAAATTAAAACAATTTTTTATGGGATATAAAATCACATAAACAACTAAAACATATCATTTTTAAAACAACAAAACCTATTACAGTATCCTTATATACTGATTTCCAAAAATTTCACCAGAGTACAACTACTTGTAGGTCAACTTCACCTTCACCCTTTCCCATTTTTTTTCCATCCAATTATACCAATACTTTTACCGTAACACGGGCAACCCTCCGCGATTACGGTCAAAAGCAAAGACCAAAAAAAAAACAAAACAACGTCCATCGCCACAGCGACAAAACGTTAATCCGCACGCGCGCGACCGATCGGCTCCTCGGATCTCAATTTTAACCCGCAATTCTCCTCTCCGCGGTCGTAAGTTCGCGCTCTTACAAGACTCTCCGTTACACAAACTCTATATACACCCCTCCCACCTCTCGTCTCGAGAAAAATGACTTTTGTCGAAAAGTCGTTAGTATCGGAAATTGCCGCAGTCGCCCGCTTTTGCTGATATAGGCTTAATTATCTTTTGATTATATACGCCAGTGAGGGGAAAAAAGTGCCTTATTATAAAAGGGCGCAGATTTTTGTCGAGAGCTGCAGAGGTAGCACAGCAAGCACCGAAATTGTGGGTTTTTTATCGCAAGCGCACGCGCACGCGCAGAAGCGCGTTACATAAAGTGGCAATGGACATTGTTAATTTCCGTGATGAGGGTTCAATGGTTCGCGTTTAAGATGTTTTTACGTGAGCCCAAAAGGGTCGCAGCTTGTTCAGAATTTGAGTTGTTGAGTATTATACGCGGTATATGTATATACATATAGTTGGACGAAAAATTAGCACTGAATTATAAAGTAATGTTTGCGCTGTTAAGGTTGAATTGAGGATAGTATATTTTTGGTGATTACGAAAAAAATACTATATCATCTGTTATGAGATATGTTAATTGCTTTCAAATGAAATAACCATTTGTTAAACAATCAAAATAACTATGTAGGTAGAGACTCGATCTCAACGTCTCTACTTCCCGGTCTATCATTTATACTAAACCAAAATATACCTCGTAGCATCTACATTAACCATTTATGCAACTTCAAAGATTATAACCATGTTCCCGCAGTCTCTCAACATGGAAAAAATCTTAAATTTTATTGACCCATTCCGAGCCTCCCGCACCGTAGGAATTTAATATATATATTAATTAAAGAAAACCAAAGCAACTCGCGCGCGCCACTTATCATCCGGTTATCACTTGATTGCCTGTCATCGTGTATTTTACTGGCGCGCGAGCGATTTTATCGGAAACGGGCGGCGCGGCGCCCTCTCGCCGCACTATATGTATATGTATATACTAAACCTTTTATGAATTTATAAGGTGTCGCGAGGTATTCGTATAAAATTATCCAGCTGCGTTATAAAATTATACGTATATACGCGCTGTATATACACAGTGTCGCGGTATACGAGAAAGAGTGACATGCGCGGTGCCTATTAAAATGTTAATTCCTCGTTGAATTTATAGTTGAACAAAGGTTATTGCTGTGTGTGTGTGTATGTGTTGCTTTCTTCTTTTTCATTATACTTTTTCCGGTGTGTATACATATGTTTATTACGATGCTTATTACGAACTTGGTGCACTGCGTAGGTTATTGTTATGGCATGAGGGGAATGTAGTATATGTAGAGTAACAAGGTGCCTATGTATATATATATATGTACATGTAGAGCGAGTTTTAGAATGCAAAGCGAAGGTTGCGACGCTTTAATTATCGTAAAAAATGATTTGTTGAACTTGCTTATATACGTTATAAAACGTTAATTTGCATTGCCGCCATGTTCCGATGGTATAATGCACGTAAATTTCATGGTAAACAGTTTGTTCTGGTTCAGAAGTTTTTCAGTTTTGTTTAATTTTTACGGTTACCGTTTATATAGAAGATAATTTTCTAAAGAATCTAGGTAAATCGTTTTTTTTTTATGGAAAATATTGTTATGTAGTTTCGAGCGAAAAAATTGTAATTAGTATATAAGCGTGTGATTTACCGATTCGAAGAATTTTGTAAATAACTTTATGTTCTTACTACTATAAAAGTGAGAGAGAGAGAGAGAGAGATCTCACGGTTTCCTTATTTTGCTGATGTGCAAGGTCAGATAAGATCCTGTAGATAAATATACTTAATTTTTAATTGCGTAAAAAAACCTTCTGGCCTGTAATGCAATATATATATTTTTAGGGCTCTTACCATAATTAATTAATCAAACACGTATAACGATAATTAATTTAAATAACATTATAATATACGTTATATACATAAATATAATAAACTACTTATATATATATACTTCGGATCACGATTTTTGGCAAAAATTTCAAAAACAAGTTATATACATATTTATCATTACACCAGAGCGCATAAAAACCATTATACCCTCCCCGCAAAGCCATTAAACCCCTTCTCCAAAACCAAGATCGCCTCATCGCGCATTATTATATCCTCTCTGGCCCAAAACAAACGAAATCTCAACCACTCGATCAGCAGGTAATTACCACGAGCACGATGCACACACGATGTATATATATATATCTCTCAATTTCCCATAGCCGACTTTGTCTCCTTATTTCTCCTGCGCGTACCGCCTTAATCGGTCCCTCAATTATTATTATTATTATTCGCGTTGAAAAGAACGCGACGATTGCACAGGTGATTAATAATGAAAGCTGGGCGGAGTTTTATGGGTTTTTGGATAATGCGACATATCACACAAGCTGATTTACGACTTTACTTGAAAAATTTCCCGACCAGATCGGCCGCAAAACTAGTTCTACAATGAACTTCTGCGATACAACCAGTAGCACATGTAGCCTAGAACTAACGGCACTTATAGCACACCGCATACCTGCCCCACTCATCATCTTCTCACCCTCT
>JAWWEQ010000045.1:12824857-12905328 GCA_035583055.1 Torymus tubicola
TATATATATATCTATACGCGCGTTTACGCGTAAAAACAACTCCCACTGCGCGACTTATCACTTTCAGCTCCTGCAGCACGCGCGGGAGTTCGATTTTTCAAAAAACCAAGTCCCCTCGCAAAACCGATTACGACGTGAGCCTCGCGCGACCCTTTTTCTCTCTCTCTCTCTTCTATCCAGCACTGCAATTTAGCTCTCTCTCTCTCTCTCTCTTTCTCGCGAACGACCGACGACGACGTGACCGGTCACTACCGTTAATCCGCGACTATACGGCACCTGCGCACTGTATTATGGTGTCGTGTGCGCCTTTCTCCACGCGCGCACGAGAGAGAGAGAGAGAGAGCGTGCAACTTCTTCATCCGTTTTTCTTAACGGTGGCGATTAAGGATTTTCCATTGTTTCCGCGACGGTATGTACCATTGTTATATCGACAATTACGTTCCATGATTTTTTTTTTCACCTCCCTCTCCTATACGCTCGCGGTCTATAGAGTGGGTCGCGCGCGCGTTGATGCTCTTATATATACATATATCCAGATATACGTGTGATAGTGTAGATGTATGTGTATCTATGATGTAAACGTCGCGCGGTATATATATACGAAAGGAGGGAACGAGAGAGATTGGAAATTTTGAAGCCGGGGGCGTGATTTATGGAGAGGAAATGGCTGTTCAACAATGGGCGAGGGGGCTTCTGGTTAATTACGCGCGTAATGCGCAAAAAGCAGGAGAGAAGCCGACGCTATATACTGCTACTGCTGCGGCTGCTGCTGCTGCTGCTGCTGTGGTTGTTGATGTGTATCTATTGATTTATTACGATGTAATTCGGTGGATATAATGGAGAGGCATACGCGCGAGGAGAGAGAGAGAGCAGCTGGTTGGCGAACGAGTCGATAGTTTATTTTGCAAAAGGTTTGGTGTTTTCCCTGTGTGCATGCGGTGTCTTTTTTTTCTTTTAGTAAAAGTGGTGCGGTTGTGTATGTATATCTAGCATGTGAGTTGTTGAAAATTCCAATGTTTTAGGAATTTTTCCAGTCGAATATAATATGCAGCTTAATGAGCGGAAAATCCTTTAATGGGAATGCCATGCATTTTCTGGTAAAATGATGAAATGAGGTTACGTAATTACGCTTGAGGTATAGACTTGTGTATATTTCTGACTCACTAGTAGTTTTCTAAAAATCCTGTATATATATATACTTTGCTATTACACTTCGATCTTAAACACATCACACAGTTCGTTACCCTTCGCGCAATTCTCATATATAGACGATAAAGATAAGCTTGTTTGCCAAAACCGTTAACGACTACACATAAAATCCATCAAAAAGTGCGAATTTTCCCATCACTTAGCGCTTTTAGCCGTACCCTATAGCGACTCTCTCTCTCTCTCTCCTATACATACACATCTATATAGACCACACAGCTTTCACAATTCAATCACTGCCCAACCTATCGGTATAGCCCTCATTCGTATATTGTCCCACTCAGATCACAATCCTTGCGATTATCCCTCGACGTAGAAATCTTTCTTTCTTACTCTCTTCCTCATTGTCCGCGCGCGCGTTTTTTTCCCGGACCAAGAATCTTTCGCTCTCTCTCTCTTTCTCTTTCCTCGCGCGGTCGTGTCTCTCATTCCTTGGGCTCTGTGGAGCGTGCAGAACTGTGGCTCTCACGATGAGCGAGCAAGCGCATATCGTCATGATTGTCGCAATTATCGCGGCTTGTGACTATATACATACTTCTACGATTGGCTCGATGACGTCATGAGATGTGCGGCGATGATGTTTAGTGAGTGGGTTATATTGACATGATTTCGGCGACGACAGGCGGAATTGATTGGGTGTAGTGTATATGTGTAATAGGAGATTTTTATATATACGGGGATCGATAGAGGTTTTTCCTATGTAGGAAGTGGTATTAATTTGTTGTTGTTCAGTTATGCGTCAGATAACGAGAGATGAGAGGCAAACAGCAAGTTATGGTGAGTGACAATTGCGGTCGGATAGGTTCGTTGATCGAATGTTCCGAGGAATGTGTATCGTGGCAAAACATCTGCGATGCTGCTGACTTTATGAGAATTATCTTGTGTTATAGCTGTTATAGCTGTTTTGCTTTGAGCTAAGGAAGTTCTGGTTTAATGACGCTCTATTGGATTTGTTACTGGAATTCCTTGTAGGACAAGCAAACCTACTAATCGTATAATACTCTATATAGATAACATTGAAACGTGGGCTTCTATATATATGCATACAATAAAAATTAATGCATAAGAAAAAAATTTCTTTCCTCGAAAGAATCGACTGTAATTTATCGTCTCGAAAATCGCACCCGCAATCATAACAACTCCCTAAAATTAATAACAACATTTCCATAATCACGCAGCCAGCCAATCCTCCCAAAAAAGCAAAACATAAAAATACCCTGCATCTCTGGTATTCACCTCACGTCTAAACCTCATCGAACCGTTTAACTCACCCTTCCCGCACATAATACACTCACACTTACCCATATCCCTTATATATCCCTCAAACATCATAATCGCCGGTCTCTTTAATCGTCACCCGATCGTCTCCACTTTTCGCCCTCGTACATAGCCGCGCGTCTCTCTCTCTTGCATTAGCATACCCAATTTGCACGGAATGCCGCCGTGTCATGCCTGCGAGACGCTGAGTTTCCACGAATATAGTCCCGCGCGCAGCGTGAGAGAAGAAGAAGAAGAAGCGGCTGGTATATACTCCATCGGATTAACCGATTTAGATGAATACGAGAGATTTCTACAGAGCTGTGGATTCCTGCTTTATCGACGATATTTGAATTTATTAATTTCTGCAGAGGTAGAAGAGAGAGTGAGAGAGTGGAATTAACGGGGTTTACCGAGCGAGACAGAGCGGAAGGTACCGTAACGAATGGGGCGAGCAAAAGGTGGATTAGGGTGCGCGCGCTTGGGAAAAGATTTCGATACGAAGATTTTTTACGAGCGACCGCTGTGTAACTGGATCTCGCGATTGCTGCTGTTATATACACGGCTCTGAGATGAATTAAACATAGCCGCAAGGCGTTTGCAAATATAGATATAACCGCGAACGACGTTTATTGCTTTATTCGGGGGGGGGGGGGGACGATGGAAAGAGGTTTTCCAAGTAAGATGTGTGTATATATAAATTTACCTAGGTATTATAACGCAGCAGATGATGGTTATATGATGAGGAATATAATATTCTCTGACGTATGAGTCAGACAGACTTGAGAAGGCTAGTTAACAAGAGTTCGTGTATGTAGCTATGTGAAATTTTTAAAGCGACCTGTACTACAGGTAGTTTTTTTAAAACAAGGTCAATGCTCAGAGAGAGAGAGATCATTCAATTATTGGCCTTTTTCAAACGAGCTATACTTCAAACAATTAAACATCACCGTACGAAAAAAAATTTGACTGATTAGCGATGGCTAACTGTACATTATTTACATACCTACAAGTAAGTTATACTTGACTATTAACGTGGTTCGTGCTGAAAGTATGGTAAATTAGAAAAATTTAAAAAAAATCTTAATTAAAACGTTCATCCTGGATAACAATGATTAATGGTTTTTTCGGATACATATAAAGATTTATGTTATCAAGAACTGGGAAAATTTAATTACATTGTACGCTAAATACTGTTACTTCATATAAATTAGCAATTTTCAATCGCGAAATGATCGTTACAACAACGACATCAGCTACAACATCTAAAACCTAAGCAATTTTTGCAATCTTTAGAAAAAAAATCCTTCGAATTCCTATCCTACAGAATCCACCCGCAAAGTCCCAATTGAATGCGTATTAATGAAGCTCTGGAAAATGAACGAGGCACCGAGATATATACGTATATGCCTGTAACACTCACGCACTTGTAAAGCGCGCGAGAGTGATTGATCTCTACGGCGCGCGGCGTCCGATCATCCGTCATCCCGGACGGAGAGGAGACGATGGCCAACACTGTGCGTGAGCATTATTTCCTATACGTATATATATATCGACATCGCGTCGACGATCTCGTAAATTGCTTTTGTTTCGGTCTCTCATTAATAACAGCGTGTATACGTATACGTGGATGTACGTTATATATAATGTGGAAGGTATGTACGTGTGTGTTTGGCGCTGCGAGTTTTGAAATAGAACTGGAGTATATATATGCGTCGATGATTTACTGTTGATGGTGATCCTAGGATGATGGGAATTAAAGGGTATGTGGGTTTACTGATTTTGTGGAGAGTCTGTTTACGTACGGTGTGTGCTGAGGATGATGAAAGTTCTATATGAAATCAATTCGATGTGGTAGCAAAAGTTTTGAAAGTATTTCTACACAGTTTTACAAGGTTGAGGAAAAAAGATACTATTAAGATATTTCTACTTAATTATTTTGCAATGAATCAGCAATATTTTGTATCTAACTACATTTTGCTACTCTATATACGTTTTAGACCGATCTCTACGTGCGTCCAGCAACCCCATAACAATGTTTTACAATTGCCTGTAATAACGTCACGCGGCCTACCTTACAAATCCAATAAACCTCATTCCGCCACGACGTCAACGGCGAAATCCAACATTCTACTTTTCTCACTCACCTCACTCGGGTATATCTATTGCAAAAAAACCAAGCAAACACCCCGAATCCATAAATTCAATACCTCTCCGTACACACATATCCACTTCTATCTTCCTCTTCTTTCAACTTCAACTTCTTCAATTAAATCGTCGCTGCAGCTATATACCGGATAAACAAACATTATCTAACCAAGAAAACTCGTATCTCTCTCTCGCCTATAAGATTCCCTGAACCTCGCGCGGTATAGTATAGTAGAAAAACACTCCCAACGCGCAGTGCGCGCGAGGTGCAGGATCGCAGGAAAAACCGGACGCGGTATATAGAGAGAACGCAACTAATGAGCAAATGCTCGTGCGAGTGTGCGTATATATATAGAGAGAAAGAGAGGGGGGTAGAAAAAGAAACCGATAAATAAATTCATAAAGCTACCGCGCCGCCTTTTTTCGCGAGGTGCGAGTGTGTGGCATCGACGATGAGGTTCGAAGAAGTGTGAGAGGGGTGAGGTAGTGACGAGTGATGTGCATATATAGAAGGACGTGAACACGATGTGTTGTGCATTGCTGAGAAGAGAGAAAGTGCGAAGAGGATCTGTGTGTGTGTGTGTGTGTGTGTGTATGTGGATTTGGTGGTTACTACGTGAGTAGTGATCGGTGTTAAGATGTAGTGGATGAGAGAAATTTTGCGTTTCACCACGTAGTCACGAGTTGGAGCGAGGTCGGATGCATTTTTTGGAATTTAAGATGCGGTAGATAGAGATATTTTAATTGCGGGGAAAATGGTTAATTCTTGGTTTTGTGTATAGATAAATAAACGATTAAATGAGTTGGATGGTTAAATTATTGCATAAATAGCTAATAAAGTAAACGAATTTTTTCAACCAGTCTATTTCAAGAACATCACCGTACCTTGTTTTAATCACTGATCGTACTACCTCCAGAAATAGCATTAAAAATATATCAGTTTTTGCCGACACATATAAATTTTGCAACCTCCACATTACCCTTTTCCACCTGTAAAAACACCACTCTAACTATATCAACCTCCCGACATTCATAAATCAACTGAAATTGAAAAAAAAACACCTCCCCAGGCTTCATTTAAAATCCAAAAATCCCGCATTTTCCTCGTACTACGCGAAAAACTCGCTTGCACAAGTCGCAGCTATACTTTTCTCCCCCCGTCGCGATCGAAAAAAGCGCGCGGCTACGGATCCTATACGCGACAACTTTTTGCCCCCCACACTTGTGTATATATACATACATACACGTACACATACAATACGCCATCATCGGTACCGCCTCATTTCCATAATCGCGAAAAAGAGAAAGAACCAGAGAGAATTGATCTTTTTAACCGTACCATTGACTTGCAAAGCCGCACACGCAGCGGAAACGCAGAAAGGCATCTCCGAATTTCAATATCCTCGCCAGGCACACACACACGCGAGAGACGGTGATGACGGATTCCTGTCACGATATGGGCAAAACAGAGAAGGTTCGAGACTTGCTTCGCGTGTATCCTTTTAGGGACGGGAAGGAAAAAGGTGCCGGTTGGTTATTAGATAAAAGGTTGGCGAAGCAAAGGATGCGATCTTTTTTATCTGGGGCGGGTATGATGATTGCTGTTTAAAGGTTTTTTGCTGATATACGAGTGCTGGGGTTTGTAAGAGCGATGTTTCGGCAAGAACATTTATAGCGGCGTTAATGAAGCGATTGCCAGCCGATTTATGGGGAAAGGTCGAGTGCAGTGAGAGACTTACCGAAGTTTATGTCTGCGTATATGAGTGGTCAAGGTATATGGACTATATGCTTACCTGAAACAGACAAAAAAAAACGGTATAACATTATAGTTATGTGAATAATGTACATTTTCAGGATAAATATACAAGTATAAAAATTTATCGTTATAATTAAGATCGATTATGTCACGTACGATAACTGAATTCAAAATTTATAAGTGATCAGGTATAGGGAAATCATCGAACGATAAGAATCAACAATCGCCCCCATTGACGTCACTTTGTGCGCACTTGCCGGTATGTACAAGCGTTCCGTGAGTTTCTTAATAAACCAACCACCCAAAAACACCGCGGCACCTCTCGCACACGCGCACCCCGAATAAATAAATCACGCCATTAAACGCCGTCGAAGCTCGCGCCGCTAAAAAAAGAAAAGAAGAAAAAAACAACGACAACATCCGCGTCACAGTTCGATCCGATCGTACCGATAAAAACGCGTCTCGAATTCATCGCGAGGTTCGGTCGCACCTTATCTCTTCCTTTTTTTTCACTCTCTTTCTTTTCACCTCGCCCTTCCGTTATTAATCGGTAGCCGTGTGTGACCGTTGCACGCGCGTGCGGCGTCGTTGCAAGTTACGCAAGGGCGAGCTGCCGCCGCGAGTGTAACGGGAACTAATTAGTTATTAGAGAGAAGAACAGTGGTGAGTGAAGAAGAGAGAGAGGGACAGAGAAGGTGTATAGAGATGGCTTAATTTGAAGAGGGGAGAAAGAGAGAGAGAGAGGGAGAGAGAGCTATTGTCCGAGACGTAACAATGAGTCGGTGAGGTGCACGTCTGGTGTAGGTTACAGGTTTATGGGGATTTAGTGAGGTTTCAAGGGTGTTTGTACGGTTGTGGAAGGATTTATATGAAGGGAAGTACGGGAAATTTTTCTGACCTTGTTTCAGAACAAAGATTGAATTGTCGTGCGTGTTGTGCAGGTTTATGGAGTATGCTGAGTTCGAGAGATATAAGGTAATGGGGTAATTAAAACTGTTTATTGATAAGATATAGCATTATCTTTTTATTAAGGAATCCATGTGACTTTGTATACATTTCATTTGATTCTACATTAATATATATATATATATATGAAATAATTTCCTTATTGGATATTGGATGTTACATTGAATTACCATCAATTATTACCACAAAAAATTCTCAAACTGATTTTTCTGCCGATCCCTCAGCAACTCCAAATAATACACTTTTAAATCACGTACAATTCTTTCACCGACAACATCAATAACGCTATACCATTTCCAATAAATCAATTATTAAACGAAAATTTCCTATGCAAAGTGATTAACGCTTCACCATCGGCCCAAATTACAGTCTCTTGCTCTATACGAAAGAGAAAAAAAATCGGAACGTACCCGATCGGCAAAGCTTTCTATAGACACACCGCGAAAGTCGAAAATCCGATACCATCGTGCTCGTGCGAGCGCACAAAAGGCCAAGGGAGAGAGAGAGAGATTCTACACCGGGTCATCCAATCCACACACACACACACATACACACACTTCTTATATATTACGTACATACTCAGAGGTTCGACAGGCGAATGAGAGATGTGCGCTCGCGCATGGTGCCTCTCAACGGCTAATTAAGTCATTTGGCGCGACAGCAGTTTAAGGATTGATTTCTCTCTCTCTCTCTTTCTCTGCCGCGCTACATACATCGCATGGTCATGTATATAGGTACGAATCCAATGGAATTTCTTCTCTCTCTCGCGCGCCGTGAGAGAATAGCCGAACGTCGATTATTTATTGGAAAATTACCAATTAATTATAATGATCGGAGAGTTCTCGACTCTATGTCTGTGCGTGAGTTTTTTTTTTGTTTCGATTGGTATTATATATAGTGAAGTGCAAGTGCCCGCGTGTATGTGTGTACAGGAGTATTATGTTCCGTAAGGTTTAGAAAGTCTCTCTCTCTCTCTTTTTTTTGGAGGATCATGCGAGAGGAGCTCTATAGAGGATAAGCGTTCCGTTAAGACGGATTTGACGGTGTACAGTGTGATAACTTAATTGCGTTACGGGATGTAAGTATAGGAGGAGAGAAAAAAGAAGAGTATTTACAATATTTTGATGATTGGCCGGTTCTCGGTCTTTTTTGTTTAAAGTTGGTAGCGTTTTTGTAGATTAGCTGTTTGTAATAAGATATATATGATGTTGACATAATTTGAATGTGAATTTAATTGTGAACGATCAAGTATTACACATTTCCCGGTAAGTTATTAGCTTTTTCGTTTTATAAAAACTATGTCAGCCATAACCTCAAATAATCGTTTACGTTATTGGAATGATTAACAGACTACGATGGGAAATTGAAAACCGCATTATTATATATATAAATAAATATCCGTCGTCGTGACTTTATATAGTTTCTCACAAACCGCACAGCATCGGGTACATCCGCGAGAAAAATCCAGCTTATTCAATTGAATGAAAAATACACGGGGATCGTTTTAATGCCAACGTTACAGGGTATACGAGATAAATATCGCAACGATGAAAAATCGATGACCTCTGCGGAGAAGAGGGGAACGAAGGCGCGGACGACGCAGCAGCACACGTCAATGATGGATGCGCGACCCCAATTAAGCGCAATCAGAAGGAGGCCAATTTTGTCTCCTCCGCGGTCTCGATATAAATCAACAATCACAAATTGGCCCCCTCCTCACTCGATGCAGTGTGCGAAACCTCGCAATCTTCACTCGAAAATTATACATTTCACCCGGCGTGTGTATACATACACCGGAGCTCGCGAGCTTATTTTATTAATCATCGACGAGGAGGATACTTTTTCTTTTCTTTTTTTTTAACGATCGAGTATAGTGTTGTCGTCAGTGCAAGTGAATGCAGGGCCAGAGATGCCGATTTCGATGAAGTATGGGGGCATCCGACCTGTTGAAAAGGTTCCTTTAATTTCTGTAATTTTGCAGTGTGTATACGAACGTAATGTTAGCATCGATTTGCTTTTTGTTCCTTGATTTATCGTAAAACCAATGAAATTGCTTTCTGAAGTTTATTACACTCGAAGAATTCAGCCATTAGACGCCATCGTACCTCGCTATCACCAAAAAAGAGTAATCCTTCAGCAGCTATCGGGAACCCCCAGACCACAACCACTCGAGATTTATACCCAATAAACCTTTATACAACATTGACGGATGCATTGACTCATCGATTGACGAACCTCTCTCCCGAAAATTCGGCGCTTCAACCGTTCACCGTGGCGCTATAAAAAAAAAAGAACTGAAGAACCGGAAACCTCGTAAAGATAATGGGAGCCGTCCTTGTTTTCCCTCGAAAATTCACGACTTCCCTTCGCACACATGTGTAGTATGTGTGTGTGTCTACCGCGCGCTCTTCAACTCCGGAATCCAATAAAATCCAAGCCATTAGAAGCGGCGCGAGCTCGCCTTTTACAGCGCAGCGATGCGGTAGCTCCCACAGGGGAAAGAGAGAACTCGCGCATCTCGCCATTAGGGAAAAACCTTTTCTTTCCCGAGAGGAAGGAAGGGAGAAGAAGTAGGGGAACGAAAAACCGGACTCTGGATATACGTATGTACCTGGTGTATATATATAGGAGACGCCGATTTTTCCGTTTTTGCACTCGCTCGCGCGCGCGCGGTTGACTGCGTTCGGGGAATCTTTTAATTGGAGCTGCACTGCCGCCACAGCCCCTCACGGAGTTATTACGTGTCGTAGTTCATTAAGCGCTCGTAATTCGGTTGTTTATATACCGTGGCTTTGCTGCTGCTGCTGCTGCTACTGCTGGTTATCATTTTTTTTAAAGGACGCGTGCAAAAACGGCGAAGATAGCCGAGTATTAAGATTATTGCGGGTGATTTATGAGCTTTTGAATTTTTTAAGAAGCGCCAAGGGTGAAGTGCAGGTGGAGCTGGTTTTATAATACTATACAGCGCAATAAATATGTTTTTTGGTATACGGAGGAGTTAACGTTACAAGGATATATTCTAAACTGTCTTTACGGTTTCTAGAAATTTTGGTGAACGATGGTATAAAGAAAAAAATTAAAAAAATAACAGGTGATCTTTACGTGAAATAAAAATGAAGAAAAAAATATGTATATAACAACGCACAGTTACGAAACATTCGAAAAATGCCTTCCTTGTAAAGTGAAGAATATATAGGTTTCCTTTACGCATAGACACAACGAAACCATACGCATCGACAAGAAGCAATAAAACGCGAGCTCGTAAAGTTCGAATTGGCGAAGGAGTCCTTGTAGAGCGGTAAAGATGCGCGCCTACGCGTTTCGAAGATCTAGGAAATAATAACTTTTGTAACCCGAAACCTTTTACAATGCTGAAATATCGGTTCCCATCTATATAATAAAGCCGATGATTCGCGAAAGTTGTAAATGCGAAACTAGTTTTTTTGATGACATGGTCAAGACTGCGGGAACGGATGTGTCTTGTTAAACGAACGTCTGCAGTAAAAACCGTATAATGACAATCTATTTTTAAAAATTACCACTTTCTTGATTTCCAGTCATCCGGTTAATGGCGATGAATTTATGAAAAACAAATTAATGGGAAAAAGTTACTAATCATTGTTTCTCATTTGCAATGATTAATACCCTGAAAAAAATACGCTTTGGAAAAACAAGATATGAGCTGTAACAATATAGTTATAGATTCTCGTTTTTATCACTTTGTGCTTCAATTCATAAAAATATTTGTTATTACATACGTTATGGTAACCGAAACTGTATTTTCGGTTCGCTATATACCCCAATATTCAAACCAGCACAATCACAATTCCACTAAAATTAAGCATTAGCACGGACCTTATTCTACATTCATCTTAACATAAATGATATTTACCAATAATGTAGTTCAAAACGAACAGCCCAGTATTTCAATAATCCTCGCGGGTTTCTTCACCCCACAGTCATTTTTTCATAACAAATATTCATACCGGAACCACTCTGGCAAATTCACTACAGCACATCGCGCGACATCACTTTGATCCTCTCTTCCCTCTACAGGCACATGTATACTTCTCTTTAAAGCTTGCGCGCACTTTCCGGACCGATTAACCTCCGCGCGACGAGTCACTCTGACAAGACTGGCATGCGTACAGCGCACATGCGCGCAGCAGAGTCCCCGGCTGCGAAGTGGCTCCGCCTCCTTTATCCCCGGCGCGTATCTTTTTCGTGCGCGCTCTGAGAGCTCGCGCAGCCGATCACCGAAAACACCGTGCGAGAGACACATCCATCACGAAAAATAACTCGAGCGCGGCAGCGGCAGTCGGGGCCCGCTCGCTACTACCCCCACTCTTGAGGCCCCCGTACGTCGTATATACCCCCACTCCGCGGCGCTACTACACGCGCGCAGTAGAGCGGACTCATTGTTTTTACGGTCGCCACCGCGAGCGCGCGAGTGTAGAGTGGAAAACTCGTTTCCTGCGCACACGCGGCACACGGAGGCGCACATCGCATCGCACGACAAAAAGCGCGAGAGAAGCCTGAGCGCGCGTATAAATTTTTCCTTCTCAGGGGGCGTCGACATCGTGTGCGCGCACAAGCGGCTTTGATCGCGAGCGCGCGCGCAAGCTTTATATATTAGATTTTGATTTCCGCTCGGATAACGATGCTCGCGCGCACTCGCGCACGCGGCAAAAACGGGCCTGTCGAGGCAGCCGCGTGTGCAGTGAATTCGCGATGGTCTTGTTAGGTTGCCAGCGGCGGGTAAAAATGTGGTCGCTCCGGGAACAAGTGTAAATTTTATTGTTTAGCGTGGGCTTTGCCGAGCCTTGGTTATTCTGTAATTGTTATTAGAAACTTTGTTCGGATTAAATTTACTGTTATTGTTATTGCGTAATGTCGTTACAGTATTGTTGTTACTTACGTTTGCTGTGTTGATTTTAAATTAATACCAACTATTTTTATATTAATAGCATATTTGGAAAACAAATGCGTTTTCGAACAAAACAATAAAATTCACAATAAATATACGATGATGATTAATATACATCTACTTAAGCTAATGAACCAATGGACCCGGAGTCAATGACAAAGATTAAATATGCGCGATGCGGACGATTATAATTATGAGACGATGACGGATTGTCTTGAGGGAGCATATTTATTCCGGAGAATCCACTTCACGAATTCCTGCTCTATGACACTCTAATTATCTTTAATTAGCTGTTGATACTTCGGATATACATATCATTAAATTTTTTTTGTAAAAGACACACACGTGGAATGCTTAATGAGTATATAATATAAACAATTAACAAAAGTTATATCATTCTCGATCGAATGATTTACTTATCGATCTCTTCATCTATATTATAATGTTATCCATTCACATCACAACCAGGTGTCACATGTTATACTTTCGAAGGCGAGTCAAAAATTTGTGAGACTCGCATAAAAATTAGTATAGACCATATCTATTCCTCATAATACATAAAAAAAAAATATGTAGAAAACAAGCTTGGCAATGAATTGATCTTAACTTGTATTGATTAATATTCAAAGTGGTTCTTCGTCCACTCTTTCAATTTTGCCTGGTCGTTATTTTCAAAATCGGCACGCTCTCCAAAATTGCACTTCAAAAAATGAATTATGCTCGCGTATAGCCAAAACCATTTACCCGAGACAAAACACGCGGCATATCGCACATGCGTGCGTCTTAAAACAAACTCTCTTTCTCTCCTCCAAAAACAATCAATTACCCACGAAAAATCGTCTCACATAATACTCACACAAAGCCACACTTTAATACTTCATTCCCCTCATGCACGAACCCATCGACCGCTTCGGAATACCTACAAAATCATATTACCTCCCTCTTAAAAAAAACAAATAAAACAACAAAGAAGGAAAACTCCCCCGGCGAAGGAGAAATGCCTTAGCAGATAAAGGATTACGAGAGACGAAGACGAAGTGGACTAGGACAGGTCGCCCGTCTGTCTTCGCAGGTATATATGATGACTGCACGCGTCGGCGGCAACAGCAGCAGCAGCAGCAGAGTTGTGGCCTTGGAAGGATCGAACGAAAGATGAGCCGCGCGAAACGAGCGGCCGATTTATAAGCGTTTTACGATGGGACCCCAGTATGCTTGGAACGGACCCCCGAGCGCGGCAAATTAAAATGCACACACGAGAGCTGTGGCGCGACGAGGAGGAGGAGAGACGCGACGATTATGTTATTGGGCCTTTACCTTCGTATGTGTGAGTGTGTGTGAGTGTTTGCGTGCCGATTTTTCGAGAGGGTGTTTAGGGCTCGAGAGCAGCAGCAATTTTCGAAGAAGTTGTTGGGGCATTTTATTTTAGGCCCTGGTAATGCGAGGGATTGTCGAGGTTTTTATATTCTGAGGTGTCAATTCGGTAAGTATATATATGTATATTATATATATATATGTGGGCAGGAATTTTTTTGGGACTATAGCGTGCAACCGATTGTTGAAGATTTTTGGCTCTGCTTTTGGGACTGGTATTTTATAATTTTGTATTATCATTAGATGAATTATAGTGTAATCTTAGGATTGAAAAACAATGCTATCAGTTACTATGTGGTTACTATGTATTAATAAGCATCATGTAGCATGGTAACAACCAACCCTCACGTGTATACTTAATAAACGACTATCTATGAGAACAAAAATAAAACATTAAGATAATGATGGGACCACACGTGGTACCAGAATTGGGCATTTAATTTAAATATCCTCCCTCTACATCGAAGTTAGCGCCACACTCAATGCGAGCGTTTATTGACTACCAATAAGCGAATATAAAACTCGACGATCTCTCGACCCTTTTTATACCGTATCAAATCCAACCACACGTTCCCTTTAATTCAATCACACGCGAGCACCAACCGTTATACCCTCTTATACCAATAAAAACGAAAGAAGTCAGAGCCGCCAACCCGGCTATATAGGCTGCAGACTCGCGCGCATTTTGAATGAACAATCCGCGCGACCCATCCATTCATTACCCTTTCCACACTGTTGCACTACACCAGAGCAGCAGCAACAGCTTCCCGTAAACCCGCAGTGGCTCACAATAAAACCGGGATATCGCACACGAGGTTCTCTCTCTCTCCCTCTCTCTCTCTCGGTAATTAAATTTATTTCTCTCTCTCTCTCTCTCTCTCTGTGTTTCGCTCTCTTCCTCGGCGCGCGTGCGCACGCGCCCTTAATTGTCCGTCGAATTTTTCTTTTCAACACCGCGCGCGAGTTCCCTCTAACGGTACGCCCGCTTTTTCCTGAGCGTGAGTTCGCTCGCTCGCTCGCGCGGATTCCGTCAGGCAGGTTTTTACGATTCCGGAGCGAGATGCGGACTCGAACGTGCACGCGAGAAAGGTGAAGAGAGAAACAGAAGGATAGAGAGAGAGAAAGACAGAGGGAAAAGGAGAGGATTAATGACACGCGAAAAGGGATTAGGAGGTGGGGAACAAGGTCAAGGTGTAGAGTGAGAGAGAGAGAGAGAGGAGGGGAACCTTGAGGTGGGTTGTTAGATGTGGGTAGGAGTGAACGTTGTGGTAAGTGGGTTTGAAGGATTTTTTAATGGATGTGTCGATAAATGTGGCTACTTTTAATAAGTTAAACTGTTCTACTTGCTATCCGAGGACAGGCAATTAACAAGTAATAAACGATAGTTCTTAATTTTTTGAAAATCCTTTTTTACATCTAGATGTAAATGTTTTTAAACTACTGAAATTGTTCATTATAGTTAGAAATAATTTAGAAAATCGATTAATCCTTTGTTACTATATGGGTAAAGGTACTAAAATAGCCATAACTTCTGTAAAAACTATTCTCCGATCTTTATAGGTACTCAAAGCAATTCAACTGATAAAAAGCTCATTTTTGAGACCTTTGAATGGCCGTTAGGCACTATTTAGATTATCTAAATGTTCTATTTGAGTCACCTTCGGAATGAAAGAAATGGAGGAGAGAGCCACATAAATGGTCTTTTTATAGCAAGTTTTATCTTTATTCACTAGCAACAAATTAAAGTAAATAAAACTTATTTCTAGAAACATAAAAATTCCTTAAATTCTCGTACATGAAACGTTCACGTAGTGGTCGGTGCACTGACCCCTTCAACCTCCTTACTTAACACTATCGTTTTGCAACAATCATAATCAACCACTGACCAATATCCCTTCCACATAAAATTAAAACCACAACCTCTTCCCACTCTCACCCAATCACTTGCCCCCTCCAGCTCCATTCAGCAACATATCAATCATCGAAAGTACGCGTAACGCGCGTGCACAGGTCCACCGGCGCCAATTAAAAGTCCTCCGTAATTGTTTTTAATTTCGCTCGGCATGCCCGTCTAATTGTCGAAAAACGCGTCTCTCTTTCTCTGTCTCTTGAGAAGTAGCAGCGGCAGCATACGCGTGCATACGCCTGGACGAACCGCTGAGGCGTGTCGGTTCGCTGGACGCGTACGAGAGCTGATGAATTGATCGGTGCATGCCCGCGTGTGTGCCGGTTGTCGTCGTCACCGTTGCTCTTTTTAAAAGAAGGGAGTGGGGCTGGATTAGTGGGAGACGGATGGTAACAAAACTACATTCGTGTTCCGATATGGTTTTTTTCTTCTTTATTCGAGGGTGGGTATAGTGTGGCTTTTTGCTTCGTTTGTCGAGGGCGCGCTTGTCTGGATTACAGCGAAATGCGCGTGCAATGATATTTCGTTGTGGAGAGGGGAGTGGTTATAGGAAATTTTTTTTTTTTTTCATGTCTTCTGTAGTAGATGTGTTTTTTCGGTGGGTGTGTAAGAATGAAGACGATGAAATAAATAACGTTTCGTTTAAAACATATAATTTTCGTTATTTATGTGTTTTTAGTAGTCTTCTGTTTTTATTCATTTAGAATTTAAATGGCAACGTTAAATGGTGGTGATTGATAATCATATTTCAGATGCAAGATCCGAGCCAATTTATCAAAATTTGAGTGATGAAGCTGCATCCAGTCACTTTCTTAAAAAATCCTAATTGATATTCGCTTATTTTAGCGGATTCATTTAAATTCTTTTTTTTTTTTTGTTTTTACTCATAACTGTTTTTTTTCACTATAGAGGATACTTTAACGTACAGTATAGAGATATTTCTTGCAGATACACACGTCATGCAACCAGCAATTCAGCTTTGATGCGCGAACTTTTTGACGTAATGATGAAGAGATTATTTTGCGGAGACCGGTATCTTTTTTTATCTTATTTATAACGGCATCGTTTCATCGAGGCGTATATTGTCGGCGAAAAAAGTGCAGGATTAGTCATATAGTTCGGGTTGAAAAATTACTTTTATCTCATTGTAACGTATATGCTCCTGTCAATGAGTAATACAGATTTGAAGATTTTGTTCTTTTGTATTCACCATTTCTTTTGAGAGGTATTTATAATACTTTGTACGTGCCGCTATCGACATTCGCTATATTTGAAAGAATAATGAAAATGAGAAAGGTAGAAAAATTTAGCTAAAGTAGAGTAGATAAGTACCAACAGTTATCTCGATTGTTCCTTTTTTTTATAGATAATCTTCATTACTCTAACACTCTAAGTGCTATTAAAAATATGGGCCAAAGTTAATTCTTACACACACATACACACACACATACCCAAAAAAGCCTGTGAGAAAAATACTTTCACCACACTTTTCCACACTACATACTCTTCATCGCACGTTTTAAATTCAACAAATACCCGTAACGATCTAACAACGCTCGGCGCTCCGTTAAACTGACTTAACTCAAGTTTCTAATCCACCAACTCGCAATTTTCTCCTCCGCGCCTACTAAACGCTCTCCTCTTTTAACCGCATCCCATACATATATACATATACAACACGAAACATTCCACACCTCGCGCCAAATCCACACGCGATCTAAACTCTCTTAGCGCACGATATTCAGAGCGCGCGCGCGCGTTGCATTTATCTCTCTCTCTCTCTCTCTCTTCCGAATACAGGTGTTCTCAGTCTGCGCGTGCGCGTAAAATCAATTAGACCGATGGCCTCGTTCGTAATTCATGAAAAGAAAAAGGAAGCGCGCACGCGGCTGTGTAAAAAAAAGGAAGAAAAAGAAGAATCGTGCGCAGAGAGGAGGAAATCGACACCTGTGCACTGTTGCAGCGGGTCAGAGACGGAATTTCCGGCTTTCACGGTTCGCCGCGGAAAATGAGGGGGCGATATATAAGCGTTGTTGTGCAGCGTCACTTAATGTTGAAATGTGTCCCTGTGGAGTTCGGAAGGACCGTGTGATTGCGTAAATTTGGAGGAGGCTCTGTACTGATTAGCTGGATATCGAAGGTTTTTTTGGAAGATAGGAGATGTGGGTTGATGTCAAGGTGTCATTGTACTCTATCTCCGGTACTTGTGCTTTATTTTATTTATTGGTTCGTTGTTTTTATAATTTGTTGTAGGAAAAATAACCGAAAAAATATAAACGACGGTAAGTCAGGGGAAAAATTTCCAATGTAAAATATAACGTGTATACTCTTCGTTAATTTGAATGCAAATCTCTCTACCTTTTCATTTAAATCGAACAACCAACCTCAGCTTAATTCCCACCGAATTCCACCTCACTTACCCGTACTTATATATATATATATATATATATATATATATACTCTCTGTTCGCTCTCTCATTGAAAAACCAATACAGCAAGACAGCACAAGTCGCGCCGAAAATCCTTAAAATCCTCTCCACCTCATTAAACCCCCCCTCCCCTTCCTCCTCCCTCCTTTCCCCATTCACTTAATGCTCATTTAAAGTCCAGCGTCTAATTTGTCCCCAAAAAAACCAGTCCTCCTCCTCCTCCTCCCGCCCGCACTGAATTCGGCGAAGGGCTAATTCACGCATATATATATATATATATATATACAGGGACATCCGATCTGCGAGCGCGCGCGGAAAGTACACAAGACTCATCGATGCGTTAAGTACGGAGGACGTTCACCTGCAAGAGAGAGAGAGAGAGAAAGAGAGAGAGAGTTTAGTTGGGAGGGGAAAGAGAGGAGGAGTTATGAGAAAAAAAGGGGCAATAAATTTTAGCGCGTGCCGACGGTAGACGTAGCCGTGTTGTGGGAATGTCGGGGAGATGGTTTGTTATACAAATAGAGCGAATGTTGTAATTGCGTGTGGAGAGAGAGAGAGAGAAAGAGAGAGAAGCAGAAGAAGAGGCGCTGTATTTCATGGGGGAAATGCGCCGGCGATTCTTTATTTTTTTTTGCTTGCTTCCTCTGCGCTGCTTGTGGAAATTTTAATTGAATTGTGTGTATAGTTTGCAGCTTTTGTTAATGTAAAATTGGAATAATGTTTGTTAGGGGTTTACAATTGTTGACGAATAAAAAAATGTTCAAGTCCGGTTCGACGTATGTATGTATAACGGTTCTGCAATTATTTCGTTGAAGAAATCGGTTTCTTTTAGTATAACTCGGAAGGTAAATGCAACGATTTATATCGTAGGTATGCGATTATTGCATCCTTGAAGTTTACCGACATAAATACACAAATTTTGACGTGAACATTTTTAAGGAATATTCGAATTTTTTTAAGATCAGACGTAAAAATAATGTAAATTTCAGATAGCAAAAAAAAACATTTTAGCAATCTTTTACAACAATAGGATAAATTACTCATCACATATGTAGTTTTTACCTTTTGTTCTCTACAGCAATAATTTAATTTTCTGACTTTTATGCGAACTTATTAAACCACAATTACATCATTGTCGCGAATAACCATGAGCACCATGTCAATATTAAAAAACTCGCCCACCAACGTCTTTAAAACATACATACACATATCTCGAAACCATCCCCGTCATCCTGCCGTTACAGCACCGACAACAGATTCAATCTTTTAATTACTGCAAACATTACGCAAAATCTCACAATAGGCACCATTGTGCGACTTTTCAGCCGACTTTCTCTTTCAATCATTCGCGAGCGCATGAATTTACAGTCTACCCGCGCGAATTTCACTTTTTAATGAAGCGGTAGCGCCGAAATCATAATGGAGTATACGCGTATATATATAATATATACAGTGAGCCCGCGACATGTTCCAAATTTCAAGCCGCGTGACTTGCACTCTTTGCCGCGGTTGTATGTATTAGGGCTATGACGACTTCATTTGAGAGAAGGAGCGAGAGTGCTGATTAATTACTTTTTAAAAGCGAGAAAGTTACATTTGCGCCTATATGCCATGGTGAAGTGACTTTTTAACACTTCGGGTTTAAATAAGCCGTTTCACGTGTCTCGAGGACTGTATAATTTGTAACGCCCGCGTGTGTTGAGTGAAGTCTTGATTGGATCAATTAATAGGGGATATGTATGTATTAGACGCGTGGTGATCAATAAATAAATTATTTATTTATGTAATTTTAATTTTATAAATAATTTTACTTTTCCCGTGAACATTTGCTATATATCCAATTCAACGTCAGCGGATATTTTAACGCAAACCTCAAGTACTTATTCGCAGAACCACTTCTCGCTATACCGAAGTGCGCAGCCAGTAGTGCCACACCGTTTTTTTATCCCCAACCACAGCTTCCTACTTCCAACTACAACATCTCTTATCGTTATTTTACACCCGCTGCTTCCTATACACCACAATTTTACATATATAAATATATAGAACAAAGACTGCGAACTACCGATCGCAATCGTTTTCATTCATATATATAAAATATACCGTATACGCAAGGTACAACACACGTGCCGCTCTTAATCGCTCTCGGTACTCTCATCAACCAACAATGCCCACATATATGCTCCACTCGATATCCTCGCATCACGAGTAATCAGTCAAACTCACCGTCTATACCACGAAGTTCATCAGCCCACATTATTATAACCTCTAACCTCGATCCACCTGGGACCAAAAAAAAAAAAATAGATCTATCGTCGATCGTATAACGCGAGAGAATTCCTCTAGTATATTATCTCCGAATCGTCGGAAGATCAACGCGATACGCGCATACACACGTACACACACATATGTACGTGACTCGACACTATAAATGTATACTCTGTCGATGATTTTTCTTGATATCATTATTACGTTTTATGGAGCGGCAGCTATTGTGAGCACGAGAGAGAGAGAGAGAGAAGGATTCTGGTCTCTCGGTTACGTGTAACAGAGAGAAAGAGAGCCGACGAGTTGGTCGAGATATCGTTCTTTCTTTTTGGTTTATTGATTCTTGTCGATTGGAGATCCTAGGGATGATTTTAGTTTTGGGGAATTCGTGGTATTCCTTTGTACGGTTATAATAGTTTAAGTAATCAATGTAATTGTTTAACTTACGGGCAAATTTTATAGTAGGTCAGAGAACTGGATGTTGGTAACTCACCTGTAACAATAAAAAAGAAACATAAATTAAACTGTGGTATATAAGATTAAGCGTATATGTAGAAGTACAATAACCGCCATTAAATGTTAGGTGAAAGGTGTGATAGCCTAATTTTCCACCGGCCATTTATATCTCTATTACAGCAAGTACAAACACACGAATTTCATTCGAGTATATATACCAAACCCCATTCGTCGCACAGATTTATCGCCTCGCTAAAATCCAATCCTTATCTCATTTCAAACCATTTAATTACCCAACTCTTAAGAAAAAAAACCTATAAACTAAACCCCAAACTTACAAAGACAATCGCCCAGTATAACGCCTTTATATATACATATACAATTTCGCTAAATCACTCGTTATCTCGCTTATCTCTTCGCACCTCCGTAATAAAGCAATTAGCCGGTGCCCAAAAATCCACCTCGCCACTGCCGCTAACCTTATACGGACAATAATCACACGTGATAAGCCGTGTGTGTCACACAATGGTGGTACTTTCACACACACACATACTATCGTGCGAGCGTTGCGCAACTAATTTTTAATAATGTAAACACGCGGTGTCGGCTTCAAAGCTGCCCGATAGCTTAATAATTGAGGGTTTTAACGCTGCTTCGTACGGTCTCTAATCATACTACGATCATCGCGTTTTATCGCGCGAGGTATATGTATATATATACAAAGTGGTATAATGGAAGCGCGGAGATGTAACGGTGTGAGTGACGCGCGTATATAGCGTGGAGAGATTTTCGGGTCTGATCGAAGAAAGCGTTATTGATTGTGGTTATATATGGGGTTTAGGTATAACAATGGGAGCTTGGGAGTGGTTTGAGGTTGAGGAAAGTGGTACACTTTGAGCGATAGGTGGAATATTAGTTGTTGATTGGAGAAGCTTTTACGATTTCACGCGTGTTAATTGTATATTACTAATTATTATTTTTAGGATTATCTGTTTTGCAAGGTAAGGAACTTTCGAGTAACATTCTTATGTTTAGTATCGATAAACTTTATGGTTTATTGAATCGTAAATAAAATATACGTAACCAATTTTCTAAATTAAAACAAAAGTATTAAAAATTGATGAAACCTTTTATTTTTGTAAACAAATTTGTTGAAACGACAAAACCTTAATAAATGTTGTATCCTTGAAAATTTCGTAAAACACGACAGGCATATATACACACACGCGTGTAGAAAAAAATATTAAACCGTCGAAGATGTAAACTTTTGTTTGCATCTGATGTTTTCCTTCCAAGTAGTCGATTCCCTTGTTCGATAAGAATTTTATCATCGACATAAAGTCATAATTTTTTCGAATTTATATTCAGAAGGACAATTTTTATACAAACGAAACATTGTCACGGTCGCGCACAATATGTATAGAAACTTTTATTGTTTCTTCATAAAATCAAAAATAAAACACGTGAAATACGTGGCAAGGTATAAAACTTGATATTTTTTTTTCTTCGTCTTTCTCATTCGCGGTCAGTTGTAAAATAAATAAATGTCATTGCAAAATCGCGATAAAATATACGCCCGCGATAAAAGGCGCAATAAAAAGGTAAATGATTTCGGTATCTAAAACGTTGCGGAGCGGCGTATAAAATTACCGCAACGCGATTGTTTACATCCATTTAATTTACTCGATTAAGAAGCATTAAGCGTTTAAACGCCTTAAAAAAGTATACATTTACACATAAAAAAAATAAGCAGGTAGTTTTTTAACGCATACAGTACCTGCGTCGCGTGTATAAACAACTTTAGCTTTAATTCACTTTGCGTGCGCTCGATATAACATTTCTACAACTGCTTATATGCAATGCGAACAATTTCCCATTACCCATACTCTCACTTTTTTGCTTAATCCCATAGAGCAAACATCAATCGACAAGTAAGTAAAAATAATATACCCGCGCGCGTGCTAAATCATAATTCCGTAGTCAATCGCCCTCCGACAACTCACGCTCAGTAAAAATCAATCCGCCTTGCATCCTCTACCGATATATACGAGAGAGAGAGAGAGAAAGAAAAAAAACGACGACAACGGCATGCAAACGAGCCCCTCTTTTCATTCAGTCTCGGGGCGCATAGCAGCTCTCGCTCTTCTCGCAAAACCAATAACCGCGCGTCGCGAGCCAGCGAGCAACAGGCCGTCGTTAGTTCCAGCCTATTACACCCATCATGCGACTCTGGAAATCATCTCGTTTCGCGTGCACACACACACAGAGAAGAAGAAGAAGAAGTGGAAGAAGAAGAAGGAGGAGGAGGAGAAAAGGCTGCAAGCGAGGATGAACGAAGAAAGAGAGAGAGATAAGGATTTGCGTATGGTTTTATTCGATTATGGTTGTTTGCGCAAGAGAGGCGGCCGAACAATGGGGGATTAGGGCCTTTTCAGCTGAATGGGGATGTTTGAGCTGTGGGAGGCAACGCATTGCACTGGTTGAGTGTGTGTGGTTGGCAGGAGTGGAATCGGTTTAATAAAATTCAATTTTCCTCCGTATATAAAATCAACTTGTGTGTGTGTAATATGTATACGTTCCTTCTTTTCCGTTGGTTTATTGCGCTGCAGGCATGATTGCGACTTCACTTTAAGATATACTCGTATATATATACTTTTGGAAACAAAAATCATTATTTTGAACAATAGAATTTGTTGAATTGTCGACACTGTTATTACTTAATTTGCATATACCAGGATTCATTTTGAAATTCTGCAGTTTTATGGCTGCTATGGTTAGAATTGTTCGTATAATCCATCATTGACTAATTGTTTTGTTCCTTATTCTAAAAACTAACATTATATATATTTATTCTACAATCATATTGATTAAATTTTCCAACCTTATACTCTAAAGAAAAAATCACCAACATTGAATCAGCACACACACCCGATTAAAACCCTACACATGCAACATCCTGCAACAATTCCTAGACCTCACCACATACAGTTACCCACGCACGCCAAAGCACATCGCCACCTCGCTCACGCACTCGTCGTATATACGTTTATATACTCATGCCAACTGCATCATCCGATATTCCACACATTCGCCGTCCCGTCACACATATGCTCACAACGGTTTTTCCACTCACGATCGCAGACATTCTCGAATGTATCAAGTTCATCGTTAAATTCGCGCAAAAAGCGCCGCGCTCTGGAAATAGAGTAGGATGGGGCGTGATGTGTGTGTGTGTATGTGCGCACACTTGCGGTGGATGAACTTCCGACGACCTTTGATCGCAGGAAGCGATAGGAGAGAGAGAGAGAGTGGAGAACGAGCAAAAAAGGGCAGAGAGAGAGAGGCGCGTCTGCGCGAGCGCCTGCCTCGCTGAGGATTTGTAAAAGTAAATATAAGGCGGGGAGAGGTCGCGAGATATATTTATAGAGGAAGAAAGAGAGAGAGAGAGAGAGAGGGAGATATTGAGAGTGTGTGGTGAAGGGTGGAGCGATCAATAAGTGATTGTATACATGTGTGTTGGATGGGAATAATGAAGTGGTTGTTGTGGTGGTAGTGTTAACTACGGTGTTGATGGTTTTTAACAAATAGGACGTCGATTGGGTTTGTGGGATTAGTAGAAAAAGAGAGATTCAAGAATTAAATTGCAGATGGGAAATTAATTTCTTTCTTATAGAACATTTTATTCTGCTTTTTCTTGTTTCTTAAGCGAATGGATGAGAAACTATCAATATAGATGTAGCGTAAGCGTTCCAGTTGTTAAGAAAGTGGAAACTATAACTAACTGAAATAAGTTAATAAAGTTAATTATTAAATAGTTTCTATATTTTATGATATTTCAGTTTGATATACAAGGATTGGTATATAACAGTCGTGATCTGAAACGTTTCAAAAGATATTTCAAAACATTGAATTAGCGTAGCTTCAGTGAAATTCTCATAAATAATCATTTGCGATAGCAATAATAAAATAATTAAACAATAATTCCACATAGAATAATTCACTTATCATTTCAGACACATGCTCTAGATTTTTCAAACAGTAACAGGCGCCAGGCACACATCTCTATTAAAAGAAAACAAAGTGAAAAACCATCCAACTACATCATCCACCTATTAAACTCCAACCCCAGAATCACGAACCTCCTCCTCCTTCACCATTCCATTCCCACCCCCCAACACTCGACTATACAAATGAAGAAATCCATCCCACGACCTCTATATACACACACGTTCCAGCTCAACCCCCGCAAGCCAAAAGCCATCATCACTATATACCAGCACACCCCAAAAAACGCCAACCAGCCGTATAGCCAGTCAGTCGTCCACTCCCACCAACCTCACTCTCTCATATATATATACGTGTGTGGGTGAGAACGAGAGAAAACCGCCGGGGAGAAAACTCGTGTGTGCACTCGCATGCGATCGCGTGATGCTAGCGCCAATAATAACGCGATGAAACGAGCTGCACGTGCGCTCGCTCGCTCGCTCGCGTATATATACCCTGAGAAAACAAACTCGAGCAACGAGAGAGAAAGAGAGAGAGAAAGAGGCGGCTTCTTCCTTTTCTGCGGACGAGCGGTTTCCTCTCTCAAGAGAAGCAGAAGAAGAACAAGAAGAAGAAGAAGAAGAAGGAAAGAGAGAGGAAGGAGAGCTTTGTTTAGGAGCTCGAGTGCGATTCTCTAATTCCCGAGTGTAGCAGTTGTCGTGCGCTGCGGCGAGTTTATATATGGCGAGCGGTAGGTATACGTGTGCTGATAAGGGGAATCGGTAAGTTGGATGTGCTGTGTGTAGATGCGCGACCGAGAGAATCGTTGAATTTGTGTAGATTTTACAACGAGTAATAGGACTTATAAGATAATGAATGTTGTCTTTACAGTTGTTAGTGCACTAAATGTATGTTTAATTTTAGGTTCCATTAGTTAACGGTTATACTTAAACGATCATCACACTGTTTACAACAACCAACACGTATATACATATACAATTATATACCTTCCCTCACTTAACCATACGCACACCCACTTACCGGGTCATTGACCCTTATATATTATACGTTCACCATTTTACATATGTATACCGTCCTCCCCTCACCTGCCAGCCAATCAATAACCGGCAAAGAGCAAACAACTCCCGAAAGGCCCATGCGCGTGCACCTCTAATTACCGATTCAGCTTTTGCTCCTCCTACCCGCGAGCGCATTCCGCGTAATTTCGCTCTCAAGACGAGCGCTACCAACCTACACGTTATTACGCCGCTGCTGCTGCTGCTGCTGCACGTATATATATATAAGAACAATGCACGCGAGAGCGTAAGCAACCAAGCTTTCGGACAAAAACGAAGCTTCTACGTGTGGTGTGTATATATGTATATATATAAGTGTAACGGGATCAACGACGCAGCTGCGAGACCATTAGAGCAGTATCGGCAGCGGCTTTTCTCTATCGGCAGCTAAGGGTTTTTTTTTCCTATATCTTTTCTTAGTTTTTTTTTCACGCGGAAACTGGACGAGACGAGGTTTTTCTATTATAGGGTGTATATATATGTATGCTGCGGTTACGAAGGAAGTGCGTACGAAGTGATAACTGTAAGGGGCTACTGCGCGCGGTTTTTGGTCTAGTTTGGTATATATACGTGCAAGCGTGGATTATCATATAATGGAGAGCGCGAACGAGTGAGGAGGGAATATAGTTACGTAAGGCCGCGGGCGAGTGATTTTCCGATGCTGCTGCTGCTGCTATATGCGGTGGTTTGCAAGCATCCTGTTTGTTTGTCTGGTGGTTGAGAGTGGGAAGAGGACCTGATGATGGTTGGTATATGTGGGTTTTTTGTTTGTTTAATCGAAATAAGATTTTTTTTTATAAAATCAATGTTGGTCTGGTTTTTTTTCAATCGCGCACCAACCACTTTTTATTCTATTTATAGACATTCGCTATTTTTCGCCAATTTACCAATATATACTCCAACCCAACGGGGCCTCTTACCGTAGCACTTGTACTTAATTACACTGCTCTTTTTCTCTCTCTCTCTTTCTCCACACTACCACTCCACAATTGCGCGCAAAGCCGTAAAATCGCTTGCACGCGCGCGCGCGTGAAATCCTACTATATATATATATATATATATATATATATATATATATATATACAGTCAGGTGGCAATGGCGGCGTCGGCAGTACGGCTACCGAACTTTATGGCCTCTCCACATTCGACGATGGGAATTCCGTGTAATCGCGCCGAGGAAATTCTTTCGCCGCTCCTTTATGTAACTAATCTAATCGCCGCGCGGTGCGGATAGAAGGAGAGAGAGAGAAAGACAATAAAATTTAATGATGATGGGCGCAGTAGTGGCCACGTACGCAACGCCGTGGCGGCTCGTTTACATGTGTCGTGGTGGGTTTTGGAGGTCTTCGTTATTGTTATTGGGAAATTTGTTAATTTTCGGTGTTATCGTAAATATGGTAATACTTTAATTATAAATTACATTAGGTTAATTTTTGTTTATTTATTTTTTTTACTAGAACCGTTTGTCGTTTGAAGTTACTTGAAAGCTGTTTAAAGAACATATTTTTTTATTTTTATACCCATGGCTTGCATACAAATTTCCCTTGCGTCAATGCGGTGCGCACATATTATGGTTATAACTATGAGCATACCAATATTTTATGAACATCCTAACGGACTTTTAAAGAACGGAGTTTATTTTCTTTATTTTTAAATTTTTTTTTATGTTTTCAATGGGTTTTAATAACTATGATACATGATTATAATTAAAATTCATATTAGACTCGTGTAAAATTTATCCTTAAAACTTGCAATTAATATCAAATTTCAATTATATAATTGCAAAAGAAGTAATTTATAAATTATCACATTTTTATCTGCAATTCTTGTTAAAATATTTAAAATTATACAAAAGCTTAAGAGACCGCATGATCAAGCGGCAACGGCAAAGAACAGTAACACGTGTCTCCTTTCCACAATAAGTATGTCACAATTCAAGATGATATACTCCGCAATACTCACGCATGCAGCCAACAACCAAAAGCCATAAGTATTATATACCTCACTCTCTGACTCTCCGCCCTCCATATTAAACGCTCGCACGCCCGCAGCGCGTAATTGAAAAGTAAAGATAACCCACCGCCGTTGCGTTTTTCCCCGATTCCCGCCGAAACGTCTCTCCTCGCCAATTCATCAAACTCTCTCTCTCTCTCTTTCTCTCTCTCTCTTGTGTGCACTTATCATTTAATGAAGCGCTCCCCGTCGGATCCCCTTAAATACACCCGTCTTTTCTCCCTCCCTCCCCATTATCATGTCATAAAAGTATAATTACCTCTCGCATGAGCGCTTCGCTCTCTCTCTCTCTCTCTTTCACCGCGGGAAGATTCGATCTTACTTACTCTTTTTCCTTACCTCCACTGTGCATCTTTTTTTTCTTTCCTCCGTTACGAGAGAGACCCCCAGAGCGCGCATGTGACCTCCCAAGCTGTCGCTCTCGTTCTCGCCGAAAAAAATGAGGAAAAAGCGTATATAAGAGGGAAGAAATTGATTGTACCAGGCGCGCTTCGCACTTGATTCCGGTAGCCGTTACTACCTACCTATACATACATATACATATACCTCCTCTTCGCGTAATGAGTCACGCAAAAAGAGTCGCTTGCTCGCTTGCTTGCTCGCGCGTGCGTGCATACCGAAGATTAATCCTCTCTCTCTCTCTCTCTCTCGCTCTTGCTCTCTCTCTCTCTCTTCCTTTCGTCGGCAATAATACGTTGCCGAAGAGAGCAAGCGAGAGAGAAGAGTCTCGTTATAGGAGGGGGAGAAAAGTAAACGTTCGGCTGCAGTCGATCCGCGCGCGGGAAGGCGGAGAGAGAGAGAGAGAGAAAAAAAAAGAAAGGAACGGCGGCGTGCGAGCTTCTCTATTTTCGAATCGTGCTTTTTGCGCTGTAATTCCGTACGTATATATACACGTGTGTGTATGTCTGTATGTGTGTGTGGAGGGGGTTTGCTAGTTGAGGGTAACCAGTTATTAGACAATGTTATTACGTGCTTACGGCGGGGGATGGGATGCGCGCACGTTGTTAATTAGCGGCTAGTTCGAGTTCGAGAGTTGCGCGCTGTGGTACCATATTTCTTGCCTGTAGTAGTGCTCGACGAGAATCTTCTTTCTTTTCTTTTTTTTTTTATCATCATTCTCGCTTACTTCTCGGTCGCAGTAAATTGTTTCCTTTTGTGCTGTTTCTGGTAAAATGATAAATCGCTGGTATGTGTTCTCTATTTTTTTTTCAGAAGTGTATATATATTAATTAACTTGTTAGAAGTCTCAAATTGGTAGGCATTTCAATTTTTGTCGAGCGTATTCATGAAGATTTATATGAGCTCGATTTAAACGGCTCGCTGATCTTTTATTCTTTTCTTATTTATTATTTATCGTTATTTATTAAATCACAGCCTGCGTTTAAACCATATTGTGTATTAAAAAAAAAAAATCCCATCGTATAGTTCCTTTCATATTAAAAAAAAATGCATATCCAGCTATTCTTCAACAATATCCCATAAAACCGTGTTACGCAAAGCTTCTACCCACCGAGCTCAACCTCGGGATTCCCTCGCTTTTAATTCACTGATTAAAAAACAATCACTCAGCCCATCTCCTCTTCCCCACCCGTCCATTTCCTCCCGGTATTCCAAGCAATAAACCTCGCAATTAGCATTTTTCGGTCGTGGTCAACGCGACGCAACGCGCTCATAAAAACACCCAAAAACTGTCCATCAAGGAAATAAAGACGTATTTTTTTTTCTATAAGCCGCGGTCGTTTAGATAGGCGCAGTCGTTAAAATTACCCGCGAAGTGGCTAGAATCGCTTTTTGAGGTCCCATCAATGTCTCTTATAAGTGTACATTTGTGTAGGCCGCTGACGCCAGACGGAATTATATGTGAGTAGATGAGAATTACCAACCGATTTTTGGAAGGTGAGGGGAGAAAAGTGAGTAGACAGAGAGAGAGATAAAATTTTATCTATTATTTGACATTTTTTTGAGGAATTCAAAAGCCTGATTAATTATTTATATATTGTATTTTTGTTGCTAACATTATACTGTTTAATTATAATACCGGTCAAATTACCGTAACGAAGGTATACTAACTTTCAGCAAATTTATCGATGCAGTTCCCATCCCGAAAACGTTCGAGAGCCGTAAATAAATACCATAAAAATTAAAACAATTGTATAAATGCAAAGTTCCCCAAGGGTATACAGAAAAAGAAAAGAGCATCAGAGACGTGCGGACGCCGCGTGTGCGCGGACAGAGCCGGCAATTTGCGTCGATTTTATTTTTCTTTAACTGCCGGCAATTACACTTCAAATTGCGATCATAAAGGTTACGTTCGCGAGACTGGGCTTGAACCATCATCTTGTCTATGCCTGGAGACGCGCGCGCGCGCTTGTGTCCGTCGTATACACGAAGAAGACTCATTTCAATTATTATGTACAGCGCAAGATGTTTTAATGTTGCAGGAACGAAGGGGAAGGAGCAGCGTGCACATCATCCCTGTGCATTGTTTCCTCTACGGTTGCATTAAATTTTTTAAGAAAAATCCGAATGCCTACTCCTGCTGCTGTTGTTGTCAGTGAGACGCGCATGGATGGGTATATAAGGAGAAGGGAGAACGCCGTACTTTTAATGTCCGTAATTTTTGATAATTACGATTTACTTTATTGATACTTGATTGTTGGCTGGTAATATATTTTGTGAGAATATTTTCGGAATGACTTTTTCCTTGGTTAAGGGATTGGGAATAATGCAATCTTATTGGGCAATGAGAAGCATGGATTGTAGATGACGAGGTAGCTTGATGGAAAAAAAAACAAAAATCGATAATGAGGTAAGGAATATTTCGGTGGTATAAAAATTAACATTGCAATGTTTTATGAATATATTTTTAAAGTTAAATATTAACAGATATTAGAAAAACTGATGTTTTCCATAAAATTCATAGTTTCGAATTTCATACTTGAAATTATTTCCATACATCACGTATGCGACCTAAAAAATTCTTCTCCACATCCACACTCACCCTCCATCCACTAAACAACACACTTTAACCTCCGAGCTTTCCTACTCCAACTCTCCTTTCCGCACTTCTCGAATTCCCTACAATACTCCCCCGTCATATACAGCCGCATGCATCGTCGTGCCCCCTTTTAAACCCGCGGACATTACGGCCGCCACTCCACACGAGCGCTAGTATATAGCAAACAAACTCGCGCAGATCGAACTCTATATACACACCAAAGGGCATTGCAAATAAAAGGCAATGCCAACTTGCGCGAATTCCCGCGGCCACACGTGCGCTTATATACTCTCCGCTCAGTGCACCCACACACACACACACACACACACGTATATAAGCGTCGATTTTAACGGGAGAGAGAGAGAGAGAGAGAAAGAGAAGCACGTTCGCCCGAAAAGGCACGATCTTAAAATCGGACTCCCGGGATCGAGCAGCAACAGCAGCAGCAGCAGCAGCACGTGCGCCGCGATAATCGTTTAGCGTGAGTTTTCATCCGCGAGCACGCGAATAGGCAAAAGGAGGGTAGAGAAAGAGAGAAAGAGAGAGAGAGAGAGCGATTTGTAGGTATAGAGGCTATTATCGCTCGGGGATATCTCGGTGTAATGGCCCCGCGAGTTCGCTCGCGCTCGCAAGAGAGAGAGAGAGGAACACAATGCGATTCTCCGGATGGTTGCAACGGCCTTTTCTTTCGTTACTCGTACGTTCCTCTCTTTCTCTCTTTCTCTCTCTCTGTGTATAGCATAGCAGCAGTTTTCGCGGTCTATCTCGCCGAGCGCTGCCCATAGGCGCGAGAGACGCTGTAAATCTGAACGTTGTTTATGTCCGATGCAATTAGCGCGGAGCACGCGCGCCTGAGTGAGAACGGGACTGCTATATATATATATACACTGTGTGTATAGGTATGTGGGCTAAAAGAATAGAGAAAGAGAAAGAGAGATCTTTGATGAATGAGACGAAGGCAGTATATCGGTATATATACGGATATGTGTGTATACGACGTTGCGACAGTTCGAGATGAGATCGTAGAGAGAGATTCAGAGGTTATATAGAGCGATATGGGGCAAAGATTCAGCTATTGAATTCGTCCAAAAGTAGTGTATAGTGAAGTTTTGGAAAACTTAGCGTAGTTTTGTAAATGACATAAAGGGGATATAGAGATTGGAGTAATGGGAGAAAACAATGGGTTAGGAGATAAACCACGATAGAGCTGTCGTGTGCGCGGATTATTGGGTGCGCTGATAAGGTGTGAAATTGCGGCAGGATTTGGATAAATTTAAGATAAAATAGTAGATTTTGAAAAGGATCAGTGAAAGGAAATTGAAGAAAATGGTTTAAAACAGCGGGTAACATGTAAAAATGAGATAACAATTTCAATTAATTAATTATTGGACGATTATACCCAAACAGCTGATGAATAATCGCTTGCGATTTTAATTAAATATTACGACCACCCTCGAAATGAAATTTTTTATCGTACCTTGTCTCGAGCCATCGTCTTCGTTTCAATTTCAATTACGAGGACCCCTACTGCGATAAACTATATATATATGGATATAATTAATTTTCTTTGCGAGATTTGTCATATTGCACGGTTCATTGGAGCACGAATCGTGCGGTTTTGCACCTGCCGTTTGCTTATAAATTATATAGAAGTTATGAACAGAGTTTCGTAATTTTCTAATTGAGCATTGTTTTAGGACCAGGACAAAAAGATACGATGGTTGTTTAACCGTATAACACAACGATTATTATTTATTATATATACGCAGCTGATCGCTATAGTTATAACTATAAAAGCCATAAATGGCTTGCGCAATTTATAATTAAGTATTGTTTTATTTGTCGTTCGACAGCGCAAAAACTCTACTTAGACCTATTAATGGATCGAGATATATATTTAATATCTTAATGGTCTCTGTAATACACGTAGAGCATGATTTTAATTTCAAGCGAGCATTGCCCCATCATCGCTCTGCATTCTGCGATCTCGTGTAGAAAAAATGCACATTTTGACGTGCTCCAGTGAACCGGACAATGACTTTAAGCATTTCGCGGTGAAAAGCCATTATGGGCAAGCTGTGTATGACAAAATTAACTTGCATTATTTCAATGCTCTTTTTAATAGTTTTTATTTCTATCGTGAGCTCTGGGAATTGATTTTCATGTACATTAACGTAGTGCTATAAAGAATTAGTAATATCCAAATGGTTAATTAAAAATGTAAATATGTACGTTAACGATTTTTATACGATATTTAAAATAAGAATATGTATACTTTTAAAAAATGCGATAAACCAGCCTATAATCACGAGCCGATTACTAATTAAATTCCACATAACCCACGCGTACTTTATATAAGCGACTAAAAAATTGTTCACACGATATCGATATCAAGAGCCGCCGCTCCGCTCGGCGACATCAAACCGGCTGTATACGCAGAGCCGCGCCTTCTCTAATCCCCAAACGACTATAATCCTCCGCACCCACACACATAACAACTATACACGCATACATACGTACGTATATACCCTCCCCGCGAATTGAATTAAATTCGCGAACGAATTGAAAGCTTATCCCTCGACCCATCCCTTTCCTATACGAAAAACAAAAGAGAGGGAGAGAGAGAGAGAAAAAAAACGGGAAGATAAGCAAAAAAGAAAGCAACAGCAGCATCCCCTCCGAGAGAAAAGTATACACCTTAAAACAAAGAGAGCGAGCGAACGAAGCCTCAATCAGCGCAAAACGAAGAAGAAGAAGAAGCAAGCAAGCGAGTGTAGTATATATATATATGTGTGTGTGTGTATGTATACATATATCGTATATATAAAAGGGAAAGGGCGGGCATGCGCGCGTTATCGTTTATAAATAAGAATGGCAAGTGTCACGCCCCGCGCGGTACGCGAGAGCCATTATTCCCCGGCGGTGAGATTCCGCTGGGACGATAGTAAATATACCCACGTGCGGAGAGCGGAGAGAAAGAGAGAGAGAGAGAGACCGAAGATACGCGTGTGGGTATGCTATATATGCCTAAGCTCCTGCGCGCATCATCGCGCAAGTGTATACGTGTGTGTGTGTGTGTGTTATATGAATAAATGTATCTACGTGTGCGCATTTTATAAGTAAATATTCTACGCGCGCATATACACGTGTACGTGTGTGGTTGTGTGCTTTACGATCAAACATCACTACTTTCGCGCTTACGTATATACAACGACGTCGACGTGTATGTATATACGTGTGTATCAGCGACGGCGTGCAATGATATCCGTCCTCGGCTTCGTTTTTGCACGAAGGGACTATACCTCCTCCTCCTCCTTCTTCTTCTTCTTGGCGCTCACCCCATCTTTAAGGCTCTGGCAACAATGGGGCATTACGAGCACACACACACACACACATACGCGGCATCTCTTCCTTCCTCCTCTACTGCTCTCGCTCGCTCGCCGTGATTTCGTTAACCCGATGAGAGAGCGGGTAATCCGCCTCTGCGAGCGAACGAACGAACGAACGTGCGGGACAATGCAACAATGCGCGTGGGACGAGCAGCAGCAGCAGCAGCAGCATCTGCATCTCTCTCCTCGTTTTCTTCGGGGTTTTTAGACGCGAGAGAGAGAGAGAGTGCGACGACGAGACCTTTTATTATACGCGCGTGCAGTGCGCCCAGCTAGCTAGCGAGCGCTTTTAAGGAGGCAGAGAGAGAGAGAGATCGCGAAGGGAGGATGGTCGGTTGCTGTTGCTGCGTTGGGTACTTTACCGGAAAATTAAAATTCTATACGCTGTATGTGTGTGTATGGAAGAAGAGAGAGAGAGCTAGTTATGCGGGAGATATGTGGGTATGGGGAAAGAGGTGTGTTCGAGCCAATGGTTATGGAGGATTGTGCTCTCAACGGCTATAGTTTGGATATGAAGATTTTTTGCGGATGGTGTATAAGGGCGCGATGTCAGGATGTCGAAGTGTGTACGCGGTGCGGTGGTTGTGAAGTGTGGGTGTGCATCGGGTCTTCGAAAAATAGAATTCATTTTGTTTTTAGATTACGGTGTTAAATTGAAATTAAATAATATAAATAGAATTTTTTCTTCTACAACGCTTAAGAGAAAATTAAAAAATAAACGTCAACATTTAAAAATAATACGAGTTACTATCAATTGAAATATTAATGTTGCCAAAATTTAATTAAAATTAGTATTACATAATTGTCAAACAAATGCAAGATATTATTCTTAGCCGCAAATTTAAAAATAGCTAAATTATGTTCAACATTCTCAACGGAGAAAATCTTAGCTATCTAAAAAAAAATTAAATTAAAACCAATTTAAATTACAAAAATACAACGAAAATTCCATACCGATGAACCGAACCGATCGGACTCCCCACCATATAGTCTCTGGTATTTAAAACAATATCAACGCGTATTTATTATACATCCGAGGATCGAGATCGAATTTGAATATCGAAAAACCGTCGTCCATATTGGAACGAACGTATAAGGCTCGCAAAAGTCGTGAAATTCAAAACAGTAGAAAAGCATTCCCTGTGGGAAAGTTATGGAACGGTAGCGCGTAGATAAGACACATACAGTATATATACGCGCATGCTCACTATCAGCGATATTATTATGCTGGTATGCGACGTAATTTGGACGGCGAAGCATGAAATAGAAACGCGAATTTAGAATCCGATGTGTGTATATATACGATCGTTTCTTCTCTCTTGCCATTGAAATGCTAAGAAGGAAATACGCCTAATTTCAGTTTGCATAAGGTCGCGGATAAGAGTCACAACTGTGTCGCCAATGCTATAGGTTGTACACTGATAGCCGAACAAATTCTCTAGCAAACGGTGCTGTTTATCCAGGATCTTATCGGTTCATAGACGTTTAGGAAAGCATTTTATTTCTTGGTAGATATTCTCTTGTATACTTTTGATAACATAACTATAACCGTTGCGAGAAGGTGTTTTTAAGATCATGCGACCGTTATTGTATATGGAATATAGATCATTATTTTTCATAAAATTTATTATCATTTCACTTGATTACATGCTTGTTAGCGTTATCTACCTAAAAAGCTATTGTATATCTTTGACTTTATATTCCTGCAATAATATTAACATATACTCTGCTGCTTTAATAAAAAAATAAACTCATATCTCCACAATATATGCATTAAAACATTATCTTTCATCAATTCAACGTTACCGCAACTCAAACATCCTAATTAAATCATCCTAAACCAACGAAACCATTCCTTCGTCCAAATTGATTTAAAAAAAACATATACATACACACACACACACACACACACAGACGTCATTACGCGCTTAACCCCACCAGGAATATTCCAAATTCCCCGGGTAAACTTACATTACAAATTGCCCGCATTACCTCCCATATCCACTCTCTCTCTCTCTCCCTACAACGAGCGTCCCTTCGTACCATCTTACCTTACCTCATTACACATCCTCCAAAAAAAAAAGAAGAGAGACCGAAGAGAAAAAGCAAAAAAAAGACCAGGCACAAACAGAAACTCCCCGACGCTCGCAACGAATATTTCAATTATTGCTTTACGAAATAGAACCGGCCGCGAATTAGCATGCGCGCGCGCGCGCTCGCGCACGGACGGACCAACCGCAAAGTACACTTTCGGGCCCCTCGCGCGCATATACGCTCGTAATAAAGATAAATGGCACCACTTACCGCTCGTGATGAAGCAATGCACGTGTGTGTGTGTGTATGTGTGCATTCTTCAAGCGAAGGTGGGAGGTAGAAGGTAGCAGCAAGTATAAGCAAGCAAGCAGCAGCAGCAGCAGCATTGTGTCTGATTGTATCTGGAGTTTCGCGGAATTGTGGAGAAGAGAAGAGAGAAAGAGAGAGAGAGAGAGAGAGAAGATGATTAGCGGAGAATCGAGGGATATCTGGAGTTTCCGTGGTAGGATGTGAGAATCTTTTTTTATTGTATAGTGGGATGCTGGGGACACTGGAGACCGTTAGGGAGAGTTATTAATAGGGTCGGAAAAAATCGGTGATTTATGGTGGTTCATATATGTGGATGCTGTGTGCAAGGGATTTTGTTTGATCTAGAAGGAAGATACGCGAATAGAAATGTCTAGAAGCGTCGTGTTTTTATAAACTATATGAAGTATGTATGGTAGAGGGATCATTGTTTGCTGATGTTTGAAAAATTAATAAAACGATATAGGAAAGCAATATGATAATTGCAAAAATGAATAAAATCATACTTATAATTAACTTATGAGAAATGTGAATTCAAGGTTAAAGATGTTTTTTTCACATTGATTGTGATGAATTTTGCGTTTTAATATAGTGATTCACATTTTAAATATTTTTAACGAGTTTTGGGGAGTTGGCCCGCTAACTTGCATTCCAAATTAGCGGTCTCCCCATTTTTTTAAAAGACAATGCGAAAGGCAAATTTTTTAATTTTACGGCATATTTACGGCTAATTTACGGCAATTAATGCAGTAGTAAAATCTTCTATTTATCGAAATCTCTAACTTATCAGACGTATTCACAGAGCAAGTTGACTGCAGATAAATTTGTGTATATGCGACAACGCTAGAGTTTCTTTGTGGGTCACGCTTAAACAATCAATTGAAGTCTTATGTCGGGAATTGCGTTCGATTAAAGGAGAAAGTTGAGGGATCGATGAGATGCAGATTGAGACAATTAATTCTTATTGTGAGCCAATTGAGGCATTGTTTGCGCACGAGCTATATTAAATATTCAAAATATAATGTCTGATTGATAAATAAAAAATTCTCTCTCTATATATACCCGTCAATTAATTATTGGAAAAATGTAATTATTGTTCCTATACATCTATAGAGACGTAGAGGTTCTCCGAACGAAAGTCTTGGAAAACGACCTTACTTCATAGATTACTACAAGCACTTTGATATTTTCGTTTATATACTAAAATTCAGTTATCTTAATTTCTAACTACTTGCAAAACTCATAAAAAAGAGGAACTTAACCATCGACCAGCTAGTAAATTACTAAAATGTAGGTAAAAACGTAGCTCTCCATGGAGAATTCTCAAATCATTAAACCTCGCGAAACTAAGAAGCGCGCGCACGAACCATTACCAGCAACAACCTCAAAAACCCACACTGCACATCCGCATGCTAACTCTCTCTCTCTCTCTCCCTCTCACGCACGCACGCCGCAGGCCGTTTAAATCAATAATCCCGCATAACTCTCCGTGTTTGCACAGTCTCTCCTCTCTGTACGGGCAAAAATCGCGTCGTAACAAAAATTACCGTATAAATTCCTCTTAATTTTTTCCTTCCTCTCCTCGCGGATATATACACGCGTTCCCATAGGAGAGTAAGGAGACTTTCTTTCGCTTCGTGGAAAATCCTAATTGAAGTACGGCCATGATGCCTCGAAATCGTCGACAGGGCGTGATAATGCGCAAAGAAGAAGAAGTCGCCGTCGCCGCCAAGTGGTGTGATCGATATATATTGCGAGACCGAGAACGAGAAGAGAAGTTGTTACACTGCAATGCAGCTGTGAGAACATATGAGTATATGTGAGGGAGAAAAAATAAATAAACGAGTGATTATACACAGTATATCGTCGTTACGTAACAGCCACTGTGTTATAAACAACAATGTATATATATGAAAATGCTTGTATTTAGCGCGTAACAAGGATGGTTAATTAAAGTAAAGTTATGCGCAAGCGTGTATACGTATACGTGGTATATTAGTGGCTCAATGTCACGTGATGATGATGATGATACAATTATTTCCTTAATAACAGAGCCGAGATATCAGAGGCCATTTATGTGCAAATATTATTTCAATTTCATTCTCATGAAATTCAAAATCTCCTGTTAAACAAACCGTGGCTATCACATATATATATATACACACACCCACACACACACACACATGTATACCACACACACGCACGAATGTTTAAACTTACATATAGTTAGATTACATTGAACCGTTGAATACATATATTTCCCGACAGCACAATGTATATATAACGTATGAATAAAAAGTGCATAATCCCTTTTCAATCTGATATCTTATTCGAATCAGTTTTGCAGAAAGGATTTATATATATATGGCTGATTCACTGTCAAATTCAGGGATTAAAAATTAGATTTTCTTGAAACTTTGTGTGAACCTTGTATTTTATTTACCAGATGTTGGTGAATTTTTCTCTTGCCATATATATATATATTATATTATTCTGTTCCGTATCTACTCATTCCCTTTCCCTCCTTCGTATACGAAAATTCACGTATACACATACACGTATGTATACACAGAACGGCCAAGCACTTGTTCCGTACTACAACGCGGAGAGGAATACACGTATATATACACTATAGCGCGCATTTACGCACTTAGCGCTTACACACCAAGCGTACATAGAAAAAGGAAATATATAGCGAGCTCGGAAAAGGGAGAGGAGAGAGAGAGACGGAAGATCTTCTTACGAGCCCATCTTCGACATAACAAGATCAACAACTGAACGCGAAACCGCACGCAACGTTACGATCCCGAAAGAATCCAAAGAAGTCGAGCAGCGCTCGCTCGCTCGCAAGCTGAGCTCTCCTCTCTGCTCCTCGCCTTTAACGACCTTTTTCTTCTTCCTCCGCCGCCGCCGCCGCCGCCTTCTCTTTCTTTATCTCGCTTCATCTACGATCGAAGTGTTTCTGCGTTTTTCGCCTTTTTTTTCTCCCCTCGCTCGCGTCCACCTTATTTTTTTGCTTCTCTCTCGGTTGCAACCTCAGGTTCGTTCGTTCGTTCGACGCCCGTATTTTTCCTTTTATCGTTGCGCTCGCGCGAGCTTGTACTTACTTACGTTGAGAAGGATTTTTTGGATCGCGTATGGAAAAGTTTTTATTTTCGAAGATGTAGTTTTATTTGTGGGGATGCGAAAGAGACAGTTTTGAATATCCGGGAAATCTGGGAGGTTTATTCGGTGTAACTTTTTGGATAATGTAATTTGCATATAAATACGCTATTAACTCACCCGAATTTGGAGCAAGCATAAAATAGGTGAATCGTATCGTCAGGAACTTACCTAAAACATAAGAAAAAAAATATCACAACATTAATAAACCATTACAAAAATCGTCAAATATACATAAAGTCACACGATTACACCACGATAAATTAGCAGTTGACTCTTGCTACGCCTACCCATACACACTCACTGAAAAATTCCCCGCATCACGATAACCACAACTGTGTGCTAAAGACTTTACACACAGTGCAAAACCCAATCCTATCAAACGTCTCATTACCTTAACTCGCTCTCTCTCTCTTCTCCAATAATCCCAATCCCCCTTCAATCCTCCATATATACACTCGCGTACATGTATACTCTCGTTCATTAAAATCAAGGTACCGATCCCCACACACACACACAGCTGCCCACCCGTATATATGTATACGCGACCACTTCTTCTTCGCGAACGCATTAAAAATTCATCGCGTTTCTTCCGATCGTCTATTTTCTCACGAGTGCGAGCGCAATTTTCCGCGAGTCTCCCTGTAAACGTACGCCCCAGCGAGAGAGAGAGAGAGTTGATTTCATTGCGGCAGCCGCGTGACCCTCAAGCGAGTTATAGGTCATTAAAGCGATGCCACGGGTAAAAAGAAGCTGCTGCTGCCGCTTATATGTGTATAGTGCAGTGTAACGTGGACGAGAGTAAAGAACACAGGGTTGGAGATTTATCGAGAGGCTTTACTTTGATATTCAATTTTGTATATATAAAAGTAGCTTTTTGTGGATCAAGGTAGTGGAAATGATATAAAAACTGGAATAGATCGATAAAAATTTACTTTACGAGTTGCACTAGATTAAATATTCCAGTAGGTAATGTTTACAGTCGCATCGGTACCACACTATATATATTAGTTTTGTCAATGACTTCTTCGATATTGACATAACGATACCCAATTTCTAAGACATCGAATCATCTAACCCGTACAAATCCTTTGTCAGAACCCACCAGCGCTGGTTGTACATCTTTTATAATTAATCGCAGCACTATACCTACACAGCCGGCCCATCCGGAAAATTACTTACAGCCCATAACTCCGTGCGCATAACAATACGAGCAGAAACCCCCGCGGGAATTGAATAATTGCGCGCTGCTCGCCGGCGTTGAAATCTCCCCGCGGGAGAGTTTTTACGGTAGTTCGCGGAAAATCGCACGGTTGTGTCAATCGTGTGGGGTTTATCGGTATACGCACCGAGAAAAAGAATAATGCAATGGGTATATATGGGTACGATAAGAAGTAGAATATAAACAAAAAAATGATTGCTATATAGTTGTTTTTAGAAAATAAACATAGTGAAAAATTGCATAAAACCAGAGGTTCATAACTATATACGCCCGGTTCTTTTCTATACCAGTAATGGGCGGGGCACAAGCTATATCGTATACCTTCGCGTGTATATAGGAGAGCCATAAATTATCGGCTGTCTCTAAGCATTATTGTCCTCTTTTTTTTTCTTCTTCTACGGTCGCTTCTTTTTCTCTGCGCGAATGGTCCGTTCTTCTCTTTTTAAAACAGAAGAATTTACAACCTTTGTTCGACCGCGAATATATACATGTATATATATCTATCTCTAATTCTATCTGCCGTGCCAAAAATTATTGGTGGCAGCAGCGGTTCTTTAGAAAGTTCGCTTATGTATGTGTGTGTAATGTAAACCATAATAACAAGAGCAGGCGTTTACACCCGAGGCGTTGCGTCATTGGCAGTCCCCCCCTCTCTCTCTCTCTAACCAGGTGCGAAAAGCGTTTTTTTAACCGGTCGCGCGCAAAACATAAAATCTATGTATATATCTATATGTATATATATTCACGCGGATTTGGAATTACTTAATTTGCGCGCGAACTGAAGTGTGAAAGTACAGCGGCCGCGTTTGTTCTGTTAGGTTCGAGCTGAATACGTAGTAAATAAAATTTAACGGCCATGTGAAAAGTTGTAGTAATTCAACGATTTACCCGATATTTTTTGTTGAACTCAAAGAGCTAAGAGTTTCTTCTTCATGGAAATGTCTAGTAATATTTGACTTGTTCTTCAAAAGAGAAACCTTTGCAACCACGAGAACAGCTGGTTAATTCAAGAACAAAGGCTACTTTTCAGTAAAATTTCTCCGGATATTCTTATAACATACTTTCAACTGTAATAAAATACAACAGCGCGTTAAATGCAAAAAAGAAAGAAAAATTCTTCTCATCAATATTCAAACCACCAAGATACCTGCCAAACTCGCCGACCATATACGCTGCTGCTACTATACCTCGCAAACCATCGACTTTAATACACCACGTCGCACAGATACTTGGTATTCAGGAATTCCTTTATTATTGTAATCCCAGGTACCCTACACACACATACACACACGTACAATAGCTTCGAGTACAAGGTGTAAACCACGTCTGCGCGCGCTCGTCATAACAGAGTATACAACGCGTTCACCATCGTCCACATAAATTTCAACCCTATATATGTACACGTCCGAAAAAAGCCTCATCTCACGAAGGTATCACATATACAGGACGAGGAGGCATACGATAAATCGAGCCGAAATTCATTACCCCGTAGCCGAAAATCGCGCTTGTGATTTATTCCCTTTCGTATATATACTATATATATAATACGCACGGGACCAATAGACAATTCAAGTATACGTGTGCGTATGTGTGTGAGGGTATGCGTATAAATCACAGACTCGTCACCTCTCGGGAAGGGCGAGGCTGTAAATAAGAGGTAATTCGTGCACGAACAGAGAGAGAGAGGTGAATTTTTCGGAAATGAATTATCGGCGGCTGGTGATTTACGCGAGAGCGAGTTCTCTCTCTCTCTGCGCTGCCTCGTTATAACGGGAGGTGAGGTCTGGGTACATCTTGTCTCCGCTGGGGTTATTATGGAAAGATGATGGCCGAGCTCGAAGGGAGTAATTGTGTATAGGATGGGGGTTTCGACGCGACTGTCGCTTCAGGGTGTATGTCGGATCGTGGTTTAGGTAGTTTTTAAAGGTTGATGAAATCTTTCTTTTTTTCTTCTTTTAATCGCAAAAGTTTGCGTTAGGTTGAAAGCAAATTGTTACATAGTTGTGGTAAGCGTTCGTACTTAACGTTAACGTTAATGCCTCGTTACGCATTCAACCGAATAGTTCGGTTAATGGAACAATTCATTTTTACTCAATAGCGAGCAATTTACATACCGCCACATTTATAGACCTCGCGTACTTAAATAAACCATTCCCGCCGATAAGTTGCTTAAAGACTCCATCGTGAAATTATCATTACGACAAATCGTTATACCTCAGCTACCATAAATCCACACATCTTTTGTCCCAAAAATCTCCTACAACCACCCACTACAAACATAAAAATTTCTCCTACCATTCTTCTCATGCCTCTAAATTGATTCCCCGGGCAAATTAACCAATCTCCACTACTCTCGGTAAAAACCTCTCTCACACTAAAAAAAAAAAGAAACACAACACAACAACGCCCATAACCAGCATCTCTTTCAGGTCGTTACCCACTTTCGCGTATAGGGATATATATATACCCGGTACAAAAAACGCTTAAGCGCTTTATTAATAAGCGCGCTAACAACTCTCTCTCTCTCTCTCGTAGTGAAAAAAAAAATCCTCCGCGCGCGTTTACGGCTTTTCCAATTTTCCAATTTTGCGGCATGCGCGCGCTCGGAATTCGCGCTCGCGACTCGTAAATCGTAGGTAAAGGCTGTAGTAAAAACACGGCTCCACGAGCCTGCCCGCAGTACAAAAACACAGCTATGGGTATATGTATATATGTATAGGCGCGCGTACGCCAGGTGTTTCCCCGCGAGAGACGCGCGTATATAGCAAACGGTGAGCTGCGAGGTTTTCCCGCGAGCTTGTGTACGCGCGTTGCATTGCTGTTTTTTTTTGTGTTGAAGATTCGAGAGGAACGAGTGATATAGGTGGAAGGGAGGGAAAGTGGCTTTTTTGGTGGTGGATTGTTGAATAATGATAGTGTAGGGTGAAGGTGAAATATATATATATATATATAGCACTTTTTTTTTTATTTTAATTATTGGTGCTGGAGGATTCTTTGGAGCGAGGTGTAAGATCTTTTAGTCTGTTTTTATTTTTTAGTTTGTAAAAAGGTTTCGCATAACCTTGTTGCGCGAGCTACGTGAATTACGAAATGAAAAAAAAAGAAAAGAAGTAATATTATGTTTTTGATTTGCATAAATAGAATAAAACTATAACAATATGTTAGACCTTCGGTTAGCTCGCGTCAATGATATTTGCGCAATTTATACGAATTATTGTTACCGGAAACACATAGCTATACACACGAGGAATGCGCGCTTACGTGTATCTATACTGTTCTACACAATGACCCCTCGCTTCTACATCTGAAATCCTCCGGTCACGCGGTGCATTAATTACCACCATCGCCACCATGACGCACACAGGAAAAAAAACGTATTTTTTAAATCAGCCAAACTTTTACACTACTCGGCAAGACTATGACAAAAAGCGTTATACACGGTACGATCGCCTTGTTACCAGAAAACAGCGGACACACATGCGCGTATACAGTTTGATAAAAAAAAAAGGTAGAAGGGGGGGGAGACATTACACGAACGTGCGTTCGCTCTTTACGCTCGCCGTCACTTTCATTATTCCGAACAACAACGACGACGGCGCGTCGCGCGAGCATCCTATTTTTAGCGAGCGAAACCAACCGGCCGAAGGGCGCGTCTGAATTTCCGGCTCGCTGCCTCCTACACTCGTTCCCCTCTGGTATATATATATATATATATATATGAGGATCACCGATGCATTACGTCGCGGTGCGGGTGACATTGAAGGTCTGTCGGTACGCTTTTGTATGGTAGGGATTATCGTGTGATTGTTGCAGAGTGTAGGGATTATTTGTATGGATCTGTAAAGTGGCGAATTTTAGAAGAATGGGTTAAAAATACAATAAAGAATAATTTGTATCACTTTCAGTTTTAATATTAAAAAATTGATATGGCAAGTCTAACAATATTGGAAATATATTATTGAAAACTATATAGAAGAATTGATATTTTATTCAGAACAATTGTACAGCATAGCAAAAATATCACCAGGTGTCAGCATTATACAATGACAAAGTATATTACCTCGCGCACTGTATAATAAACAAACAAAACGAACTTTCGACCCAGACCGTATACCCTGATAACTCTCTCTCTCTCTCTCTCAATCACGCTCTACTCACTTTTTCCACCTCTCTCCTCTCTTTCAGCACAGGTGTCGGACAATCCTCGCCTTTTTCCCTCTCCCCGATTAGCATCTAAACAGCCGTCAATATAATTCGATACCATACACACATACATACCCCTTACTACATCCCACTGCATATACATATTATACCCAGTGCAACTCGGCATTCGCGTATATATATATATATATATATATATATATATGCATAAAGGGACATAAAAACCGTTACGAATGCAAAAGTGTGATAACCTTCGGCGTCTCTCTCTCTCTCTCTTCTGGAATAGGGGCGCCTGCTCTCGCCCGATGCTTAGATAACTTAAATTATTCCTCGAGCGAGCGGGCAAGAGAAGAGAAGAGAGAGAGAGAGGGGAAGGAAAAAATTGCAACGCGGATACTCGAAGATAATCGCGAGCGGTTTACTGTTACTTTCGTGCCCGCGCGCACGGGTATATAATATATATCGTAGCGTATAGCTTGGGTATTATAATACACACGTGAAAGATAATTGATAATTCGGCGGATGGTATAGAAGAGTATATAGCACGATTGTCTCGTGCAGGAGAAGGAGGAGGTGGAACGATGGAATGTGGGATGGGAATTTGTCAACGGTTATTATAACCGTGGCAAGGTAATTAGCGTGGTGTACACTGGTATATTAAACGAGGATGGGTATAATAAAAGCTGCCGCGAAATTATTCGAACGGATATCTTAGCTATCGACAATGGCCTGGAGTTTGATTAGTTATACGTTGTGAAAGTATAACTGACAGAAAATGTGTCAATTTTCTTTTGTGCAATACGGACGTGAGTACATATTATATATAATGTATTAGAGTTTATATTAGCAAGTTGAACCTGTTGGGAAGTTGAGAATTTGCTTTCTATCCGCTGGCATCTAATAGCTTCTTAATGGCTTCATGGCTAAACCTTTTTTCGATTGATTCGCTGAGCAAATATTAGCTGAAACGTGTATATATATATACTTATCGCGTGGAACGAATCAAATGTGTATATAGAGTTCTGCGCCTCAAGGCGGTTACCGAATCCTCGAAAAATCCGATTCACGCGAGGTGAGCGATTTGTTTCGTTATTGGGTCAATGATCGGTGCTAAAATTTTATAGGCGTGTACGGTGTATATTGTTTTCAATACTGTTTACTATTCGTCACGATTTATCGGCATAGTTTTTTAGATTCCGCATGGACAGGTAAAACGCACCCATCGCTTATTCAATAAGATGATCGGTGCACCATCAATAAATTTATTGAAAAAAGTATAGAGACTGATATTAATATATCTCATAATATATATTTCATTAAAAAAACCTTTACTGCATAACACATACAACAATTCTAATCCTCCAACCCTCATCACTGTGCACTCCAACACACACAGAATTTAAACTCCATCCCCCCATAAATTCATTTTATTAAATCGGCAGATCGGCACATACACACAAACAGCAGCAGTACTCGTAGTTACTGCACACGCGCGCAAACTAAAACAAAAAAAAAAGAAACGAGAAACAGAGAGATCTCGCGTCTTTGCCTCCGAGCAATATTCCGCTCTCTTTCTCTCTCGCGCGTGCGCACAGTCTATGTAGAACACGAGGCAAGAGAGGCGAGGATTTTAAAAGGGCGGCGTGATTGATGGCGATATTTGACTAGGCGAGGTCGAGGCGCACGTTTGCGCGAAAGGTCGAGGTGAGGCGAGAACAGTCGCGGTTGGTTAGAATATGAGTGCGATGTTATAGGGTAATTTATTGAACCGCCGGTTTTTTTTTTGTTTATTTTGAAAAAAAAAGTTGTGCGTGTAAATTGGAGAATATTTTTTTGAATATCGAAAATTATTTTAATAGATTACGGAATTTTTATAGACGAGTAAAATTAAAGTTTAAGGTGTCAGAGAATTTAGTGTCAGTGTAAGGTTTTGAGAAAACTTGTTCGATAAATTTTTACATCACGTGATCATGAGCAGTATGCAGAAAGCTACTTGACTTCATTTCTGCTTTTCATAAATTTAAGGGAAAAGAAAGTATAACCATAATATACAACTCGAACATGTATATACCGTATATATGTTTTTGCTTCTATGCAAAATTTCCCACGATTCAAAAAAAAATACATATATTTTGACAGATCAAACGCAGCGTAAATTCCTTTTAATGCTCGACATTACATTTATTGTGCATAAATAACATTGGTATAATATCTTTAATAACATTCTGGATCAGCGGAAGCCTAAACATTTCCATAAACGTTGCATATTCGATAAATTAACGAAGTATGCAAAACAGTTACCGCTCGGATGGCGATTTTTTTTCGCATCTAATTAATATTTTATCCGGAAAAGTGGATTGCACTGCACACGTATATATACACGGCGTAACATGACGTTCGCGCGAAAAGTCGAAAAACGAGAGTAAAGCACGTGGAAAGAGAGAGAGAGTGTACTATATGTATATATACAAGGCATATAGCGTCATTCCACGCGTATGTATATATGTACCATCAATAAAGCCATATTTATAGTAGAAGCTATAATTTTAATTTAAGTAAATTATGTTACCCATAAATACGCAGAGAGATGCAATCTCGTGATTACGCGCGTCTCGATGCTTCTTTTGGGACGCCTCTGTGTATACCCACTGTGAGCCAAGGCTATATATGCTCGAGCTTTAATCTAAAACTTTTATACGTTATTGGCTATTGATTAACTGTTTAATCTATCCCATTTTCCATTTTTACGGCGTCTCGCTTCGTTTTACGTGGAAATAACTCTTTCTTATAACAATGATCTTATAAGCGTTGCTACTTAAGATCTCCCCCTTGGATAGCGAGGATCTACTGTAAATTATTTAATCAAAGGAACACACGCACCCATTATTATCTACATCTCTTGAATGGTTGCGATAAAAGATTAGCGAATTTTTATCTCGAACGATTGCCATTCGCAATGGCTACTAGATTAATGGATCAAGAAAATAATAATAAACACGAAGAAAAATATTGTAGTAAAAATTTTATTGTAAAAGTGAAGTAGATTCAAATTATTAAAAAATAACCATAAATTGATCGCGATTGTTACCATAAATTCTGATATTTTTTTTTTTAAGTTTAAGTCTATCCCATATTTACAACCAGACGTGGTGATTTTTACTATAATATTTTTCATTCAAATAATATAAGAAATATTGAAACACCGGATCATAAATTTTTCTGCGTTTGTACCAAAATTTAAAAAAATTCCAAATTTATTTGCTATTTACAATCTACTTGTATTTATTACTAAACTTTTCTCTCAATACACTTGATGCTTAAAAACTTGCCCTTTTCGTACCACTCGTTCACTACTATTACCTTTCAAATCCAAAGAAAGCTCTTCCCAAATCCCCACTCTACTAAACTCCAATTCCCAACCGCACCTAACAACCTGCACTAACCATCATTGAAACTTAGAAACGCACTCAACAAGCGTTCCACTTCCCAACGACCGGGCGATTACTGCAATTTCGCCAAACCTCGCGTTCTCTCTCTTCCCTCTAAAAACCAACACACACACACACATCCCACCTAACCCTCGCAATAAATCCCGCTAAACCTCCAATTTCCCTCCACCTCCTCCTCCTCCTCCTCCACATGACGACCCCGTTGGATTTTTCAACCCCCATATATATATATATATATATATATATATACCACACAGCTATGAATCCATGATTTATTCGCCCCCTAACCTCGCGTGCATGTATGCATGCATGCATGCATATACACTCCCCCTCCAGCTTATGGCGATATGAGTTACGGCACAGTACATGGAACGGTGACGCGAGCTGGTCATCGCCATTGGCGGGCGCCTCGATGTACACACACACACATATATACACGTATAAGAGAGAAAGAAGGCACCCTATACTTAGCGGATAATCACCGCGATATACTACATTTATTAGCGGATATAATAACCTCGCTGCCGCAGTCGCGGAACCTTCCGCTTCTTTTTTATCCTCCTCCTGCTGCTGCTGCTGCTTCTGCTTCATCGTTGCAGCTCTAATTCCGCTGTAGGAGACTGCGTGTATATATATACAGGAGACGAGGAAAGGGAAGCGAGTGTAAGGAGGTGACTTATCGCCGTTGTTTTTGCGCCCGCTGGAAAATGCCGCTTGCGCAGAAGAGAGCAAGAGAATTGTCGAGAGAGAGAGAGAGATCGCCGGAAACGCGAGGACGAGGTTATGATACAGGTGTGTGTGGGGAGGAGGAGATATGTGTGCTTTGTGAAATTGTAGAGGACGATTAAAGTCGAGGATGGAAGGATATACGTTGCGGCATTTGGAGAATCTTTGGTAGAGCAAATTGGGTTGGAGTGCGGGTTTTTTTCACTGTGAAGTGCATGTGTGGTTTGTAGAACAACGAAATTTAGTGGTTTAGTCTGTTATTAGAATGTTAGAGTTGTAGTGTATAAAAAGACGGTCTTAAGTGCACCATTTTGTTTTGTAAGGATCATAATTTGAAATAAAAATTAATAAAGACATTTGCAATCGTGTAAAAAATGTGACATCATATTGGACAACGGTATTGCAATTATATTAGAGAACCTTATTTCCAATATAACACAATTATGGCCACTATTTGCCCTAGCGGCTATTAGTAACGTGTTACTAATAGTGTCGTAAAAAATTTATTGCAATTTCAAAATATATTTGTATTTTAGCAGCAACATATTGCCAATAAAATAGACTATCCCTATACCACATTGGCTACATTGTAACAACCCCGCGAGCTAAACTTTTAACGACGTTCGTTCACTTATCTCCTATTACCTCACCATAAAGCAACTTACAACGGAAACGCTATAAGAATAAATTTAAAAAATATTCCTCCGCACCTATACATACACACATACACACGCTTTATCCCCACAAAATCTCAGCTCGGCTTTTCCCGCATTTTCGCACATTCCGTACTACTGATCCTCCTGTATACACCAGCGAATTGGGTAACAGCTACGCTAAAAGAACAATGTATCAGATAACCTGCAGCGAGCAAACAAAAAAAAAACATACATATATACGTATATGCATCTTGCGACAGGCTCGAGCGGCATCGGGAATTCATAGCGAAGGATTCGACCCTGCGCGGAAATGACGCAATTTCGACGCGCAGCATGGGAAATTCGCGTGACTGCCACGACAATATACAGGCGCGCATTGTAACGTTTCGCACGAACACAAGCATCATCCTTCCTCCCTCGCACGTATGGGGCAGTGAACAAAAATAAAAAAGGCAAAGATGCGCGTATAATTTTCGCGCGAGCATCGAACGCGATATGCATCCAGTATAGTTGACTTTGAAAAAAAATGGCAGAGGGAGAAAGAACAAATATATATACACAAACACACGTGAGTGAAAAGCTACGTAGACATACGAGGGAAGGGAAAAACGAGCGGAAACGACGTTTTTTACCTGGTTTTAATTATCGAGCTGCAATTTCCGAGCGCCGCCGCGTGCGCGGCTTATTAGCTGGTGGAATGGTTTTCGCAGAACATTTCTACGGTCGTACGACGTGTGGTGGGGAATCAATTTATGAATGCGCGATATATTGGACGCATTATACGCGCTCTCTCTCTCTCTCTCTCCCTTTCGTATGACTCTGGTGTATATGTGTGTTTTGATCTTTTTGTTATGGGTGTATGCGCAGTACCAGCGTGTATATATACTCTCGCTTTCGCGCGCGGCGCGTACGGCTTTAATTTCACTTACATGCGCTCAGGTAATTCCGTTTGTTTCGTAAATGCGCGAGGCTTTCTTTATGGATTGAAATGACCGCAGGAGTAGTAGTAGTAGTGGGTTTCTATTAATAAACTGAAAAAATTGTAATTTCACGGCCGTGCCGAAATTGTCTCAAGACTGCAGTTGTGGTTCGCGAGATACGTTGTCCGGATTTGATGTTCTTTCTTTTTGTCCTTCTTTTTTAGATCATAAAGGATATGATAAGGATCTTGGACCCATTAAAAAACACTTTGGGGAAGAAGTTTTTTTCTGACATTAGTGATATTTTTAGGAAATGGGGAGGAAGATTAAGGTTCTACTTAAGTCATTGTGGTGAGAGAAGATTCATATAAAATTATGAAAAACAAAAATTAAACACTATTTTTGTATGTATCAGATTGAAAAAATGTTATGCCAAAAAGAAATATTATTATATTTTTCACTTCTTGTCAGAGCCTTATTAAGAAGCTTGCAAAACATTTATTTATTATAGATCAAAGTTCTAGATAAAACATAGAAAATCCAGGTAATTTATGCGCTCGCAAAGCATCGTATTTTTCTGCCAACCGCACTTCTACAGAAAATTATAATATTATTATATCTACAATTACAAGGGAGCGAAACAAGCCCTTCATTTCTCACCGGTAGATTCCGAGAATATCGACAAAATCTACTTATTTCATTATATACCTATGCGCACTTGTGCTTCTCTTTCTCGTATGTGCACACACCTTCACCGAATCATTAATCCTGCGCGGGGCTACCTTTTATTAATTTTTCCTCCCTCTCCTCTCTCACTCACTTGCGCACACACACACACACATACACACACGCCTGGAATTTCACGATTTTTTTACAGCAAAGCACATCGCATGCGCCCGACTAGTACATCATCGAGTTCTGCATTACGTGTTTATTAATCTTGAAATTTGCTTATCTCGCATAGCGTCGCGTCCCGTGTAAATTCTTTTTCTCTTCATAAATCCTCGCTCGCACAGCCGCGAGGCGAACGTGTAGTGGGACGTGTTATTCCACGAAAGCTGGCAAACGAAGGCGATGGCGAATAGATTACAAGCGCTAAAATCCATAACACGAAAATTACGTTTAATTATCCGTAAAAAAACAGGTGTTATTTATGGCCAAGACGCGGTACGCGCTTGTCTGCGAATTGTGCTAATTTTGTAGTTTCTCGCGAAGCGAAGAGGTTATCGGCAGGGAAGATCATTGAGTAGTGTATTTTTCTCTATTCTAACTCTAAGTAGCTTTATTTACATTTACCAATGCTTATTATCTTTTATTTTTGTAAATATTATTACAGAGTTACAGTTTTAATAAGCTGAACGAGATATTTTAACGAAATGATTGATACCGGGGCTAAAGCAATTTGGTATCAAGTGGCTTGCTAATACCCCGGCGTCATGTATAATTACTCTGCACTAATATTAATTTGCATCATCCCCGAGTAATTATTTCGATTATTTTGAGCACTCAACAGTCTGCCCAGAACGAATACCAACACCGATTTCATATTAACGAGCACGGTAACACCCCGACGTCAAGTATAATGGCTATTATTAACCATACTGCTATAAGTCCCCGCTTTCCGATTCATGTCATTTCGCCTGAGTCTGCGTAGGCTCTCAGCAACAAGTGCCATAAACAACGGGCGACTCGATTAGACACTCGTGCCCCCTTAGCCATGTATCAATTAAAAAATTATTCGATTCAATTTCGACTCCTCGTCGGCGGTGCACGATGCCTGGCGTATTTTTTTTTAAAAGCCCCTCTTTCACGAGTAATTAAACACAATGCCGACTTTTTATCCCCTGCGCCTGTGCACACGCCCGTCCGCCCGTAAAAGATCGAATCTCAAGGTATACACATACGCACTCTCCTTCGGAGTAATTAAAAGTTACAAGCGCGGGCGCATCGTCTCCTCTCTTTTCACCTTAAAACGACGCCGCTACTCGACTGCTGCTGCTGCTGTCCTTCTTTTTTTTTTCTTTACCCTTCTTCTTCTCTTCCTCTCTCGCAAGCGCGCGCCCGAGCGGCAATTTCGGCCCCCTCGAGGTTATATATTTGTCAGTTCCTATTACTGACAAAACTACACGCGCGCGCGAGAGAGAGAAAAACGGGGGCCCGAAGAGAGAGAGAGAGAGAGAGAGTTTGTTTCTCTCCCTCCCCGCACATCTTCTTCTTCTTATTCTTCTTCTTTTGTACACCATATACCCCGCGAGTGCTGTATACGCCGCTTTTTTTTGCACGCTCGCCGGTTCGGCGCTTGATTTATGTTTATTAGAAATCGAGTATAGCAAGATTCCTCGCATTACCCGCCGCCCCGCGCGAGACCGCGTGTATGCAGTGCTTGTAAGTGCTCTCCCCCTCTTTCTCTCTCCTCTCTCTCTCTGTATATATTCTATCTCTTGCGCGACTAAGGGAGAGAGAGAGAGGGAGGCGGGAAAAATCGTTTAGCGCTGATAAAACGAAGTTTTCAGATGTTTCGCGCGCGAGGAGTACACGCGCGTGCACGCGCAAGCCTGGCTTATCCTCGTTGTCGTTTTGCGGTGTCTGTATATATATATGTGTATAGTGCGAGCGAAGGTATATGTATATAGAGAGAGAGAGAGTATGTAGAGAAATCGAGTCGGAAAAATCGGAGCCTGTGCGCGAGGGTCTGAGAAGAAGGTTCGTGGCACGGTCTCAATGGATATTTTAATAGGCACGAAGAGGATTGCTGTTTTTGATAAGTTTTGTGGTTGAAAAAATTATTATTTAATAGGCAGGACGGTGAAAAAGTTCGTGATTGGGTGTTTGTATGAGGCGCAATATTCACGTTTTCTTTTAAATTACCTTCGGACTTACATTTATAATATATAGGACGTGAATCAACTTGTGTTTTAAAACTTATACCTTTTTAAATTTAAAACAATGGTATAATTTTTACAAATTTTTTTTAAGTTTGGCAGAGTGGTCAGAACAAAGAACCTTGAACACCTACGCAAAAACTATGCAGTCGAAAAAAAATCAAGCTTCGTCATACATACTGATGGTCAGAGACGAAAACTAAAACCCAAACTTCTTCCGTCCTATTTCGACGGCTAATTACTCTTTCAGCCATCTGATCTTCTCAACTGCAAAACGCCGAACGCGTAGGAATATTTTTTTAAGTATCACAATAAAAGCCCACGTCGAATTTTGAGCAAAAATGAAATCCAGTCTCGAACGACTTAATGAATCCTCGCGCCGCGATGCGCGTGCGCACCTAAATAAAACGAACGAAAAAAAAGAGAGGTACAGAAACACGAGCGAATAAAGAGCAAAGATGTACTAATTTTCCTCGGGTCAGAAAGCGAGCGGAGAGAGAGAGAGAGAGAGAGCGAAGGAATCCCAGAGTCATATAAGAAACCGACAAAAAGCCGGAGAGGCGAGGAGCCACCGTGAGAGAGAAGGACGCCAACAGCAAAACGTCGAGAGGAAGGAGGGAACGACACGCAGGGAGAGAGAAGAGAGGCGCGATGAGCAAAAAGGCGAGGCCAAACATATACATATATATATATATATATATATATACATATACAGAGAGAGAGACAGGAACTGAAACGGCGAATAAGAGAAAAAGGTATGGACGAGTCGAGGTTCGCTTCGGGACTCTTGATGCGCTTGCGTTATGCAGGATTAGATGGAATTGAATTTTGAATAAAATAGGTTATAGCAGTAGATTAGTGTATATGTTACAGTAAGACACTATCGTGTTATTTTTTATAAACGTACTTGTTATGAATTAACTTATACTCCGCTACCGAATGTTTGCACTATATATTATATATTTAAGAAATTTAGAAAAAACTGCATCTTTCTTATATAGTATTAGAAATTTAAGGAATTTATTAAAATTAAATTTTTTTATATAAAATATTCAGTTATAACTCTTGAATTATAACTCTTATAATATACCTATAAATTTATATATGCAAATTAACATTTCACCTTCGCGCAACCATTATTATTCCGTTAAAACAATTCTCCACCACTATATACATAAAATTCCAGCGTTTTCAGTATATATACCTCTAAAAACGTGAAAAATCCAAGTATATAACCCTCGAAATCATTTCTTCCTCAAACAGCCGAGTCGTCTTTTCACCTACCTCAGAGTTCAGTCAATGACTGGCTAAGTACCCATCCTTGTATTCAAACCTTCCTCTCTTCGCACACACACACACACACTCCAACCATCCCTCGTTCCCTCTCTCACACATATATATCCCAGGAAGAATCTTCTCTCTTTTGCTTTGGAGTCGAGGGCACTTTTACGGTATTATTTGCTCAGAGTAGTCCCCCGGCGGCCGTTACTTTCGTTTTAAATAATAGGCGCCGCGCAGCCGCCAAGAAATTCTTTTTTTTTTAGTTTTTTCTTGTTGTTTTTCTTTTTTATTTTTGACGTCGGCTGACCGCGCATGAGACGCCGCAAATAAAGGCGCGCTCGTCGTCGTCGTTATATGAGAGCTCCTGATGGAAGCTGAACATGCGGAGGTATTTTGTGAATATGTGTGTGATATATATAAAAGAGAACGCAGTGGCCTTGAACTAGATAAACCGTGGTTTGGAGTGATTGGATGCGATGTGGTTAGCGTAGAAGAGTGGTTGTACCTTATTAATTGGTCGCAGTCGTCTGCAATAGTATTATTAGATATAGCGGCTTACCTGAAACAAAGAGAAAAATCATGTGACGTTAGAATATGCAGAAACTTTTGACTATTTTTCTTATAATTACATATTATATTTGTATAGGTGTATACTTGAGAATTTGTCGCGCAATTTACTACATATATAACCAAACACTTGCAACGTCTTTTCAACCTACCATGTAAATACACCACAAGCCGTAATTATTAATATTAAATAGGCTTTAAAAGCCACGTGGGCGAGTATATATATACACGTAGACGCTGGTACCTCTCGAGCGTTATAATGACTCAATGACTTTGGACACTGTCAATATTTGACAACCGTCAACGAAAAAAGAAAAAGAAATTTTTCGACGTAGCTCCTGCGTGGCGCTCCTGTTTATTTGTCAAGTAATAAAAATTCACCGGACCCGACCCACTTTGCCGGACGACTTTCCATTGTGTGTGTTTGTCGACGACGCGTTAATTCGAGAAAAGCGCTGGGAACGATGTCTGGGCCATCGTCGTGGTTTGACGAAAGATAAATTGATTTACAGAGGCAAAGGAGGAGTAAAAGAGATAGAGAGAGTTTTCTTTACGTAATGCTACTGTGCGCGAAGAACAACTGACATGTGGTTTTTTCGTATTAGAATGGTTAGAGGGTTCCATTGTGTGTAAAGTGAGTGAAAACTTTTTGGTGATTGATGTGTGTTATGAAGCGTGTAAACGGGTTTGTTGGGGTATGAGTGATGTGCATGTTTGCAGTTCATAAAGCATATTTGTGCTTATGTTGGTATATTAATAACGAGATTATAACTTGTGAAGTAATAGTGTGTATTGGTATATCGGTTATGAATGTATATGAACTGTATTAAGGTTCAAATAAAATAATTAACACATTTGAGGTTCAATGGATTCTGTATATTTCATTGCTTTTATATCTTACTATCATCACTATTTTGATGAAACATTGTAAAAACATTCTACATAATAAACCGATGACAAGTAACAACCGAAAATCACCCACATTATTCAAATCCGTTCTCTCATATCCATTTCAACAGTTCAAAGTCACTGCGTATATACAGAGTCCAGACCACCGGTCGCCGCATTAATCATTTCAATTGACCGACCGCGCATTGTATCCGCGTACGTATAGAGAACTTTCAACGCTATATCTATATTCCTATATATCTATATGCACAATTAAAAATCCATTCTTCACCAGTGTCACTCGTATACATACACACATGTAATGTAAACCCGTTTTTTTTCTTCTTTACGTTCGCGCCGATTTTCGCGTACGAGCATAAATCTCCGGTCGAATTTTTTCTCTCGATGTATATATAGCCGGAGAGATAAGACACGCGGAAAAATAAAGATATTTTTACAAGTTTTCTCTCTCTCTTCTCGCTCTCGTGGAGGGTTGTTGTCGCCGCGTGTGAGACAGGTTACACGAGGCGATTTTATAATTTACCGGGGGATTAAAATTAGCGATGACTTTTGTGTGTCTCTCCTCCACGGCGAATTATGGCCGTTTAAGCGCGACAGAGGCATTGGAATGTTTTAGGGTTGTCGGTTTTCGTGTTATCAGATCGGTACCATTTATATATGTACCAGTAGGTACATGGGTGTACGCGTGTACTTTGGAGATTTTCCCCATTAGTGTTTTCCAGGTATAAAGGGTCTCTCTTAATGTTATATCTATACAAGATTTTCCCGAAATTACACGTATTTCAAAAGTCCTGACATCTTACAAGGACTCTTTTATCTGATATCTTTAATGAGTTTAATTTTCTTGGCGTATACGATTATCAGACCTGTATTTTTCCTTAAATTAATCATTATTTAACTCAAATTAATTTTATTCACCCCAGGTATAATTCACTTGCGAACTCTGATATATAATATGTCTTCAATTTATACATACACGCAGTCACGTAACAATATTTCATGTTTTATTTAAATACAAGTTAATATTATTTTACCAAACATATATATACTCTTGGATTCATTAATAACGCCTTTAACGTACACAAATTTATATCGTACCCAACCCCAGCGACACAATCACCCTCGATTCTAAAAATATCCCCATACTCTCGCAATTCGAAAACCACGACACGACCGAAACTTAAAGATCCTCTGCCTTCGCATCCATCCATCCGTCCATCCATCCATCCGCGTGCAAACCTCGTTCCCTCTCACACGTATACCTCTACCCAACCACAGCACGTCGTCCCTCGGACCACTTAACTTTCTCTCTCTCTCCTTCCTCTGAGAGATCGATGATCCTCTCGCTATATATATATATATACATATACCCGCCGAAACTCGTTCCTCGTAAAACAAACGTTCCCGCGCGCGGTGTGTGCCACAGTGTGCGTGACAGGGCCGATTAATTGCGATTAATTAGGGCCTTTATTATCGCTGCCGGGTGAAGCCAGAGAAAAGAAGAAAGAAGAAGAAGGAGATGGAGAAGCAAGACACGTGAGTTTGCGTGTGTATATGTGTGTGTGTGTGTGGATGCGAAGAGAGGAGAGGTTGCGTAATCGCAGGTAGTTTTCGAAAGAGGTAGTCTTGGTAGTTTAACAGCTGCGATGGGCCCCATTTGCTGACAAGATAATGGCTATCGGGCAGTTTTTCGCTGGTATCGAGGATCCAAAGTGCGCGCAATTTACTTGAAATTTATTCATCAGATATATATAATTCGAGCTAAATCTTATTGACGGCTATAAAGGGGTGTTCAGCTGAATATTTTTTTGCGAAAGGGTGTGAGATATGCGTTTTACATAAAAATAACATTGAAGCGGAGGTGTCAAAGATAAAATCGTGGTTTCTATAAATAATCACTGAACTACCGTTTTTAATTTGTGCAACTGTCCCTCAATATCAATCAACTATACATAATCCATTCCCCGCCATAAATTCACACGTAGCTCTACCCTCATGTCACACGCACACCTCAGCGTCCGAAAATGATGGACCCGCGCAATGCAAATGAACCCCTTTGTCTCTTCTTCTTCTCTTCTTCTCGTTTCTTCATTTCTCTCTTTGCAACAGTCGCCGCGCGCGGCTGCGGCATTCCAGAATGGAGACGAAGGAGAGATTCTCTCTGTCCTTCTCGCGCGGTTGTTTGTCGACACGGCAGTTTGGCCCGTTTGATGGATTTCGTACGAAGGGTTTACCGCGACAGAGGTAATCTGTCGAGTTGAGGACTCACAAGGTTGGGTATATGTATATATATATATATATATTGCGTTTCAAGAGATCGGAGAAATTGATTCGGAGAAGGGACAGCGCGTATGGAGGTGTCGCGCGTGCGCGCGGTAACTCTCTGTGTGTAATTCAGTCGGGTTCATTAATTTTTCTTGTGTATATATACTGTACGTCGCAGTTTTCGACTTTGTAATATATTCTTTTTTGTTTATGAAAAAGAAAAGAAAAGAAAAGATGCAAAACCCTGTAGTTTATTTATTTTTAGAAAAATTCTTTTATAAAATTATAAAAAAAATGGTTGACAAACATAAGCTGTTGATAAAGAAAGAACCTGCCACTGAACTTTCGCAGCGGCTAATATTCACACCCTATATATCTCTTAACAAAGATGATTCGACTGAGCAACACTAACTCCAGATAAGATAACCTTGGAGTTTCTCTGTTCGCTCCTCTGCTCGGCTTAATCTTAAACACTTGCAAATGAGGAGCGATCCTCTTCTCGCGACGATCGCCAGCCAGCCCATAAACTATCTTAAAACCGTTGTGCAACACTGTCGCGCTTCGGGACCCCTAAAAACTCTTGCCAAATTTATAGCGCGAATTTCCAAACGAAAATAAAAGCAGCAGCAGCGGCGGCGGCGGTGTGGCTGTGTATAGCAGCACACGCGAAAAAGATTAATGAAGAGGAAGAGGAGGACAGAGAGAGAGAGAGAGAGAGAACGAGCCCCGAAAAACCAAAGAAAAGAAGCGAGTGAGAGAGAGAGAGAGAAGCTTTGAGAGAGAATCCCGCCGAAAATAAATGAGGAACATTAAGGGGGTCAATGAATTTTATATTAACGCCAAGCTGAGAGAAAGAGAGAGAGAGAGAGAGAGAGAGAAAGAAGGATAGGCTCATTTGCATGTGCGCTGAGCGGCTCGTTAAGGGCCTCTAGCGCAGCCTGCTAGGCGCTGCTCTTTTTCGGTAGCCTTAAAATTTCTCTCTCACGCCATTATTTTCCCCTTACGAGAGAGAAAGAGAGAGAGTGTGTGTGTGTATGTATATAGGTATACAGAAACGGAAGAATGTCCGAGGCGCAAGCGCGGCCTTGCGACTTTGACCCCTGCACGCGGGAGGAGCTATATACTCCGGTATATACGCGCACGCGCAGATGGTGCAACTCGATAAGGGTGTGCGTATATATATATAGTGAAGGGGCGTGCGTAAGGGCGGAGAGTATGTGAGACGTGCGAGTTATGCGCGGGCATTTTGATTTTAGCGCGTGCGCGCGACGCGCAGGGAGAGAGAGAGAGTCAATTAAGCGATGGTTGACGTAGCGCCCAAGCGTATATATACCACAAGAGTGCGAACCACTGGAATTTTACCATGCTATCGTGTGTCGATCAACGTACCCGTGTGGCTGTATGTTGGTATTTTCTCTTTTTTTTCAGTAGAATTGTTTTTCGCGGACAACTATGTGTATACTTTTTTATTTTGTATTTGAAATAATAAAAAGAAAATTTCTATAACAATACAGATACAATAATGTTTTTATTATACAATAATATGCTTTAATATTATTTCAATATTATTCGAGTATTCCGATACCGTAAAATATGTATATACCTTTGGTAAAAAGCACCGCGTGTATGCGCGCCTCTCCCCCATGTAAAACAAGCCCGCGGAATCCACTTAGGCAAACATTAATATCTCGTCGACGCATCGAAAAACGCCCAAAATCTCCAAAGGGAAACAATGGGCCGTATACGCCCGCTCTCTTTCCTCCCCCCATTATAAAAGAAGAAGAAGAAGAAGAAGAATGGACGAGAGAAGATCTTTCCTCGGCGCATATTATAATCCCCGCGAGAGGTCAGTCCCTTCCAGGAGAGATGCTCCTGTTGCTACGAAAAAACTGCCGCGTGCGTCGCTAATTAGCGGCGTCGTCATTTCAGCTCGCGAGTGCGTGGCAAAAAGCGTCGGCGTAATTAGATTAAAGTAGTTGAGGTTCTCTCTCTCTCTCTCTCTCTCTCTTGGTCGCTAGTCCCCGAGGAATTTAGACGACGCGCGGTCCGAAAATGCTCCGGAGAAGAAAGGATAATATAGAGGAGAGTGGAAGAAGAAATACTGCACACGTGTGGTGTATATTATACATATATATAGTATGGTAGCTTTGATGGGTGCGATTTTGTTGTCTTCGGCGAGGCAAAAGAGAGCGATGGGGTATGAGTTTTGAGAATTAAAAGGGAGACGGCGGCAGTGGTGGTTAATTTAATTAATTTAATTAGTGATTTTTGCGAGCGAAGTTCAAGGGAGGGGTATAACAAGAAAAAAATAAAGAAAAATTCGTCGGCGCCTGCACGGTTGTCGAGCATACGTAGCTTCGAAAGGTTGTTTGTTTGTTTTTTTTTTTCAAACAGCTACAATTTTGGATCGGATGGTAACGGGGTTAATTGTATTAATTACAATTTTTTCGATCAACCGATTGAGTAATTAAATATATTCGCTGTGGAATTTTCGTGATTAAATCATTATGCACACGAGTTGGTGGTTCTTTGCGGGCAGGGACAGATTTAAATTTCATCAGGTGATATGATACATACGCCGGTAAATTATTCATTAAATTCTTCTCTTTCGCATTTCATGAATTTTTACCTACATAAATGGTAATAAGTTCACAACTACACTACAATTATACGAATTATATAAATTTAAAAAAAAAACCTATAATTGTATACATATCTAAACTCCAATTACATCAACAAACGACCAAACCTCACCCACTCGCTCATTCTCTCACTAGCACCGAACCGCATCTGAACCTCATTTTTCTCCCTCTCACCCTTGGCTCCCCGTCGAAAGACTCCAATTAATAAATCTCCAGACTCACTCGCTCCCTCCTTCTCTTCCTCCTCCTCTATACGCCTGCGCGGATCGTTTAGCTCACCGTCCGAGCGCGCACATGCGTCTTCATTTGGGTAAATGAAGCCGTCAGCGCGCGAAACTCGAGTCGCCATGCGCGAGATGAGACGTTGTGTGTATATATGCGAGGAGAGAAAGAGAGAGAGGGAGTTCGGTTCCACTTTCGCGAATTCAAATGTGTGCGAAAGAGTAAGAGGGTGTTCTTTCCTTTTCTGTGTGTATATACATATATATACCGCGGCGATTTGTCCGCATCGGTTGCGTGTACCTTTTTGCAAGTGAGAGAGAGAGAGAGAGGAAAGGACGCGTAAATCAAGCTTAAGTGCCCGGTTTGGTGCGTGTGCACGGTGGTAAATGGGTATTGAACGAGGTGCTGATGTTTTTTAATTTTAGCGTCGGTGATTATTGAGTGCATATAGGTAGAGTATGTAGTTCAGTGCTTCTTGTACATTCGACATTCAATGTGTGAATTTGGAAACCCACGTGTATATCATAAAATATTCAGTTAATATTCAAAAGTAAAAGAACAACGAGAGCAGAACTTAATACGCCTTGATTTATAGCCATGCTGACGAAGAGAAAGATTAAGGAAAATGAAAGAATCGCGCAGTGCAGTATTTCATTTTCGCGAATTCAAATTGACTCGTTAGAGCTTAAGTTTCTCTTATTGAAACGTGTCCTCTATACTTTCCGTGAAATTTCAAAAGAATTCGCTTTATCATCGTCTAGTTTCCGTTACACAATGAGGCAAGTGTACATATTATATACTAACACTGCAATAATGTTGTAATAACTTTATATATATATCAACGTAACTCGACCCAATCTAACATATTTTTCGTTTCATTCAAAACACTTTCTTTAAAATATTAAAATATTACAAACTACGTAACGATCATTAGTATAACATTTAGTAGTTGCGTTTAATACAGCCATGCATATACAAGAACATATGAATACAATACGCGAGCAGTCATCTACTTTCTACTACTATACCAACAATAACCGCAAACCTTGCCTAGCCACCAAACAATCGTCAAAATTTTCGAAAACGACATCGATCCATGTATATACGCAGTTAACAAACTTACTAAAAAAAACAAACCACATAAAAAAAAAATAACAAACCGCCACACACGCGAGATTAGAAACTGCATATTAGTTCGCGCATACGTTATTATTATATTCAACTAGGGATAGATATATACACGTACGTACATAAATAATGTAGAAAACAAAAAAGACAGCATATTTGCGTCATCCCGCGTACTTCCGTTGTATCTATATACACGTATAGGATATATATATATCTGAGCAGCTGACCACTACTGCAGCACGCGCGGGTGAGACAGAGAGAGAAATTTACGGCGCCGCGAGCGCTTTATCAGCTTAATGGCTCATTGTCGGTAGGCGCGTACACGAGAGAAAGAGAGAGAGAGAGGCTTATCCTGCAATTGTCGAAGTGTTAATTGGCCACGGAGCGCGGGAGGAGATAGTCGTCGTTGTTGTTGTTGTTGTCGTCGCGCGTGCGCGTATAGAGTATAATTATCGCGTCAATTATTTAAGTTGTTAGACGCGCGATGGTGCTGGAAAAATCGTGTGATTTGTTGGATATGTCGCTGTCGCGGAGATGTGAGGATGATTGTTTTTAATTGTGTGTATGTGTAAGGTTACAATGCGTATGTGTATATGTGTTATGTAAGACGAACGGTTTTTTTTGCGACTGTTATAATAACCATAAGGTTGTTTTTAATGATTGTTTGGTTCGCACGGTGTAGATGTACGAAGTTGCGTTTGTTAAAAATGAATGTGAATGTGACGGATATACTATTCTAGAAATGCAGTTTTTTATTGTAATGTATAGAGAACAATTAAAACAATTATATTTTAACGAGAAAGTGGCAAATTTAGATATTCACAGCAAAGAATCTTAAACAACTCACGTATTCCTACACATTAGAAATTAGTTCGAAATTTATCACCATCAAGCGAATATACAATAAAACGTATAGCACGATCCCATCGTTCTCTAAAAAAACGACGAGCTACTACCTAAATCACAAGGGTTACGCACACGCGCAGTGAACGACACTCCGCTCCGATAATTTTCATCGTAATCTGTCGGATTAACGAGGGCCGCTATGCCCACGTGTGTGTGTGAGAGAGAAAGAGAGTAAAAAGGAAGCCTATTTCGGGCGCGGCGCGCGCGCGACTAAAATAAAAATCCCCGGCCGCGCGTGAGCTCTCCGGGGTATTAAGTAAGATTTAATACGAGGCGAGGTGTTGATTCTTTTTTTTTCTTTTTCATTCGTTTAGTGAAAGTGTTTGCTCTGTTTGTTTCCGAAGCGTTAATGTGGTGGGGGTGTAGGCGAAACGTTTGTAAAGCAATTTTTTAGAACGTAGATGCATAGGCATAAAATAAATATATTAAATATTTGTGCATAAAAATGTTATAATCGCATGAGAAACTGTTGTGCAAAATAAATATAAATGGTAAAATGCATATTTAAAAAGCGTCAACATATCTATCACTGATTAATTCAATTGCAACCAATAACAATGCTATAAAATCCTTATAAACTAAATAATACCGAACTGGCGAGAGATAATTTAGGCGGCAGCAAAGGTCTGCAAGCAACAAAATAAACCTGGCAATTTATACGCTACAAATGTCCGACAACCTCGACACATCCGCGCGCGATGAATCCTATACAACAAGTCCACGAAAACTCTCTCTCTCTCTCCTCAGCACACGACACCCACGCGCCCGCCTCGTAAAAATAATCCAAACAGCGAAAAAAGGCGAAAATCCCCGAGTGACAAAGTGTGCGCGAGTGTCATGCGTGTCTCTCTCTCTTCTCCCCCCCTGTCTCTCTCTCTCTCTCTCACTTACTGCATACAGGCGCTTACTCGTACAAAGGTAATTCGCCATTCACGAAGCTGAAGCGCGTCTCGACGCGCGCGTATGAATATGCATTAAGCAGATTTGTCTTTTCAATCTCGAATGCCTGTGGGAATACAAATTACCACGCAAAAAGGGGCGACGAGTGTAATAACGGCCCACAGAAACCACAGCAGTCGCCAGAGAGAGAGAGAGAGAACCCTTGTGCCAGTAGTAAGTAGCTATGCAGAGAGAAAGAAAGAGAGGGAAAAGGTAGTCGGAAAACTACTGGTACTTTAGCCAACGATGATGAGCTGTATGGCTTTTTGGGGTTACTTCGCAGAAGTAGATGCCAGCAGTTGAAGGAGCAGTTGTCGTTTGAGTGGTAATTCAATTATTAAGGGGAACCACAGGATTTTTTTGCTAAGTTACTGGCGAAGCAGTGCGCGAGAGGTTTCTCAACTAGTCGATTGAATAAGTTTATGATGGAAGTAGTACTTTTCGATGTATAAGTGAAATGACGGTGGAGTTGCATGCTAAATCAAATTAATTAATGTTAAATAGAAAATAATTTGATGATTTATGTGGAATCGCAGGAACTGGCAGGTGAAAATAATAGGCCGACAAGTAGTTTTAAAAGAGATTGTACACTTTATGTAGTCTTTTGTATAGTGAGGAGTAAAGCGAGACACGACGCGTATCTAACTTGATTAGATGTTACTTGCTGCGCGTCGGTTATTCAAGAGAGCGAAAAACGGGCAAGTCTACTAATTTGTTCTAATACCGTTTGACTATTACTACGCTAGTTATAATAGTTCTCATCATTAGATTTACGCGCCAAATTCAAACTATACTTTAATTATTAATTGAAAAACTACATCATAATTTATTAAGCACATCAAAACATTTAAGTTTATCATATCAAGCGCAGTTTTGTTATTCAATTATCAACCGTTCTCCAAATTGTTTTTAACAATTCTTCAGCAACCAACAAAAAAAAGTATATATAAAGGAGCGACGACGAAAAGCATAAACGAATGTTTAAGGCACCGAGCTTATACTTTGTAATAAGCCAACAATCTTTCTTTTTCTCTCGCAAATAAAAGAAGTGTATATATATATACTCGCAAGCGCGCAGTTAAGACTTAAAAAGGGTCGCGAGTTCTCGGTATTTTATTTTCGACGTCGACTGTACGGCTAAGTATCCACCGAGTTCGTCCCGCGTGCGCGCAGGCATGTACATAAGTGCAGGGTTTAAGTGTGCGTCTCTCTCTCTCTTTCTGTTATATGTATATGCTTATACGCCTGGTTCGAGCGCCAGGGCTTCATTTGAAATTCGCGCCGAAACCACGCGCGAGCGCGAGTCAACCTATTATCCTTTCCTCTCGTTCGTTCGCTCGGTCCTCTTTCTCTCTCCGGTATATATATATATATATACGTTTTTTGCTCGAAAAATCGAAATAACTGCCGACTATTTATGCTAATTGAATAGCGAAATCTCGTAAAGCCGCGTTAATAAGTGACGTTATTACGAAGGAACGAGGGCCGTACGCCGGTGTGCGCGCATTTGCAACTTTTTTTTCTTGTTCTTTTTTTCGGTCGGTGCTCTTATATACATATACGCGTGTGTGTGTGTGTGTGTTTATTTATCGGCGCCGGATATATTTTTGCTGTTAACTCAATAACGCGTGAGCGCACGTAAGCGAGTTAATAAATATTTCGAGTTTACTGCCTCATTCTCTGCTGCTCGGCTGCTGCTCTTCTTCTGTTTGAGTTTTCCTTATATGTTACTGTAACTCATTGCAAATAACATTTCATATTCACGATTGGTTTACATAAATAATAATGAAAAAAGAAAAAACTTGATTTATTTTTTGGATTCACTTTTTCATATATACATCTATATAACGTAAGGTACCCCAAAAAAGCAACAGATCGGCAAATATTTTGGTTCATTCTTTTATACACACATATAGGAACAGCACCTATTCCTTCCCACGAGAGCCTTTCTCTCCTTTACACGCGTGTTCACCGCCGCGCCGCAACGGTCCACACACACACACACACTCGCGCTCCTTTCTTTTGGGCGCGACGACGCGACGCGTCGTGTCTACGAGTTGGCCGCTGCATTCTATTAGCTCTCTACCCCCTGGTCTCCACCTCCTTCTCTTCTCCTCGTCGTCGCCGTAGCTCGGGGGCCTATTTATATCCGGCCTGAGAGGGACGAAAGCAAGAGAGAGAGAGAGAGAGAGAGAGAGAGAGCCGAAAGAGCCACAAAAAGAGTATTAGCGACGAGGAGGAGTAAGAGAGAATGGAAAAGGAGGAGTCGAGAGGTTATGTATGTGTATGTGTGTTTGTGTATCTGCGTGTGTTGTATGGTGGTGGTTGTTGCGGGTTATATATATATACGGTTGATGAAAAATTGAGGGAGTTGCGTCATTTTATAATGGTGACTAGTGAGAATTGAGATGGTTAGGCGCGTGATATTGTGATGAATCGATTCGGAATAGATATAGATATGTTTGAATTTCTGAGAAATTTAGTTGAAATAATTATTTTTTTTTTTTATAAAATAATGAGAAAGTTTTTTATTTGCAATGTACGTATGCATACTATAATCATTTTGAACGCGACAAATGACATAGAATTACTTCGAGTAACTTATCTCCGACAGAACTTGAAAACATTTCACATTTTTTTTAATAAGTGACTTTGCCATCAAATTACCGATCTTAATTGTTTTCGAAGTTTACATATGGACAAGTATATACTCATTAAATTATTTTATATTAATTAGACGTCTGTAGTTTGGAGCTTTAGCCTCGAGAGACGCAGAGAGAGAGAGAGAGAGGGAGGGAGGGAGAGAGAAAGAAAGAGAAAAACGAGCGCGTAAAAGAGGCAAGCCAACGTAAAACCCACAAAATTTCGCGGGCAAAAATTGAACCCTCGAGACGGTTGACAGGTGCCTTTACGCCCAATTACATCCCAGGCTCAGAAATTACACCGGTCAAGAGAGAGACACACACACATACACACAATAATTTTTGCATAATTTCGACAAAATTATACAATTCCTTCGTCTCCTCTCTTCTTGACTCTTTCTCTTTCTCTCTCTCTCTCTCAAGAACTGGCAAGAGAGCAGTGAGCACGGGAGAGAGAGAAAAAAATCGAGTAAACGAGAAGAGGAGAACGCAACGCTCGCTCGCGACGAGGCGCCGATTCTCAGCGCCGAGTGTCCGTGCGCACATGTTTCTCTCTTTCCTCTATACCCGGACTCTCTCTCTCTCTCTCTCTCGCCAAATTGGCCGTTTGTCTTTCCCGCTTTTTATTTCGCGCGATAAATTTGAAATTTGCACGCGGTCGGATTCTCGTTTTTTTTCTTCTTTTTATTTAAAAGCTACTTCAAAGGGAGAGTCACTCGTTTTCTCTCTCTCTCTCTCTTTCGCGCAAGCGCGAGGTTTAATTGTCGAGGGAGTCTTACAACTAACCGAATCCTTAAAACCCTAATTTATTGGCTCGCAGCCCGGGGGTAATTGTGGGCATTGTAACGGGAAGAGATTCATGAGGTTTAATGAAGGTCCGACGAGTGGGGGAGGCGAAGGTGTGTTAGCATGGATTCCTAATTTACAAAACTTCTTTCGACGCTTACGCTGCTTTAAACTTACTAATTTATGGGATTTCTATCGTGAGTATACGCGGTTTGGAAACAGTTTTCGTTTTTAATCTTTGCATTTCTCCGTATATCAAGTAACCTTTAGTTAAAAAAAATTTATTAACTTGTTAAAGTTTTCATTCACTTTTTAGTTACATATAGTTTGAAAAAGTGTTCCAGCATAATGTTTTACTGAACAGTCAAGTCGACAACTATAAAAATAGTAAAGAACGAACCGAGAAACAAACAAACACCACCTGTCGCTTAGCTAACCAAATGGTTATTAGAATGCGAAATATGAATGAATTTCGTGTCATTGATAGACCAACCGAAAAAACGAATGAAAACAAACTATCGGTTAGTCGGAAGCGTGTGATTAATAGACTGTAACGCTATATAAGTTCTGCTGATTCGCATCACGCGCGAGCAAAATTACAGCTCGACGAAAATATATTTTTCAAGGCAAAGCGTGTTGCAGCTGTGCACGTGAGTTGTGCCAAGCTTATATATGCGTGTGCGTATATACACGCAGATATATATATATATACACATTTAGAAATGAGTTCGCGTTTTGTCAAGTTGCCTCTCTCTCTCATTTGCCTTGTCGAGTATCCAGAAGTGGGCGGTATTATTAGCGTCGTTCTCGTAAACTCTGAAATTGGTTCGTTGCACTCTATTACCCCGACGTAGTTCGCTCTGTGATGAGCTGCTTGAATGAGCGTATAGTTATTTCGAAATTTTTAAAACGCGCTATTTTCAATATATATGTTGTACCTTCGGAATATTTTTATGCTGTTTGTTATTTTTCTTTCTTAAATGTCGTTGCAAAACTAGGGTACGCATAACTCGAGATGCAAACTGTCGTCGTGCAGAATTGCATAATAAAAGAGAATCGACGTAATGTTTTTCTTTTTATTTTGTTTTGCAATAATGCAATCGCACTGCATTAGATGGATTGACTTCGCGATCATCTATTTTTTTTCTGAAGGATAATAACGACGGATAAGTCTTTCGAAATCAAATTATGACCAGCCATAAGGTAATCACGTCCGATCAAGTTAGTATCTAATTAACCTTTTCCTGCATAGATTATTTTCCGCTGTGGTATAAAAAAAAAGTATCCGGTTTTGCCATACAGACAATCTCCGCAATCAATTTCAATTATCTTTGTTACAGAAATGTTTATTGCATTTTTTGTTTTGGTAAGTTTCAATTAACACGAGGAAGTTAACGAAAATTAACGTGTAATATGCGGTTCTCGTTTGTTCTAGTTCAATAACTGTTTAATTTTACAAAAGTTAATTGGCGATTTAAAGTAAGTAGAAGTAAAAGCCTTTCGTTGTAAAAACGACGGTTCAACATCCAACAACGAGTAAATTACTAAACTTCGTTATAGAATACAGGAAACACTATATCAATTTTAATGTAACCATATTATGTTTTCTAAAACTTTACAATATACATATTTTTCAGTTTTTTATAAACCTCTCCAAATACCAAAACGCGAATCAAAAACTACACCCCGCCATCGCCTATAAACAACATGACACCCAAAAAAAAAATTTAAACCTACACAGAACAGCCGGCCGTGTCATTTCTCAAATTCCATGCCGGTCCCATAACTCCGTCCGCTCCCTACGCGTATCCATCACCGACTGCATAAACAACAAAGTCCGCGACCTGTCCACGAATAAAGAGAAAGAGAAAAAAAACCGCATACAGCCTGTACAGCTCGTAAAAATGTCCCTATGTGCACCAGCAGCCGCGTATATACAATATCAATGATTCGGTGCGAACGCGCGTGAATGAAAAGCAATAGCAGTAGTCACGCTCCAGTAGCACAGGTAATCGCTCCTCTCTCTAACATATATATAGATATAGTTATAGATAGAAACCCCATACACATGATCTGTCTCTATGAATCTTTTTGTCGCGTTCGCTCGTAAATTTTAAATTACCTCTGCGCGGCGAATGCGCGTGCGCAATAATAATTAGTTTGGCAACAACTCTGCGGCGATTTATTCCTCTTTGTCTGTATGTTTTGACACGTTTTTACTGGTATACATAAGTCGCAAAAAGTCGAGGAATTGATTATTTATTCTATATCCTACCGAGTGAGTGTCGATTTTCAAAGAGTCATTCTGAATTTTCGAGTGACTTGCACATCCGGCCTCGCGTATGAGCTCTTAATACGCACGCGTTATATATACACATGTCGCTCGAAAGCGATGAAGACGGAACAAGATATCGAGTTGAAATCTTCATGTGTAGTGATGACGAATTCGAATATCTCAAAGGCTTATCCCATTTAACAAACGTACAAACCGCGATAATCGCGTACATGTTTCTTTGTAATAAGATCGACCATTTAATTTTAATAAACTTATATCGATATATTCGTATATTCATGATGGTTATTTTTTCTTAAGTAGCATGATGTCATGGTACAATGTTTCAGAAAAAAAAATTAATAACTCTCGTTCGCGCTAACTAGATATATGAAGACAAACGATAGAAAGAAGGTCGATGAATCAAAACAATAGAGTTAGAATATATATTGTCAAGGCCGATTAGGAGTATATTTAAATGTCTTGAGAGGGACATATTACATGCGTTTTGAAATCCGTAAGAAAAAGTTGTCTTATACTTAATAAACGCGCTTATTGTTACGTAACGTGCGATAACCTTTTTTTTATATAAAAAAGGTACTCTACGTAACTGATGGTAACAATTAAGAATCGAAGAAAAAAACACTCGATAATATATCTTAATCTTAAAATACAGTACATATACCTATATACAAGAGTAACACATGCAACGCAAACTTGACCGCCGCGCATACACCGCATAACCGTGAATTTCCATTTATATATCCTGAATAGCGAAAACTGTAATCCAGTGTCAAGTCCAGTAAATCACCAAGTCCCACTCCAATTAACCATAACGGTCCTCAAAATTCCGCATCCCTCCATCTACAGCTCAATCTCTATCCCTCCGCGTGCGCGCGAGCGCGAACTAATGACGAAAATCGCCTATCTCTTTCTCTCTCGCGCCTATACGAGGATTAATCCGTATCGGTATATTTTCTCACTTCCTTCATCAATATTCACCTTTCGCAATTTTTCACCCCTATCTTTCTCTCTATACCCACACATACATGCATACATACACAGGTATATATAAGTACACAACCTACATCTATCTCTATTTGTATATATCCGCACGACGGCGGCGGCGGCACGGTGTAGATATCGCTTGGCTCCATCTCCGTGTCTTTTCGCACGCGATAGATCGCGCGGCAGCAGCAGCAGCATACAAGGTATATATATATATATAGCGGCTCGCGGCCGATGCGTATCGCGCGCGTGCGCTCGCTCTCGAGCCGACTGCGAAGTAGCAAAGCCGAGGTGCAGATAAGACTGTATAGTGGTAGGTACATACAATGTGGAGAGAGAGAGAGAGAAAGAGGAGAGAGAGAGAGTTTGTTTGTAGAAGGGCCTCCGATGAGAGTGTAATGATTTCCTCAATTACGAGTGTGTTGAGCGAGCGAGTAGAGGGAATTTAGCTCGCCGTATTTGAAGGTGTAGAACAGGTGAGATTTACATGTGGTTATAGACACGCGAGTGGTAGTTTCTTTCTTTTCTTTTCTTTCTTTTTTTGGGTGTATTATCGAGCTGGAATGATAAAAATAACGATGATTTCCTCGTTTCTTTCGTAATGAGGTTCAAGTCACACATGCACACCTGGTGGTTATAGTCAAGTTTCCCGTATAGCTGCGTATTTCGTAAGCAATGTGCACTGCACGACCTTGGATGAAAAATTATATAGCGAGAATTTAGAATACGATTCGCGCGCGCATTTATATACGGCATTAAGCGCATGACGCGCGATATATTCATATATAAATTTCAGCGTTCATCTTATACTATATATGCGTAGTGTAGATCTAGGAATGTTGAAATTTATGAAGACGAAGGTGCAGTGTATATACGCGACGACGATGAAAATAAGTTTTGTTAATGATATATACGGGGTCATTAACAATATAGCGTGCGCGTGCTGTCGGAAATACAAGTAGCTTGTAATCTTCTGACAAGTGAGTAATCGAATTATAAGAATATTATTATTATTATTATTTGTCTGTAATCACATAAAAATTTTCACCTAACCAACTTTCTCCCACGAATTATCAACGCGAACAATAGAAGGATCCGCGCTATAGTATATCGAGAACTGCGACCCCGATATATATATATATATAATATACACACATACTTTAACCGGTGCTCCAATTATGAACCGTTCGCCGTGCTCGAACATCTCGAACGAAGAGAAGAAAAAAAAATAATAATAAGAAGAAATCTCTATAACATTCATCTCTACGGTAAAAATGTTGCGAATCCCTAATATAATTAATCCGGCGAAAAAGTCCCGCATTCACGACTCTCGACTTAACTGTGTCAAACTCGCATTCGCCCGTCTGTGTATATATGCAGGCAGCACGCGCTCCTCTCTCTCTCTAATCAGATACACCTATACGTGAAATACTCTTTCTCTCTCTTTCTCTCTTCGGCGCAGAGAGGGTGAGGGGTATATGTATATGCAGCATGAGTGCAGCGCCGTTAGATCTACATTCTATTTACTTTTTCCAAGCGCTAATGAATGGGCCCGTGCGGACCCGTTTTTCCCCTGCTACCGGCCTTTGTACATATATATATCTATGTGTATGTATGTGTGTGTGTGTGTGTGTGTGTGGGTATCGATATACTTTATTACCACCGCCACTCCTCTCGACCGGTTCGCTGAGAGCTTGAATTGGCGCCTGTTCCGTCTGTTTATTGATCTCGAGAGGGTTTTCGGCTGTTGCTCTTTCTTCTTCTTCTTCTTTTTCTTTTCTTTCTTTGTTGCTCACGGCTCGCAAAGGGTAGTGGTTTTGAGGATTGCCGTGTGTGTGGGTTTTGTCGAGAGAGCTGAGAATTTATGAGAGGACGAAGAAGCTACGCGCGCGCGCGCGCACCACGGCAAAGGTAAATGTCTTGTTCTAGTTCGTAGCGCGTTGGAGTTTTATTACTGTTTTCGTGAACGCGCGCATATACGAGCGGTGAAATTTTTGACTGCGGAATGTGTGAAATTTATCGATTTCGTGGCAGCCGTTTAAGTTTCGGAAGAATCTTTAAGTGTCTTTTTAGTTTCTTTTTTTTTTCTTCTTTTTTTCTCTCTCCTCTTCGCGAAGTTACGATGCGCCTCGTTAAAATTTAAATCAGCAAAGTTACGACATTGGAAATCGATTTAAATTTAAATTTCTTATTCTGTTCTTATATTTATAATGATGTTTTGTATGAGAATTTGTCGTGCTAGGACTCGCGCTTATTTATTGTCTAATTTCATTTTCCGCCGTTTTATTTTATCCCCTGAATATACCACTTTTATGAAACAACCATATAGGTATGTTAATTGAAAAAATATATCAAATGTATTATATATAGTATAACTTTCTCGTGAAAAATTTCAATGACATTACATTAAACACAGTTTCTACTCGCATTCCTCGTAGTATATGTATATTTAAATACTATGTCGTAATAAAATTACGCTGTCAGTTTTAACATATATATATATATATATATATATTCTAGAAAACTAGCACCAACATAATATACAAAGTACACTTTAACACACTAATTTTCCTAATAGCAGCACTGCCATCTCCATATAGCAAAGAAACAGATCTACTCTCCTCTTACGCTATCATCTCAAAACGTTCTTTCTCTCTCATCAGCACCGAAACTCCCATACATCCTTCGGAATGAAAAATCGCGCGACCTCGCAAAAGCTCATGTGTTTCCCAACCATGTAATCACTCTCTCTCTCTCTTCTCATTCCTTTTTTCCTCTTTTCGATTATACGCGTGCTACCAGCATGCACATGCTCCTGCTCCTGCTCCTGCTGCTTAATGAAAAAAGGAGAGCAAGCTCGCAATGCGTCGTTATTACAGTTATTACAGCCGGTGCTCCGTACACGCGTCCTTCGAGCTCGGGCTAAAGTAAATATATATAATATATGTAATACGGTGGGAGTGTATATATGTATATGTATACGAGCTGGATCTAGATTTGAGGAGCGGTTTTCTCCGAAATAGAGTCGTTACGAAAGAGAAAGAGTGAGAGGGGGAAGATGGATTTTTCTGCAGGTGCATATATACATGAGCGTTTGGTAATTTTTAATAGCTAAGTAGTGAAGCGAAGTGCGCGAAACGATGGAGAGGATATATATGAGAGATGCGTATGTGCAAGGTTGATACCGTGTGGTTTGGTACGTAAGCGAATACCGAAGAGTGTTATTAAAAACGCGGGGATAATTTGCCGCAACGAGGGTACATACATGCGGTATAATTGTTTCTTGATATTGAAATGCTGCTATTGGTATTTCGGTTTCGGAAGATGTTATACAATATCGTTTTTTTTTACGCAGAGCGGTGTATATATTTATTATTAATATCAACGAGAACTTATTGGTTACTCGTAACAAATTAAATTTTCGAAAACAATCAATTTTCAGCATCACAAAAACCAGAGTATACATATAATATCTCTATATTAAACAGCAGCAACAGCAGCAGTACCACGACAAAAACTCCATCGTGCTCAACCTCGCACTTTCCCTCGAGATTGACAACCACGTGTCTCTTTTTCCACGTGTATACCGGCAACGTCGATCCATATTCATACGCTTCCACTCTCACACACGTGCGCCACATTTATATACAGGCCGCGTGATTAAGCGATCGCCCATGAGCTTCTTACCTCCGCGTCGACGCGCGCCTCTGTGTATACCCGCGCCTTAATGTACCCGGTTGATAGAATAATTAGTTTTGCACGCCACGCGAATGGATGCTGGGCGTATAAGACGTGTACAGTATATACATATAGAGAAATGCGTTCCTGCGAGTATTTAATTGTCCAAGGTTGCTTATATATATGCGCAGTGTTGGCTGGCAATTGTCAAGTGAAATATAAGTGCAGCTGTTTGTTGTTTATACAAAATCGTAGTTTTATAAGAAATTTATTTTTTTTTCTTCAGGTTACAAATTATAATTTTCTTGATATTAAAATAAGGTGTTGAGATACAAGTCCGAGCGAGCATATACCGTAAATCTGCATATACAGTTAAACCCCGCAACCACTGTTAAATATTATCGAAACTTGTCCTCCATCACGTTATCTTAAACAGTCTGCAAATGACGTGTTTAACTCAGCGAAATCATTCCCTCAATATAAAAAATCCACTTTATTACACCGCACTATACCGCCTCGTCATTCCCACGCGAGTCGAAAATTATTGTCAATCTATACCGAATCCTTATCTACCGTCCGTCTATTTAATTACACCTCTAATGACCCTGCGATCATCCTGTTATGCAAATCTTTCTCGTTCTCTGCCACTGCCGCTGCCGAAATTCCTCAAGCAAGCGTATACGAGAAAAAGAGAGAGAGAGAGAGACAATAATACCCGCACGTTATCGGCCCGGAAGCACTGTATACGTATGTATGCTGATGTGAAGAGTTTCGGGAAGAACGTATATATATATATATATGCGTGTGCAAGTATAATGGTATAGGGTAAGATCTCGTGTTTGCAGAAGGGGCGATGCAGTCGTAATTGTAGACGGCGTGCGATTGAAGGATGCGGTCGGCTTGAGAGAAACGATCGCGTGTGTATACGGTTTGGAAACGTAAGGTGGATGTGTATATATATGTATATGTGATGATAAAGGCGCATGGTGATGCGATTGAGTTGAGGATTGGACGATTAAAAGTGTAGTTAGTTATATACGTGTGGATTGGTTGGGTGTGGTGAAAAGTGGGTATATGTAAGTGATAGCTTTTTCTATTGGTGTTAGAGACGTTGGAATTGGATTTTTCGTTGGTTAAAGTTAGATGTTTTAAATTATTTTTCACTTTTTTATCATTAACGATAAATGTTCGAACTCATTTATAAAGACAAGTGGATAAGATTAATAACGACATTTATAAATATCTCGGTTTGGATTCATCTTTTCTTTAAAATATTTACCCTCTCTCTCTAAATATTAATAATTAGATTTACTCTATTGACATAAAAATTAAATTTACATACGTGCAATCATAATGAAAATTAACGATATCTACTTCAAGCCGACTTGGTAAACTTGAAATAGCAAACATTGAAATAGGACACCCGACACATATTTTCCGCGCATTATACCTTATCTCTTTACTAATTTAGTTCGCACGACGCGCACATGCGATCGAGTACATATACACACATATACAGTAGATTATTTTTTCGATAAATTAACGATCGGTAGTCTCACAGCTTCCCCATACATACTCGCGCGCGCGCGCGCGCTGAAAATGCTAATTCTGCGCGCATGCGCGGTATACGGTGAAAGCCTTAGATTTCGGAGGCTATCTTAGCGAATCTTGTCCGAGATATCGATATATGCCCGTGTATATATACATCGGCGAGAGGAATATAATTTCGTAGTCCGTTATAAGAAAAATGTTGTAACGGAGTTGTGTGAGCCACACGCGTGAGCGAATTTCAAACGGCCGCACAGTTTATAATTAGGTGATAAGGTTCCGTTTCTCCTTCTTCTTCTTCTTCTTCTTCTTTTGGTAATTAACGTGTAAAATATATGTATAGAAAAACGAGGAGTTGATATAATTTTAATTTTCGAAACGTTTAGAGGGTTATCGGATTCATCGTTAATGTGTTCACCGATAAGGAATAAATCAATCTATTGTATATAAGTATACAGATAATCGTGATCCCGCGCGAAATCTTTGACTTTTATTCCCGCGATAAATACATCTACCATGGCGATCCATTAACGCGGCAATTAAAATCCTTATCCGTGCACAAACATATTGTTCAACAATTCGCCGCATTGAAAAATGCAGTATACTTAACCGCGCTTAATTAACTTCATAAATTAAAATCCCCCATGCGCGCGCGCATTATGATCGGATAACGATTTTCCATCGGTGGATTTATTGACTTTCTAATCTCGCGGCGTTTTTCACATATATATACCCCTCCGTATATAACAGAGTACATTATAGTGAGACAATACGTGCGCGCGCCTTTCGAATTAATTAAGCGACTCCCGGCGGAAAATCCATGATAAATCACGTAATCGACGATTTCAATTAAAAGCCGAAAGTTTGTGTACCTTGCGCGTAGCTCTCGCAACCTCACATTTTATACCTATATAGGAAAGTATTATATAGTTGCGCTGCTGGAACGCGCGCGACGCTAACGAGCGCAGAGCTGCGAAATGGACTTTTTACGAGAGAACGCATAGAAACTATCTGTGTATGGGTATATGCAACCGGTTTATTGTCGCGCAGTTTTGGTGTGTATATAGTGGTGAGGAGAGGAAACCGAAGAAGGAATAAAAAAAGATGAAGAAAAAACACGAGCGGCGTGCGCGTATATTGGCAGTGCGTTAAAAAAATCGTTTGGGTTTATGGACTGCTGAGTATACATATATATACGTGGCTGTGTGAACAAAATTACCGGACGATTTGCATGAAGGATTTGTTGGTTTATTCGACGGGCTGCCCGCGTAGTAGTTTCAGAATTTTGTAGCTGTAAGTTGGGAATGCGCAGAAGCGGTCGACATCAAAGCTGTGGTAAAATTTGCGTTATGAAACAAAACCGTTCTCTCTCTCTCCGCGTACTTATATATGTGTGTGTCTGTTTTTTTTTTTGAAGCGAAGTTTCAAAGTATGAGACTGAAATTAACGCATTATTTTGATCGTTTAAATGTCGTGTTACGAAGCGGAGGAAAACGCTAACTTAATTATGATCTAGAAAAGTAAAAGTATGCTCTTAGGCATGATTTTTGAGAAAAAAAAACTTACGCAAAGCCATATGCTGTCTATTAATTACATAAACGGTTCTATACGCGATACGAGAAAGTTGCGTTTATCGGAGTCCGTATATATGTGGATATATCTTCAAGATCGTTCTGTAATAGCAGAGTGAGATGATAATTAGCCAGAAACTGTTGGTCTAGAATTAAAAAAAAAAGAGTGTGACGTCAAGGACGGACCTGGGCGAGTTAATGAACGTTAAACCACGGCATTTTGAATGTAATCCATCTGGTAAAATTATTCCTGGATAAAAAGTGTAATTTCCATTGAATAACAGCGCCACGAGAAGATTTCCTCAAAGTTTAACTTTATTATATGTACATTAAAAATTCATACGGGCAATTACATTATGAAAATTCAACAAACTGTATTCAGAGCAGCGCTCGCGCGCGAAATGCAAACGATGCATAATGCATTTTTTCCCCACATAAGAGAGGAGAGGAAATGCGACAGTGAATTATGAGTTTTTAAAAAACGTCCTGATGAATGGTATAAGAGAGAGAGAGAGCTTAAATTTTCGAAATAATTGCGCAAAAAGCGGTTGGACAAAGGTAAAATGAGTTCTTGTATAACTTCACGACTACTCTCCGTCTTTTTTTTCTCGTACGCTGCGCGCTTAATACAGGTACAACCGAATCCAAAGGTAATGTCATTTCTTTTTTCTTTGTCTTTTCTTTCGACGCGACCATAATCACTTAAAATCCAATTTACTGTCGATAAAACATGTACTTTTCGAGCCGGTAGTGACAGTTAAAGATACATTTATATACATATATACGAATGAAATTCGTCTAAATTGAAAAATACAGTATACACATGTATATACTTTTTATATCTACGTGTGTGTAAACATTTCAACTTATTTGTCACGGTAAACATACAATTTTGAGAGACAAAGTGGCTATACGACAGTTTTTTTTTACACGAACACCAACACTGCAGCCACCGACCTAAAAACCTATGCCTCGCACTCAATTATTGAGTAAATATTGGCTCACGTCAAAACTCGCCGTCGCGCAACTGATTTTTCATAAATCTATAACCATGACTCATTCTCTGTATAACTAATATATCCCTTTCCCAGCGCATGTATAAATTTTTCCGTATAATCGAGCGAGGACGCGACGTGTATTGCAATAAATAAATTCCCGGATAATAACATTCATTAGATATAAATGACAAGTGTCGTATACATATATAATACGTATATAGTAGAGCTGCTCGCGTACACATATATACACGTGTGTATACATATACCTTGGCTGCTTAAAATTCAACGGGACATTAAGGCTGCGCTCCTGCTCTTGCTCCTGCTGTAGCAGCAGCAGCAGCCTCGTGCGCGTAATAACACGCGGCGACTTGAATTGCAAAAATTGTAGACCTCCCGTCGTTTATTTTTCATTGTTTGCTCCTTTCCTCCCGACGTGCGCTGCTCGCCTTTTCTCTTTTTCGCCGAGAGGGAGGAGGAGGAGATGAGTCGACTGCTTTGCTCATGTATGTGTGTGTACGTGTGTGTACGTGTGTGTAGGATGGAGGTCGTAAACGTGATGGCAGCTGAGTGTGCCCTCGATTTCGATATTGAAGGACGAGTGAGTTCAACTGATGTACATCCAAGGGAAGTGGGAAAAAGGTTTGTTGGAGGATATGTGTGTATATATATATAAGTAAAATGTAAGGTTTTAGATTTTTTTTTAAATAGAATGAAATATGAGGATTGAGTTGAATAAATTATGTATTCTATACAATGCAAATTTCAGCTGATGTTTCGGTTAGGCAAAAAATTAGTTTCTCAATCCCGTGATCGTTGTATGGAACAACAGTTTAATTTATCGCCCGTCGTCAGATTTTTAAATACTTTTTACTACAATAAAGCGCGAACAGCTATTATATACATTTTTTTCAGACAGAGCATACCTCGTTCGATCAATCACCAAGTATATAATATAAATGTGCGAAATAGTTATCTCCCATACTGACGGTCGCGCAGTTTTCCTGCTTTCTTTACAGCGTATAAAGGTAACCATTCCTATATAAACGTACAGATAAAATTAATGTTGACATAATTTTTATTGCACCCAGCAATCAACATTTTTGCAGCCACCGCTACGTGCGTAGTTTGCTTGATTAAGACACTAGTTTTCGCACTAAATTTATCTTTACTTCGCGTTTGCTTCGCTGATGAAGATATATCGATCATTAATCAAACTGTCACTTTTCACGACGCCTACTATACACACACACACACATAGTTAGTAAGGGAAGTTTACAACACGCGCTTTCCTAACAAGATCTCTCGACTTCGCACCTTTTCACTTCACACTTGTCACCTTAAAACTTCGAGTTACGATATAAACCTCGCGAATACGCAAACGCGACGATATAACCTTTAGATAACATGATGCCTCGCAATTACCCTATACGCATTTAACACG
>JAWWEQ010000045.1:12905428-12942687 GCA_035583055.1 Torymus tubicola
GCCAATAATTAGTCATTTCTCTTGGCTATTTACTGAGATTGTGCCCCATTTTTAATAGTCAAATTTCTACCAGGGAATAGTACACAAATAATACGTACTTTTTCCCTATTGAATCTTAATAACATAAAATATTACTAGATTTCTTTTTGACACGATATTTGTGTCAAATCCGGAACTTCTTTTAACTGTAACTATAATGAATAAAATTATTAAAAATTAGATTGCAAATACATTAAAAATTCTCTGGATTGTTTTACTTTCACTTATATTTCTATATTTATTACTTACATTTCTTTCACTTATTCTCATTTTAATAAGGTAAAAGGATAAAATGGTACACAACGTTTAATGTCTCCCTCTCCTACTTTACTGCTGATCGTGAAAGCGTCTCTCTCGCCGTCTCTGCATTGCAATTACCTTAGCGATGTATACAAGTTTGGGCAGTCTTTTATAATCCTTCGCATTGTCTACGTCGTAGTTGTGCTTAAAGGTGTAACAAACACGTGCTTCATAGTTATTCACACCAGTTACACTACTTTATATCGTCAAAAATGATCAACACCACGATTGATAAGCTCAATCATGACTGCCTCGTGTCGATCTTCAGGCATCTCCATCCATTAGATCTAATAAGAGCTGAGGAAGTGTGTAAACAGTGGCAAATGGCCAGCAAAGCGACATGGAACATACTGCCAAAGACGCATGATCTGGAGTTTGTAGATTTCGAGCGACCACAACATTTTATAATTACCGAGGAAAAAAGCCAGGTCTGCAATCTTAAGCGTTTACTCTGCCCTTTGAGTACTGATGACGAGTCAAAGTGTATCATTCGTAGTATCTTGAAACGTTGCGGCCAATTTTTCAAGTCCGTAACAATTTCTACGCATGCATATGATTTGGACATTTTCAGCATCATTTCGGAATACTGTCTGGATCTAGAACACCTGAAGATCGTAGGTATGCGCATGTCCAGTGAAAATGTGATGTCGTTTGTAAAGACGTGTCGAAAAATCGTGAATTTGCACATGATAAGTGTTGCAGGAAACTTGGAGACTGCATTTGGTTTGTTATTCGCCAATAACCCTAATCTGACTAGTTTGACCTTTAACTCCATGTCATGGTTCACAGGTGAGAGCCTGGAAAAGATCGTCAGTGAAAAATTTGAAACTTTGTACGTGGTCAAGTGCGGATACTTCAAATTCGGATATTTAGGCATTGTAGAGCAATTAGCTAAAAGTCTAAGAACATTAGTACTGTCCCCACGAATGTATCAGCCACCTAACAATCTTCACGTGGTAAGTGATTTGCAAAACCTTAGGAAATTGGAACTAGACACAATACGCAGTAACGATATCACTGATGAGTTACTGCTCGATATTTATGAAAATTGCCAATTCCTCGAGAGTATCGAGATCGTCATTGGCGCACGTGTAACCGACACAGGTATTTTGGCTCTTCTACGTCTACCGCTTTTGATAAAACTAGAACTTAAAGATCATCTGCGTCGAAGACGTACTGTATGGACTCAAGGACAGTATAAACTGCCCCTTCTACAACATCTCGGTCTAAATGCATTTTCCCTTTCAGAAGAGGATATTTGTTGCTTGGTAGATGAAGCGCCAAAACTGAAGTATATGTTTCTGAATAACTGCAGCTGGCCCACGTCAGAAACTACCAAAACTTTTGTAAGAGAAGTAATAGAGCAGTTGAGAGAACAGGATGTGGGAGTTGTAATGGAAAACATCGATGGGGAAATAAAGGATGAATTTATTGCTTTTGAATTTGAAAGGTTAAAAAAAAGATAATCAAACAATAGATAGCCTTGATAGGCTACGTTATTGGCTGTTCGGTTTACGTATTTCTTGTTCCCTGAGTAATGTTTTTATATATTTATTGTCAATTTTAGCGAACTCATTTTGAAATAAAATATTTTAAAGTAATGTTAGGTTTGTAATTTGTATTAATCGATTTAAAATATACATAAACTACTTTTTCGTAACGAAAAATATTAAGATTTTAAATTTTTTCTTATATTTTAGATAAATGATGCTAATTATAATGTATTTCTATTGTTTATTGAGTAATTAAAATTACTCTTCGATTGTAACTAAAGCGACTAAGTTATTTTATCGTATACTGATTTATTTGCATAATAAAAAACTGCTAGCAATATATTTGTAGATTATTTAAACTAATACATTGATTTCTTGTTTTATTTTTTGTCTATCCTTAAGCATCAACCTTTATGAACCAATATAGGATTTATTTAGTATGAAATCTATACAGTTTATAAAAGTAGTATCTAAACCACCTGAGTTTTGATGTTTGCGAAGACACTTGTAAATAAATACAGTGGTGTCCTTGGCAGTTAGGCATAAATCGTGCTCTAACTGGAGACTTTCCAAATACAAGATCAACACACTATTATTATTTCATCTTTTAATTTTTCATATTAATAACTAATTTAACGCACAATTATTTAATCGATGTAACTAATCACTGAAGTAAAACGCTAAAGTTTATTTATTAATAAAATAAAAATATTTGTTATAAAACTTTTGATGATCGTTAAGATTTTTCTTACGAAAATTCGTCTCATAAAACTAAAAATTATCAGAGATTATAGTAGACAGATTGTAGATTTATGTATACTATATCAATTAATAATAATATTAACTTTGAAAGCTATGAAATTCATAAGTTTTATTGCAAATTTTACTTGAAATTTATAATTTAAAAATAATACTTTTGTACACGGGTGTTGATCAAATGATTAATTTAAATAACTGAAATTTTAAACTTTCATGTACGTATATGAGCGTAGATTATTTTTGTTTGTATACGTTATAAATGGAAGTATGTTCTATGATGTCAATAAATTTATGAAAAACAAAATTGTTATATTCTGCAATATATTTTTTATTAAAAAATTTTGACACAGATAAAGCCAAATATCTTGTTTCAAAATACGGTATTGTCAATACACATTATGAATAAACATTAATTTTAAGAAGTGACTTTGTGTAGCAGAAGCGTGAAAACTTACCTTACCGACACGAAATTTAATTTTATAATCGGATTTGAACAAATTATCTCTACAATAGTTTAAACCATTTCACCAGAGTTTTGCAGAATTATGTTTGAAATTCATTTTAATGTTATCCGTAACACGACTATTTCGAACAAGTTTTTGCAAAAACTTAATAGATAAAAATGATTTGAAAATATTATTGGATATTATTCAAACGAAGCGTTTTTTCCAAATATTTTGTTTAAAATTGATTAAAAAATAAACTTCGACGTCAGTAAAACACGTTTCTATACTTCAGCTACACATCCTCTTACAAATATAAAGCAATAATATAGATGGTTTTCATCTATACCAATCATTTTTCTTCAAGTTTTAAATAAAGACCAAATTTTTCCATCTTCATTAATCGCTTCCTGACAAGTTATTCTGCTTCCAACTCTGTGCGGATTTTGCGCACATCTTAAAGATTCACGCGACATCATCCTCTTTTTTCACTTCTTCTTCTTCTTCTTTTTTTCTAAGGTATATGAGGTAATCGAGATTTATATTGAGAAGCATTTTGGGTTTTATTATACTGGCTTGTTCAATCTTATTCTTCAAATAAACCGCACCACTTATTGGGAATATCTCTTGACCACAAGTCGTATCTATTTCCATCGGTGGTATCCGTATTAGCGCATTGATAATGGGAGCGACTACTGTTCTCAGGAAGACGTCAGGTGGAACAATCTGAGGTTGTTCTTTGGGACTCTTGGAATCCTTTAAGTTACACTTGACGCTAGGTTGATTCGGTACTTGGCGTGAAGATGCTTTAGCCTTTGACTTTACGGTGCGACAAGAAGACCGTCTTGACATCTGTTTAGCTAACTTGACACGAGAACGATGCCGTATCATCGGATTCGTGTGCATAGATTCTTGCAGAAAATTTTCTTTAGCTAATGCTACTCTTTCACGCCAATAGCTTTTGCATATATTTTTCGGAGCCATTTTTTACTACGTTTAATAACAGGCTATGTATATGCGAGTAATAGTGAAACAGTTTGGCAACTGTAATGTTGAAGAGATGCTAATGCCTCTCAGTGAAGACGACGTCCCAGACTAATGACATGGACGTTCACAGAATCATGTTCCTTTTATAGTGCATTTATGCCATCTTATACTTCGGTCACATTAAATGTAGTCTCGTGGCAACTTACTGATCGCGCTGTTACTAACAGCCTCTGCAAAACTCCAAATTAGCTACAGTAACAAAAACAAAATAAATATTAATTTACATTATAATTATTACGTTTTTTCTTATGGAATTAAACTAAGAAGAAGTGAGGAAATGTTAAAAACTTGCTGGCAAGGAAATGATAAATGTAGCTGAGTTATTGCAGCAAACCCTTTGATCTATGGGTCAGATGAATATGCACGGTTACTTTAAATGTTCGCTTGTCTCATAATATTTCCCTGCTTTATCAAACTCGCCAGAACTTATATAATAATGAACGGATTAAAAATATCTGAACTTACTCGAATTTCCTTTCAACCAAAACGTAAGATCGGTTTCTTAAGGAAAGGTCATATAAAAATTTAATAATAATAAATAATGTTTTTGAACTAAATCTGAATGATTGGCAATTATTCTAAAATATTAGAAAGAAGATATTAAAGTTGATCTTCAAAAACATAAATAATGTTAATTAATTTTGTAGAAGAGTGGTACAAAATTTGTCCACTTTGCTTTTTAAGATATTTTAAAAATCTTGTACGTTATAGATATTTCCAAATCAAGACGTGATAAAATAATTCTGGTTTTGGGTAATCACAGTAATCAACTATCTTATATACATTGCGAGTATACAAAGTTTATTTACTAAGTAAAAAACATATTTAAAGTTTTTCCAAATGAAGTATCATAAGAAACATACTCTTACAGTTAACCGACAATACCATGACTATACCTGATTCCATCGTCTGCATCGTATAACTCATTATCTGCTACTTTAGCGTTTTTTCTATTGGCGCGTGCTTATTTCAAAACCTCGAAGCTGCCCTGGCCTGATTTCATTATCTCAAAAATCTTCGCACTAGTCTGCAGTACGAGGGATGATTTAGAATATTTTCTTGCCGCAAATTATGTGTTTAGTTGACAAGGGTTACCGCAAAACTGTAAATTTTACTATTATGTAATCAAGCGAGACGCTTTTAATACTTGTAAACATAGACGCAGATATAAATACGAAACAGCTGTCCCGAATGCCAATTCTGTATAGCTGCTTCGAAACTTGAACGCGTGAAATTAAGTCCTCTATTATCAAACGTTATTACTATAGTCAATAAGGAAGGAATCGCCTAGACCGATTGTAGAATATTAATTCTATGACGATAAACTATAAAAAAATAAAAGAAAAATCGACTTAAGACCCATCATATTAAAGTACCATCTTAAAGTTGTCGTAGGAGTGAAAAATTTATCAATTACCCTGGGCCCTTCGGTAGACACGTCTCTACCTATCTAAGTGTCTTTAAAGTTTTGACCGTTAAAATAAAGCATTTTTTAATTATGAATTTTCCTGATTTATTTTTTTCTGAGAATTCATCTTTCAATTATGAGCAAATCTTAAGTAAAAAATGCGCTTGACTGATTATCTATTGTAAACAATTTTTCTAAAAACCTACTCTATTTAATTGAATAAAAACTATCTAGTTTTGAAACATATGTATTTGATGAAAATGCTGAAAAAATTTACAAAAAAATTCTAAGCGTACTATTCAACGATTTAAATCTCCCGCATACATATATAAATACTTATCCTCACATGCATGCAGAAAACATGCACACAAAATGAGTCTTATGCGTTTTTATTTGCTTGTCATTAACTATAATATATAAACCATTATCATAACATAATGTAAGATAATAGTTGCTTCTCATTATTGTTATACAGATTAAAATAAAAATTTGAAAATAATTTTCTACAAAAATTCTAAAATCTTCAGTTTTCAATAATAATAGAAAATTTATGCAGAAATATTACTTATACTTTTCACAACTCTGACAAAATTTTTAAAATTTTAATTTTAATGTTTAATTAATTTCATTAATTTGAAATTTAAATTTTCAAATATCCCTCTGCAGAGGATACTTTTTATATGTATATTATATATGTATATGAGCCTTTTTTAAGGCCTTGATTTTCTGACCATTCCGTTATTTACTTCTAATTTTATTAAAATTAGAAACAATTACGTGAATATTATGGTTTTTTATTTACAATATTCTCAATATGGAATCTACACCCATTTCGTAGCAAATTCAACGAAGGATACGTCAGTAATAGCTGCAGTACCTGGGTGTTATTGAACTTTATGGCGCCGTGTAGTAGGCAGCAACGTACTCTTCACTGTAGATTTGGTTATAGACGTATTTCCGCCTAATAAAATAATGGTCATGCCTATTTTAAATTATAAAATGTAAAAAAAAAGGTGGCAAAAGAAATAGATTAAAGCAATTAAATTATACAATTATATATTGGCATAAGCATTATAAAATATGAAAATTTTAAATATAATCACTTTTTTGTGCGCCGGAATATAGCGCGTTGCGCAAATCTCAAAATAATTTAACATATAAATAGTTACCTGAGACATAAACAATTGCTTGGTAAACCACAAAATCAATGTAACAAAAACCATAAATTGTGTACCTCAGGGAGCTAAATAAATAAGAAGCGGCTACATAAAGATCTAGATAAGACTGTACGAAAGTTGTGCATTCTTTACAAAGTTTAATAATTTTTATCGAAATAATATTAAAAATTAAGAACTTCTTTTTTAATAATCTATACACCAATGCATCAGCAGAGCTTTTAGAAATTAAAAAGAATTTTTATTTTGGATGTAAAAATTATATCGTTAATTCTATATTAAAGCCTTGACAAAAGTCATACTTAATATTATATTTTGCGTTTCAAAATGCTTATTCAACAGTTATTTTATAATTCATAAATATATAAAAGTATACTTTTAACACGTTTCCTTAAAGAAAAAGTTTGTATATAGTTCTAAAGTTTTTTTTTTAGAGAAAGCAAAAATTAGTTTCTGCAAACAGCCAGATATGTTTAAAATCGCACAAATAATGTCGCAAAAAAGAAAAGGGCCAAACTCAAATGTTTAATTAATATGCTAACTTTAATGAGTATCCAATTTTAAAATATTTTATTAACTTCATTGATGCGTTATCAACATTTAAAAAGTCATAAAGTGTATATGAAGTATCAGAGATCTATTAGAAGGTTATGTTTGCGAGTGTCAATTAATATTATATACATGTGTTTGTATGTGCCTGTGTGTTTCTCTGCATACAACTATACATATATAAATAAACTAACACAAACCAAAACAAAACTTTCAGATTATATTATACATAGATAAAATTTCTATTACTTAATATACATATATATATTCACACGTATAGTCAACGAGAAATTAATACATTATTTAAAAAATACATTATTAAATACATTACAAAGTCAATTACAAAGTTCAAAAGTGATCTCCGCGCGTATATAATGATCAATCGATGTTATCAATCAATCAGGCTACAGATCCGACAGAAAATCTTCGTCTCTTATTGTCCGATATTCGTCGGGCACTGCATTCTCCATCTCAAACTCAATATCTTCAACCCTCGGCTGGGCATTTTGCCTTCGCGACACTCGTCGCACTAGGGTCTCGTATTCCTGGCGCAGTGCAGTAAGCCTCACCTGTCCATTCTCAATGTCCTCCTCGCATCGTTGGTTCAGCCACCTTACGTGTCTAATGTCTTCGTCTATCGCGGTCACCTGTCGATTCAAAGATTCTAAAGTTGCTTCCTGTCTCTGATTATCGATTTTCGAAGCTGTCAGCATCAGCTGAAGCCTCTCAACTCGTTTCTCGTTTGACAACTCGAGGTTATCAGTGATGCCTACGATTGACACTGGACTAGGCAGGTCGGGTACAAGATTCGGACGGAGATACGGGCCTGGGAGCTTCATCGAGTTGTCTAGTAAATTGACGAGGGCCATACCTAAGGTTGGATTACGTTGTCCTTGATTCTGCTGTGGTTGAGGTGACACTGGTCGCCTTAAAGCCAGCAGTCGATCCAGAAGCTGTTGGTTTTCATCGATTGCACTGGCCATCGTTTGCGATGGTCGAGTTGCACGTGCAAAATCCACAAGCTTGACTTTTAACATCTCGCGCATTCGGTTTCGATTGTTTAACCCTGTAGATAAGCTGCACATAGTTCGATTATATCCCATTGGGTTTCTAAATGCTGAATCGCGTCCCTTCCAAGCGGCTGCTCGTCTTCGTTTCCTCCATGCCGTCAATCGTCTCAACCGGCTGCTATGCAGAGCCATTTTTACTTGCTCTAGGAAATCATAGCCGTACAATTGTAACAGTTTGAGCTTCTGTTAATTGTATTGTAGGGCTAAAGTGACGTCTATACGGGGAAAATTACTTTTGAACTGTGCTGGAAATAATTGGCCATAGATACTGCTACTCATGCCCACAGTGATATATGTAAATAAATAAGTTTTGCAAACATATCATTACGTTTGTTAGTACTATACATTACGTACTGTACTCGTAATTGATTGATATGGACTTTACAAACATTTTCCAAAAGCTATACTTTTTCATAGAGTATGCATAAAATACCAAAATAAGGTGTAAAGCAAATACTATTTATGTATACCATATCAAAAGGTAATACTAGCAAAATATGATACATACAATTCAAACATTGCGACACAACGATTGAATATTCCGAGTAGTTGGTGTAAACAAACTAGCGTATTCAGTCCCTTCCCGTACGTCAAATAGTTCTTTATTCGTGACTTCAGTGGAATCTTACACAATGGATTTATTTCAAATGTTAAAATTATTTATCTTACTTATATTCAAATCTTTTGATCTACCCATCGAGCACAAACACCTTAGGGTCCATAATCTATAAACAAGTACCAGACAGCCCTAAGAGCCATTTCATGTTGGAGCCAATTCCGATACTGGATGCATATGAGGTGGTTGCATCCTTCTCCGTCTGGACAATTCTCGGGTAGGTTTCGCTGCTGCTCCTCCTCCTGCTGTTGTTGCTGCTGTTGTTGCTGCTGTTGTTCCTGCTGTTGCTGCTGTTGTTCCTGCTGTTGCTGTTCCTGCCTACGGCTCGCTAAAGTAGCCCTTGAGTGGCCTTCCTCTTCTGGTGGTATCGTCATTCTTAAGTTGTTACTTCTGAGCCTGGAGTTGTGAGTAACGTTGAGGATGGACTGTGGGCTGCAATTACTGTCTAGGACTTTGCAAGCGTATACGTTTAGTGAGACATATAGTGAGGGAAAGGGAAAGCTACGAATTTGTTTGTATTTGAACTTTCGTTCGAAATAATGTTTGTCCACACGGAGGCTAGTGTTTAAGCAGGTTTGATCAAAATTTTCATCGAACAAATTAGACGTCGAATAAATTGTCAAAGCCGCAACGATGCCACGATTATCTACATTGCTCTCACATGCAGGCGTGATTGCATTGGAATACCTATCAGTACCAGAATGATATTAGTCTATAGTCTCCGTGTGGATAAGTAACATTTCAAAATTTTTGTAATAGATGGTAAATAATTTGATCCTACATAGTGCATTATCAATTTATAGTAAATATTAAAAACAGGAACGTTTGACGTATAAAAAATCAAAACTATGAATTTTAAAAATCAGAAAGTCGACAGAACGAATATAACTATTTTCTTGGTTGTGTATTCAATAACCAACTATTTACTAGAATAACTAATTTCTCTTTTTCTTGCAAATTTTATTTGTAACTCGTTTTATTTCAATTTGATAAATGGAATAGATACTGTTTTGTTATATTGATTAAACGCGAAAAAAAAATTTTTACATTAAAGTTTACTGTGAGTTAATTAGGTATAAAAGAAAAATAAAAATATTTATATTTTTTAGAAATTATGAGTATGGATTTTAATTACTCTTTGATATATAAATTACATTAAATGGTTTTGTTAAATAATTTTGTGTACAGTAATCACTAAATTATAATTTTTAATCTTCTGATACGGTATTAGCAAAATTGTAGGCCTGAAAAAATAACGATAGTAATTATTATACTTAATTATTCGTTAAGGTCTAGTTTTATTTATTCAATCTATTATCTATATGAAATTTACTTTTTTTGCTGCCTCCTGAAGATGGTTTTCCGTGATGCTATCGGTTTTTTCTATCATCTTAGAAAAATAGCTATCTTTATTTTGTAATAATATATATGGGTGATCGTATTCGACAACTTCACCTTTATCGATCACTAGAATCTTGTCATAATCTATGACTGTTTGCAAACGATGAGCTATCATTAATACTGTGCAATCCCTAAACTTCTCCTTAATTACTTTCTGTATCAAAGTCTCCGTTTGTGCGTCAACATTAGCTGTAACTTCATCTAATATCAAAATTTTATTCTCCTTGAGTATTGTACGAGCTAAACAGAGTAGCTGACGTTTGCCGTTACTAAGGCAGCTATGATTTAGTATCTCATCAAGAGATAGAAAATCCTTGTTCAATTTAACATCATTTAGAGCTGCCCAAATAGAGGCATCATCATGTTCACGCAAAGGATCAAGATTTTGTCTCAATGATACAGAGAATAGTATTGGTTCTTGGGGGAAAATCGAAATTTTTTTCCTTAACCGTTGCAGGTCCATTTTAGACGTGTCAATTCCATCGATAAATATGGATCCTTTGATTTCAGTTAATCGAAACAGAGCTGTTATCACTGACGATTTTCCCGCACCTGTGCGTCCAACTATTCCGACCTTAAAACAACCAATTTATTCGTATAATTCATGTAATAATAATATTTATGAAATAATATTATGTTATAACAATATACTGCGAGAAAATTATAAAGTAAAAATTATTAAGGAGATATAGTAACGCAAGGATGCAAGCTTTCAAGAAAGTTTAACAAAAGAAGACGAAAAAGTAAAAGATAAATCTAATAAGAATTTAATGTATCTTAATGAATGCTAAAATTTTATAGATAATTTTACGATTCTTATATAAATGGTTCTTTTATTAAATTGGATCAATTTCTTTCTATTTATCATGATCGTACGTGGTAATTTCAACAAAAATATTTTTACTTTTTCAGTAATAATTTCGCTTTATATAGGTAGAAGTTAAATATGTAATAGTATAATACCTTCGATTGTGGCTCTATTGTAAAATCAAAATTTTTTAGAATCGGTGCAGGAGATTCAGAATAATTTAAGTACATATGATCAAACTTTATTTCTCCTTTAACCGGCCATGTACCAGATAGCCTTTCATCAGTGCTTTTCTTATTATTTTCTTCTGATTTTATTTTCGTATAATCCAGAATTCTTTCAGTTGAAATCATTTGGGCACTCAACTCTGTAAACGTTTTTGCGCAATGCATGATTTTCACTGTTAATATTTGCACCTGACTCATCACCAAACCTACGGTAGCCCCGGAAACATTAGTATCTTTGCGGAAGAGAAATATGAAAGGCACTGCAGATATGAACATTGCCTGTAACAATTCAACCAGCAAGACGAAAGCAAACATTGAGTCTAAGTAAGTTGAGTACGCCGCTGTATGATAATCCTGTTGAACATCAAATTCTTTGTGAGCTGCTGATTCGCCTTTACAGGAACGAATAGTTAACACACCACATAAGGAGGTACTAGCATGGGAATATACCGAACTTTTTACTGAAAATTAAAATGTAGGCATGATAAAAATGTTTGGAATAGTTTAATTTATATAAATACTTGCCATTAGCTTCCAATCTTCTAGATTCTCGAAGAATATTAAAGAAAATATGTACAATTATAGAAAGTAGGCAGATCATTATTCCACACAATATAATTAACCACTTGTTATTGATCATTAGTTGCACTAGCAGCAATGGTGTAAAAAGTATAATATCAAGCGTTTCAGATGTATATGGAGGAGTATAATAGTCTACTGTTCCCATATCTTTCGAAAATCTGTTCAGAATTTCACCTGTCAAGATAAATTAATAGCCACAATTCTAATTAAAATTATTTTTAATGAATAAAATTATAAAAATAAAAAATCTTATAAATACCAGAGTCAGTGTTATCAAAAAATGTTATTGGTGCATTGAACAAGCAACACACCATCTTGTCGTGAATAGCCCTGCTTGCATTAATGCTAAATTTTGTAAATAATATTGCCCTTAACATTGATAAAATGATGATAGTCAACATTAGGCCTCCAAGTACATTGAGCGAATTGTAGAATGAAAACTTGGTTTCCTCGGGGGTGGAGAGTGTAGAATTTACAGTAATATTGTACTCCTCACTTTGGTACTTAATCCTGATATAATAATGTAATTAGTAAATGGCAATTATGCTAATCTAACATATTATAAACTTACCATTCGGAAAAACTGTAGTCGAAAATATTGCCTAATGTATACATAGTAACTATAACTATAACTATTAAAATCAACATGCGTATTCCACCAGCTTTAATGTAAGATGCATATACCGATTTGACTGGACTATTCGTGCCACTTGATTCTCTATTAATAACCTTTTCACTTTTTTGATCTTTTATATTTGTGGCATCTTTCTTTGGCATCAATCGTTTACTCTCTTCAGGTTCTTCTTTAGCTTTTTCATTCGGTTCTAAAACAATGTTTGAAGGCAGACCAGAATCTGTACTTGATTCAATAACTAGATGGTCAGTTGCATCATTTATATCTAAGTATTTTAATAGCTCGTCTGGTTTCTGAATATCATCAAAACTTCCCGTGTATTCAATGTGTCCCTATTTAAAGTCGAAAAATAGATAAAAATTATATTTATTTTTATACATTATTTCATAAAGTATGCCATTTAGACAACTCTCACATTCTTCATTAAAATTATACCATCCGCTTCTTTCAAATATTGCAAATGATGCGTCACTAGGATACGAGTCTTATCTTTTAAAAGACCATTTATACAGTTTTCAAATAAGTGCTGTCCAACTGCTATATCTGCGGCGCATAGTGGATCGTCTAAAAGATATATTTCTGCATCTCTATATACGGCTCTGTATACAAAATTAATGTTAATTAATTTCACAATAAAATAAAATTTACCGTAGGTGTATGTCTCATCACTACCTAGCCAAATTTATTCTGACGCGTTGACCACCACTGATAACTGAACCATGTTCTCCAACGACAGTTTTATCACCATCAGGTAATTGAGCAAAATCTTTTAATAATGCACACGCAGTTATTACTTTCTGATATTTCTCATCATCATATGGTTGACCAAAAAGAATATTATTTTTAATAGATGCATTGAAGAGCCATGGCTCTTGGCTCGCAAATGATGTATCACCTTTAGTATAAACTTTACCAGTTGTTGGTTTCAATTCGCCAAGAATTAATTTCAGTAAAGAACTCTAGAAAATTGTATATTATGAATGAATCTTACACAAAAAATTTTATTTTGTTAATAACTAAATCATCGATTATTTAAAAATCGGATACCTTTCCTGAATCTATGGGGCCAAATATTACATATAATTTTCCTGGCTGAATCTGAAGATTAATATTACTCAGTATATTAGCATTTTCTTTGCTAGCAATACAGGCAGTTGCACTATTTATCAAGACCATTTCTTCTGCCTGATCAACATTTGGCTGCGTGGAGTTACGATTTAACTCTTCAAGAAGTAAGAATTCCTAGAAAAATATTTCGCTACAAAGTTGTATAGATCAGTAAATCGTAATGTATCGTACCTCAATTCGATTCATAGCAGCAATAGCTTCCGCACTGGCACGAAGAGCATGTCCTAACCAGTAAATGAACTGTCCCCGTATGGTACTCAAATACATAACCATGGTATAAATATTGGCTGGATTTATTATAGCCCCTTGAAATTTAAGTATCATTGCAATGATCAATATAGATAACTGATGAGTAAATGTGCCAATCATCAAAGGCCATTGTTTTACATATGTTTGGACTGCAATGAGATTAATTTCTTTTCTGTAAGTAAATTGTATTGTAAAATAATTGCTACGTAGCAAAACACAGAATGAGTTTAAATGGATTATATTAACCTTCTGGCCAATTTTATTAAATATTCAAATGGATTTTCCCAAGTAAGCATCTTGAGAATTCGTATACCTCGGATGCTTTCATTTAGAAGCAGTAACCTTTTGTCGGATCTTATAGCTATCTTTTCACGAAGATATTTGTGCAAGTATGCACTGATACCTAAAATCACAGATCATGTCAAGCTCACTCTTTAAACGATAAATTACATTTTTTAAATTTAACTAAAAAATCTATATAAATCAACTACAGCCATTAAAAATAATGCTCCATTCTAAGTGCATTTGGTCATTAGAAAAAAGATCATATTTTTAAATGTAACTTAAACTGGTGACCAAATTACAAATTTCATAAAGAAAATTCTAATATAAGAGTGTTTTAAAGTTACTATATAAAATATTCTTCAAATACTATACATATATTCTGTTTCAATGTTATACCATGTAAAGGAATAGCTTGCAATGCGAGTAAACCGATACCAATCAATGACGACGCGCCATCAGTAGTCCAGCCTATATAGCAAACTGCCAATGTGAGCATAGGTAGAGCCCAAAAACAATGTAAATCGAGGAAAAAGTATTCGAGTCTTACTACATCGTTTGATAGTAGATTAATCACTTCTCCTGTACTTAGTTGTTTCGAAGAATAATGTGGAAGCTTTAATAGCTAATATTATGTTCTATTGGTCATTATAATTCTTTAAATTTATAAATAAAATATGTAAATAGAGTGGTCTTGTTACTTTTCTATATATAAGTGATGAACAGGCAATTCTCATACGCACACAGATATTTTTCAAACCAAAATATCCGTAACTGAATAAGATAGCGTCTATATTTGACACTATCATAATGGTCACTGCGTATCCGTAAACTTCTGACGATGTCATTGTTGACTTTGGGTCAAAATATGAAATTATTTTACTTATTAAGATTGGCAGCCATATACTTTTTTTAAATGAAAAATAATTCATAAAATTATAAACTATGTATGTATTAGATAATAACAATAATTTTGTCCAACTGATAAATTTATATATTTCTTACCCGAAAACAACATTGCCGAAAAAAAAGTGTATTGCATATTTGAAAAAATCCCATCTGAATGATCTCCATAAAGCCTTCCATAATTTTGGTTCCTTCTTCTTTGTACGTGCAACCTTCACTTCTTCTTCCCAAATTCTATTAAAAAAAAGTATTTTTTTTTTGAATGAGTGACAGAAGAAAATCTAATAAAATATATTAAAATTATTTTCATTACCGTTCCAGCTTATCAGTAAGAGGTTTACTCCGATTCTCCGGCAAAACTTCATGAAGGTCTTTCAGACCGATTCGATTCTTTCTCGCATACCAAACCAGCGGCACAATCCAACTGTAAAACGATTATTATAGATTGTAAATCATTTTTGGCTAGAAATAAATTATAAAAATATCGTGCAATCAAATTTTAAAACTTACCATAGAAAAAGTTTGCTAAAAATGTTGGCTGCATTTTTTGGGTGGGAGCCCGCGTGTTTTTTGTTTCCTCTCATTGTTATATAAGATGTTTCTGAGTTATTCCAAAATAATTTAGTGGAGTTTACGATACATTATAAATTACAAGCATACATAGCGTCGCGGAAGAAGTATAAAAATAATTTATTGTATTAGCTAAAGGTTACATGCAGCAGATTATCAATTGGTAAATAAATGCATACTTTTTAATAAGTATATTTTCTAAAAGTAATAGAACTTTTCTTGTAAAAAGGGATAAGGGGGAAGCAACTGTTGTCGAACGTCTTCGGATAATTTATTTGTATATACACGAATAATTGTATAAGCGATTGAACTACGTGCTTACAAATCTGCGCCCTACCACTGCAGTGTTTTCGCTTACTAAATTTTTCTTAATGTACAGTCTGACGTTGTATTAAATTAATAACTGTTTAGTATATCGAAATCAAATGTCAGCTAGTTGAAAAGCGCTAATGTCTTCTCTGAAGTTTGGATGGTACTACAAAACCTAATTATTTTGATTATAGCTACTCTATTAAGTTTCTGTTTAAAAATTTCATTATGATGTGTAAACCTAAATGAAATAAGCAGAAGTTACCCACCATGCAATACTTTTGCGTATCATCTCCAACCAGTTTTTTTAATTGTTGCTTATGGAATACCACCAGTACATTATTTCTAACAATTGTAATCTCTGATTAATGGTCCTTAACCTCCTAATACTTGTTGAAAGATCAGCTATCATCTCTACTTTTGCTAGAAAGGTATATCTAATGTTAAGCATCGGATGGGCGCCTTGACAGTTTGCAACCCGTCCAGCAATGAAAATCTAAACCGCAGTGAGCTAGAGCAAATGCGCGCGTCGGCATCACGTACATTATCTTCTTCTTCTTTCGCGCCTCTTCGCTCGCATTCATCTATGATACCCATTATGTGCAATTTTGTGGATTTGTTCATGAGCATCGAGCATGCGAAGTTCATGCGCGTGTATGTGCCTGCTGATTACATGCTTAGTATATATAGCTATATATATGCGGTCAGTCGAAATATTTGGCAACCGTTATTTGTATAAGCCGTACAATAAAGTGAGAGATTATATATACCTGAATTCAATAACAGACGATGTTCTTTAAACAATTCCAAAATACGCACTGTAGATGCAGGTATTAAACAATGAATAGGAGACAATGAATGCTGATCAGCTCTGCAGAATTCTTCCTAACCGAAGTGTGGCAAATGAAATCAGATCCTGGAATGAATCAATAAATCACAAATAATTTGGAAGAAACTATATCACAAAATCACCTTGCACTTATGATAACGTCACACAACTATATATGCTTGAAAAAGAAATGCACTTGACCGTGGAAATTAAACAAAATAGACGGAGCGAGTCGACACGCGTGTTCGCTAGGCTCGGTACTTTAACTAGTTTAAGAAAATAAGTACTGTTTGCGGTCACCACTTGCGACGGCCCTGTAGGTATATGTAACGAGGAACTCGTCGCGCGTGACGAGTACGACGAGATTAAAGATTGAGACCGGACGCAGACGTGCTAACACTACTTAATTGTACTCGAGGCACTTTGATGTAATAAGCCCAAATTACCATTCTATTTTATTTATAACAGCCACTTACCTGCGTCTTATCCTCGTATCAAAGAACCTTGTATAAACGTGAAAATCCATCTACATTGTCAATGGTAAATTGCTAGGTAAACATCATTGTTGATTGCGAGATGTAATTTCTTTGTTTGATCTGATTTTGATTTAAATTTATGTATATTTTGGTAGTAATTTATTAAATGTTACATTCCTCGACTTTTTTAAAAGTTTTTAGATGAAAATTCTAGAAATACAGATTCCTACTTACCGACATCGCGGTTTTTATTTAACTAAATAATTTTTAACTATTTTTTTTTCAAAAAAAGAAGACTGTCGGACGCTCTGCATATATAAATACTATATTCAAAAAAAAAAATTGGAGTAAATTCATTAATATTTGCAAAAGATGTTCACATTCTAAAATTATGTCGGTACGTTACATCACGTATGTAGTTGTTGCAATTTAATAAGCATTAGCGGCAAATTTCCTTCGATATACTACAACATTTTTAAATAAATGTCATTTCACAGTATGTGATATTTTCTGACTCAAATTCCAACTAAAGATTCTTTGTTTCAGTCTATGTTACTGACATCAACTGCTTTGATCTAAACCTGCCCCATATGGTAACTAACCCTGATTTTCCCTATTCTTGGTTCAGAAGATCATAATTAATCATATGTTTATATGGTTATTTTCTACTAGTAAATTGTTTGACTAAAAAACGATTTTTATTTAAATTTTTTATCAGGAAATTGAACTCTATAGTCACATATTTTTCAAAAATCTTAATTTAATTTACTAGGTACAAATGTCCCTCCAAGAACGAAGAAACTTATCACCAGTTGACTGTAGGAAAACTCTTAAACAGTTATTTGATTCAAATGAAAACATTCCTTGAACAGAGCTTTTTAATAAAATATTAAATCCCGCTGGTATTCTGTAGATGAAACTGAACCTGTTGAAGTAAAGGATCCTAAAGTTGTTTCTGAAATTGGAAAACTTATGAAAAGAACATTACCCCAAGTAATTGCAAATTGCCAAATTCGGTAAGTAATCAGAAGTTTGATTGATTATTTACCTAAAGTATTTGAAAAAAAGAAATTGGACTTTAGGAGGGTTGTACAAGGTGTTAGTAAAGTGGAAAACAGAGAAAAAGTATGCGTGAATAAACTTTTGAGCGATTTACCTGTTGCCGTTAGTGCTATGTATGTAAGAAAACATTTAAACAGACAAGTAAAGGATAATGTTAATACTATAGTGCAAAACTTAAAGAATCAAATAAAAGATAATTTCTAAAACGTAATTTTTAAAATTAATTATTATTGATTTTTTTTCATAATAACATAAAAAAACTTGATGCGATGAAAGCTGTAGTTGCTTATCCTGACGAATTGTTAGATGACCCGAAAGTGAAGGAATATTATAAAGATCTTGAAATACAATCTGGAAGTTATATGAATGATTATATTAAGACTGCGAAGTTTGTGAGGAACGCAAATTATAAGCTATTAAGAACTCCTAAATATTGGTCGGATGAAGCAAATATAGTCGACGTAAATGCTTATTACAACAGATTTAAAAACGAATTTTGTAAAACATTTTTATTTTGAAATTTTTATCTATTATTCTACGAATGTTAATTCGATTATTGTTTACATTTGATACGGTTAATAAAGAATTCTACAGTTTAAATGATTATTCTTGAGATCAACATTTGAACGTGATTTTAATAAAAATTATATGAACTGAGGAGTCATAGAGCTATAGAGAAAAGAATGATTACAAAGGCGTGGATGAACTGTAGAATATCTTACATGCTACGATGATGAGTTGTTATTATATAACAAAAACAAAAATCATTTCTTAGATTTAAATATCATTATGTCGTTTTAGTTTTGCCAGTTGGTATTTTAAGAGATATCTTTTACCAATATGACCGTTCAGACTATTTAAATTACGGCGATGCAGGATTCTTAATAGGTCACGAAATTCTTCATGGTTTTCATGATAACGAAAGTAAATATGACAAAAATGGAAACTATAGAAATTGGTGGAACCAAGCTACAGCGGATAAGATGAAGGAAGAGTCACAATGTATAGAAGGGCAATATAGTGCATTCACTCTTTCAAGCATAGGTTTAAATGTAAGAAAATCAACTACAGCTGTTTCAATAAAAAGTAGAGTAATTTTATATATCTTTAAAAGACCAAATGTTTATATTTTCTTCTCTGCTTTTACAAATATTAAGCTAATATAAGGATTTGAAGCAATTATTTATAAATATATTATGTATATCTTGGTTTAGGTTAACGGAGGACTAACTTTGGGAAAAAATATCGCTGATAACGGTGGATTAACGTTAGCTTACTAAGCCTATAAAAAATGGATAAGTGATAATAACAGCATTGTAGAGAAACGTCTTCCTGGTCTTAATTATACACCACATCAGATGTTGTGGATTGGTGCCGCAAGAGTTTGGTGTAGGAAATCTAAAAATGAGTGGCTTCAATCTTTAGTGACGACAGAAATGCATCCACCTTACGAAACCCGTGTAAATATTCCATTTGCTAATAATGACGATTTCTCGAGAGATTTCCATTGTGATGCTGACTTAAAAATGAATCCTCTGCAAAAATGTCAAGTATGGTAAAACAAAATCTCGGGCGCCCATTTCAAAGTATATGTAGAGCGGTTGACCCTCAGGTTTTTTCTACATTGGACAGATACTTGCCTGCAGAGCGCTACCGCGCTCCTTGATTTCGAAGATATATAGGAACTAAAAATGTATTGAAATAATTTATTTTGTATTAATTGATGTTTTTGTAAAATAAATTAGGTTTTTATTAATAGTAAAATAAAATAAATTGTTCATATAATATCTCATACCTTCATTATATCCAAAACATAATATATCCTTCTTTCAAGTGCAGTAATCCTGACAGAATATTTTCAAGAAGAATATTTAGCAATTAGCAACTTGAAACAGTTGTAACATAACTTATGTGTCAATTATATAATAAATATTATTTAATTCAACATTAAATTTTTTATTATTTATTTCACCATTCATCATTACACTTTGAATACCCCGCCGAGCTTATAGATCCTGACCCGACACTGACTGAGAGAAATCGGTATCCTGCGTCACGAAGTAAGTTATAATTTCGTACTTTTTTTATCTTTTCTTTTAATATTTATTAATGACGGCTTTAATAAAATGTTGACGTTGTTTTTTGATATATAATTATTACCGTCAATAATCATTTCTATCTGCGTTAAACTCCGATTCCCAATTATTAACAGGAGCAACTTAAAAACTTTTCGTGTCAGTAACACGGACGTTACACCTTTCACGATGCGGTAATGCCGGTAATATTCTCTAAAACTTGCTTCGAGCATATACTACTCGAAGAAAACTTGAAAAGAGCAGTCAAGCTCTGAAGTTGGCTATAGCTGGAACATTGAAATAATCGCGGTATATATACTTATATTTGCCCAACACCCGCATAGCACATATGTAAATCGTAAAATGTGATTTATATATCTATATATGTCTATCTCTCTCTCAACAGAGGGACAGGATATAAGGTTATGTTTTCCTTTCTCGAGCGAGTCGAGCGGAAGCGCGCGAGGACAATGTAATTCGGTCCGGCGCGGCGTCGACCCACGGATTGTCGAGTGATGATCAGTGCAGCGGCCAGTGGCATAATGTAAGTTTTTTTGAATTAACTTCGGGAATTTTTGGCGTGGTGCGGTAAATATAGGTTAAATTAAATTTGGAAGTGGGTTTGAGAATGAAGTTATTTTTAGATGTGTTGCCGGTGGGATGCTGTGTTATTTGTTTTATGCAAAGACGGGTGTGATTTTAGTACTGTGAGGGGGTAATTGAAGGCAGTTAAGAAGCTTTTTCTTAATTGATGTGTGAGTTTTAGCGTGTTAAAGTAGTTTTTATGTAGACGGGAGTAGACGAGTTTTATGTTGCTAGGCGCATTATGTTAATTACTGTATGATTCATTGCAGACATCAAAATGGCAGAGAGGGGTGATGAAGAGAATAGCTTACCATACCTGTTAACTGGCTGCATTTTTTACGTATTTGGCCTGAAATGGTGCTGTGAATATGCCAGGCTGTGGTACGTCAAGCCTAAACCACGCCAACACAGAGAGAGTCCCAAGCTGGGCACAATGGTTCGATTCAAAAAGGCTTGCATGGATTCACTGAGCAGTCATCCCATTGAAGGTAGTTTAAAACTGATAGCAACTGCCATTGGACTGGCTGGGACACTGGCAGGAGGCTTACCAAATACAGGAGATGTTTCACCAAAAGTTGTACATGCTACCATTTATCTCTTCTTTGCCTTCTCTGGATTAGTGGATGTACTACATTTTTATTTCCCTCGCAATGTTAGCGATGGATTATCAAAAATGGCTCTGGGACAGAGTTTCTTTGTGGAAGGTTTGTTGTTTGTCTGGGCTAATGTGAATAAGAGCCCAGTTAACATGATTCTTGCAGCGATTGTATGGTTGAGCAGTATGGCTGTGACATTAGAGTTAGTTTGGCCTGAAGTCAAATTATTAAGAGGAGCCACAACTTTACTGCATGGAGGCTGGATAGCGCACATGGTTAGAGTATATAGTCCAGACTCTTTGACTTTGGAAAAAATTACTCTTAGATTTTCTTGGCACGTAGCAGCAGCTTCCACTATTACTCTTCTTGTTGTTGCCATAACACGAAGTTGCTTGCCTCGTGAACCACCACCACCACCTGAAGTTCCAATATACGATTATTGCAACGAAATGGAAATTAGGTCTACATGAAAACATTGTTACAGATTTTCTAATTTTGAAAATCTTGTAAAGTTTTCAAACTTGCACACTCTTTAAATAAATTTTGTGTGGAAATCAATTATTATTAAGATAAAGATTTTCATACAAAATTGAGCAAACAATGATATACAACAATTTGCATCAAATTCATATTTACAAATTAGTAAAAATTCAAATTGAGTTATTGACAATACACAAAATTTTATGTGTATAATTATAAAAATACACAGGAACACAGTAAGAAGCCACAAAATTTATAGCAAAATAGCTTCCAAGACAAAGAATTTACATTAATTTTATAGTTTTTAGTATATTATCTTTAACAACGACTAACGTACAATGAAATCCAATGTTTTGGATAAGATTTTTATGTATTTGAGGAGATGTAAAAATCCTCTTAGTTTATAAGTTTAGACTTTACAGTTTATTTGAATAATTAACATTTTTAATTGATAATGATCTGATATGTTTTTTTCTTTTCATGGTTTAAAGGAGTTGTGATTATTCAAATAAATTGTAGAAATAAAAGTGCCAGTCTAGTGAATGCTGGACATACCTTGAAGTTGTAAAGGGAATTTTTCTGAATTTATGTGAACTTTGTGCACACGTGTTTTTATCTATTGTCACTAAAATTTTCATTGCTAAGTCAAAATAACATCTTGTATTGTGATTAATATTTGTCTATATATATTTAAAAACTTTTAAGCATTATTGACTTAAGTTTTTACTGAAATATGTTTCTTGAAATTATATAAATTTATTTCATTTAATATTTGTGTGTGCAAAGTGTTAAAATTAATTTGATCACTTGTAAATATTTTAAATTCACCAATTATTGTGCATTAAGCATTATGTAGCTTCTTTGCAACTTGAGTCTTTTTATCAATTCTAATAGCTTCCCTTGAAGTATATCTAAAACAGGTAATAATTTTAAGTCACAAGAAAATATCAAACTTGTGTCAATTACACATGAAATGTGATCTTTTGCCTCTTATAGGTAAGATTTTTAATTAACCACCGTCAGTGCCTAAAATGCTTTTGCTTTTAAATTATGCATGATAAAAATTGACATCCTTTGATGGAATTGTTTGTATCGAATTAATGAAATCATCACTGACGCATTTTGGGATACCCCAGTGCCAAACGTTTTATACTCTGATATTCTAAACTGATTTTACCATATCACTAAGAATCGAAGACTGTTGAATCCTTTATTGTTATACTTGTGTAATAGTATTTTACTTTACACAAGTCAAGAATTCAGTTCCAATCAATTTTTTATAAATTTACAATTGTGATTTATAATTAATGCAGTTGAACATTGACAATCTTTATTTATAATCTATCATTTTAAGTATTATTATACTCATTATTATTATGATATTATTAAGTGTATGTTATTTTAATAGTTTACAACGAATTATGTTCATGTTTAGTTTTTTAACTTGAATTGTGATGAATAATGTCTTATTTATGAAGCTTTTACATATACACATATTACAAGTCAATCAAGTATTTACACTTCGTAGGCTATAATAAATTCTATACGAAAAGATAAAATTGTCTTTTTATTTCATTATAGTTTACCGACTTTTACGATTATATTATCGATACTAAGTAACGTACTTGCTTATCATTTTACACTAGATATCATTATGGAAGTTTTATAAAAAGTACTGGCTAAGCGAAATTCAAAAAGAATCCAATGGCAAGCTTTGCGAAAATTCTATAATGAAAAAACTAAAGGATTGCATGCAAAAAAGTGGAAGTTTTCAATCTAATTCGTTAACCGTCAAATCTCGCGCGAAAGCGCATGCGCACTTATATCCATCTCCTTTTTTTTTACTACGGCTCTCTCACACATACACGCAAAACACTTAGCTCTGAATCGCGAATACATATACATATATATATATATCTCTCTCTCTCTATCGAGGGAAAGCCGAAACGGGCAACGGAGACCCAGCCCCTGCTGCGAATGATAGCTAAGCTGCATGACACGGACAGCGGCGGCGACGATTCTACTCGGTGCGCAACGTGATGTGTCACTTCCTGCGCGCATATCGGTGAGAGTGAAGCAGTGATAGCTCGTCTTCACGTCCCCAAGGCGCACATCTCATTAATTAAAGGAGACGACGAAAAAAAAAAGGAAGAACTTTCACTTGCCGGATTTCGACCCTATAGCAAAGATGGTGAGTGGTGTGAGGTGCATCGTGTGTGGGTGGCGTTGAGGTTATGAAGGTAGATGATTTCTAGCTGTCAGGAGTCAGGAGATATAATTCAGTGTGTTCAGTTTTGTGTGTTGTGCGGCGGGGAATCGATAAGATTTTTTGGGTATTAGGTCGCCGAAGTAGTTTAATGATTTGTCGGTTTCGTGAAGAATAAGAGGAGATTGAGAAAAATGGTGAGTTGATTTGATCCGAAATATATTTTGGAGTCGCGAAGTGGAGTCATGAAGTCATAGATATCATGTATCATTAAGTATAAACAAGCATTGGGATGAGTTAATGCGCTATTTATGTATGCAGAACGATTAAAGGTTTATAGTTGAAAGGATTGTAGAATAAAAGATAATGTTTTTTTATGACCTAATTTGTTTAAATACTGTAAATTTTTGGGAAAAATGTGTGGATGCTAAAAAGAAGTATACTAACAGTGCTCTTATTGTATACTATACAAATTATCATGAAAGATAACTGAAACTGTCTGCACATACCTTTTATTGAAAGAATTTGATACACCTATAATTATAATTTATTTATTTCTAATTGGAAATCAAATCTAAGTTTTATTTAATAATTGTACAAATTAGTGATATTATAAATGACTATGTTTTTATTTTGTAATATAAATTTACAAAAAGATTTCTATTGTAATTCTTTTTTCTATTACTTCTATTTTATATTTTATGACCTAGATCTATTCTCCTTCAAATAATCATTTTAATTATTCAATCAAAATATTTCATTTATATAAATTTTTATTTCAGTCGAGTTCTTTGAAGCCTTATCTCACAGCAGTGAGGCGTACACTGACTGCTGCTATGTGTCTCGAAAACTTTTCATCTCAGATTGTTGAGAAACACAATAAACCAGAAGTCGAAGTAAGGGCAAGCAAAGAGTTGCTTCTGACGCCGATATCGATTAGCAGAAATGCCAATGAAAAGGTTCTTATTGAATCTAGTATAAACAGTATGAGAATAAGTATAGCTGTCAAACAAGTAGATGATCTGGAAAGAATCCTGTGTCATAAGTTTACAAGGTTCATGATGATGAGAGCAGAGAACTTTATGATTTTAAGGAGGAAACCCATACCAGTACGTTCAATATATTTAATTAGTTTATTATTTAATGAATATACATTTTAATTTGTACTCAAATCTGTTTCAGGGCTATGATATTAGCTTTTTAATTACAAATATCCATACGGAGCAAATGTACAAGCACAAAATTGTAGATTTTGTTATTCATTTTATGGAGGAAATTGATAGGGAGATAAGTGAAATGAAACTGTCAATGAATGCTAGAGCTCGCACATGTGCTGAAGAATTTTTAAAAAGGGTATGTAGAATAATTAATTTAATTTACTAGTACAGAATATCTAATCATTTTATATTTATTTTTTTTAGTTCTAGTCTTAAGATGGTACTAACATTCAAAGGAAACAGGAATGCAATTGCGACATGGATGTATTCTGTTAAGAAAACCACCTATCATCTGTTATCTATCTCTGGTTTCGTGCACTCTGGAGTAGTACCAAACTTTACCTTGTTATCGCTGTTGGTAGTGCATTGTACGAGTGGAGATCGACGTGCTAAAAAAAAAAGAAAAGATATTAACTGTGGGATGAATGCCAATTTTTTGTATGTGTGTAGTGATCTTAAGTGAGTTCTAGAATCCTATTTTACCGACACAACGGTGTACTTTACTTAAACGATCATTATTTCGAAAAAAGACCGTAAATTTTATAGTATGTATTTGCTATTAAAGATTTTGCAAATTTGTAATTTTTTAGGAGTACAATAATTATTAATTATTCGAGTAATCTACAGAAATTCTTGTGCCAGTAAAAGTAGGTGAGAGGAATGTCACTGAAAACGTCTTCACGATATGTTGAAGAAACAATAGCGAAGGCATTTATTTAAGGGCCAATTTAGCGATTGGTCTTCGTTGGTCACAAACGTTTAATAGCAACTCGATGTTTATTGACGAGAGTATTCTTTTGCAAAAATGTTAGTAGTTCGTTCAGACTCAGGACTTTTTTTTTACCGAGTCGCAATATTATTTTAAGAACGATCGCGAGTATTCCGACTGAGATTGGCATTTAATAAGCAATGCGTAGCGTTTTTTTAATTTACTAATATTGTAATATTATCTGACATTTTATATATACTTTCTAAATTAGTTAGAAGTCCTGGGAGAAAAAAATTGTTATAGTTGTGCATTTAGCTCGATAAATTCCAAATACAAGTATGCATGAATTTTACACAGAAGAAAAAAAAGTTTGATATCAAAACGTTTCTATCAAATATACACGATCACGTACGGATCTATCTTATACGAATTATAACGCAGAAAAAAAACGAATATTATACATATACACACACAATAATAATTTTTTCCTCGCGATGCCGACTTTCTCGTATTAGCCGGGGAAGAATGTGTTACGTTATCACTTCTAAGATCATTATACGCTTATACGCGCGCAACGTAAGAATAATAAAAATAAGAAAAAAAAATAATAATAATGTGAGCATCGAGAATGAGAATAATAAGTTGTATTAAAAATGAAAAAAAGTTATTACGTATTATGTAAGAGAGCTCAAGTAAGTTGTAGGGACGAGGACAAATGCTCGCGCCGCTACGACAAGTGGTTCAGTGTATTAAGAAAATGAAAATGGATTATTATTAATTAAATATTAACGTCCACACGCAATGTTCTCGAGAGCAACTCTAAATAAGAAATAAAACGGAGGAAAACGGAGGAGACAGTATGATGCGCGTATCGAGTTCAACGACTGCCAATTACACACGCATTGCGTATAAGTATGCGCCGTCGTTACACGCGTGCGCATATGTACGTGTATAAAACTTGTTCCGCGTGCGACGGACAACTGACGCTCGGAATATCTAATGAGCTCGAGAGCGAGAGAGAAAGAGAGAGAGAGAGAACGAAAGAGAGGGAGAGAATTCTGTTGTATACCGTGATTTGTAACTCACGCGAGGTATATTTACAATCTGCTCTTTACCATCTTATACCTTATATTTATAATAAAAACTCGCTCGGACATCTGGATATACGTTCGCTGTTGATTCATTGTACCTTATAACAGTATTTTTGGTCCTTTCTTTACGTTACTTCAATTTTCTAATTTAATAATGACTCTTTTATTTTTATAATTTGATACTTTGACGTTATTGTAAGTGCTTACAAATCCATTAATATATTCTTGTACTTGTGTCAGGAACAATTATACAGCAAATGGCTTTTTTGCAAAAAATTACTAAATAAAATATTGTCTGATGACAAACCTGCGAAATTGTTATAATATTTCAATTTTAAAGAAACGGAACATTCAATTATTTCCAACTTTATTATTACTTTTACCTGACAATTTTGTCAAATCATAATATTATATGTATATATAAATTAATTTTTTTCATATACGTCATTCATAATAAATATAATATTTTTAAACAATAATTATTTGTATACATTACTACAAGTATACAATTTACAAGTTCAATAATTATAATGCCTTTTTTACCTTTTTTAAAATGCGCACCGATCAAACGCTCACTCACCTACCAACCCAAAAAATTTCTATTTAACTTGCTCTATATATACGGCTCCGTTATATTAATCCGCAAAAACCAAAACTTTCTACAAGCCAACTCAAAAACAAAAAAGAAAATTCTAAAAACCTCATATATATATATATATATATATCCTCTCCAAAAACCTATACAACCGTCAATAGCCAACCTCTACCTATACATACACTTATACCAGCTACAATATACATCCTTTCCTCACTTGCTCTCAAATCCGTACTATACCTACCCATCGCAACGGCCACAAGCTCGCGTGTGTATATATATACATGTGTATATATAATCGTCATGCGCGTCAGGCGCGCGTCGACGACGACGACTGCACATACAGTCCGCGTGCGCGTGCTGCATGCATGCGTACGCGTGCGAGTTACTCGGCCGCGTTTCGCACGAGGCAACGCATGCGTCTCTCTCTCTCCGGGAATTTCGCAAAACGCGCGCGTTTTTCGCTCTCTCGTGACCGCGAGAAGTATGCGTATATAGAGATGCGTGCAGGTGGGAGTTTATGGGTTCGCGTGTGGTTGTTTAAATAAATTGAAAGAGAGAGAGAGAGAGAGAGAGGTGATGGAGAAAGGTTGGTTTATTGGGTTTGGTTTGTGTTAGTCGATGTGTGGAGAACAGGGAATTGAATTAGAAGAATGGTTGGAGGTATTTTAGGATGTAGTGTAGAGAAATGGTGGAAAATTCATCTTTGGAGAATTGAATTTGAGAGAGCTATGAAACGATGATTTAAAATATTTATAGAGCTCATTTTAGGATAGTAACGGGATATCACGAATTTTTCATTTAAAAAGTAAATATAGACTTAATAATCTATTTATATCACGTTTTTCGCAAATAATATAATAAAAAATAATGGACCAAAGTTTATTGAGATCTGTGACGATCAGTATGGATATTTTATTAATGGCACGTATTCGGTTAATGCTTTTCATATTCTTGGTTCCATATAATATTTATCTGTAAAAATCATACAACAAATTTTCTTAACAGGAGAAGAAGTTTATCTATATATAAATAATAAAAGTCCTAGATTATCTTAAAAAAAATATTTTATTTGCTTTTTATGAATGGGTTTTCTAAGAACGTGTTAGGTGGTAATAAAAAATTACTTTATACCCATAAAGGTAACGATATATTTTAGGTGTCTTATCTTACTGCTTTCAGATTCGACTGACCGCCATTATTGTCAACTGCAGCATCGCAGTCATTCACCGATCGTTGAACTGTCAAAATAAAATAACATCAAAATTACTTCCTCACTAAACTAATATATTGTTCATCTTTTTAATTTTTCATGACAGTATAATTAAGTGTGTCATATCTTTATGTGGGATGGTGTATATACATACAAATTTTTTCTAAAATATGCTTATCTCAAAAATAAATAAAGATAATGTCTTGAAATTTTATCCAAATATTGCCTTGTACATACACGTAAAAAGAAGTTAAAACTTTGAGTTGGTAAATCAATTATTTTTTGAGAAATTATTTAAAAATAATTTAAAAATAAAAAGAGGAAAATATATAGTAATATCTTTCATTCTTTTCTGGAAGTTTATTGTGTTTAATAATATTACCTATAACATATAACAAAAGATCAAACTTAAATCACTAAGTATTTTCAGCAAGATTAGCATTCGTTTTGATGAAAATTAGTAGAATGATCTTCGAGATATCAGGACTTTTACATACATTACACACACTACATGCATATAGAGACCAAAAAATTCTTCTCAAAATCGATCACGAATCTCTACACATATCCCCTCTTTAAATTTTTTTTCACCGCTCCAAACCTTCCTCTATTCGAAATTACCATTAAATTTCCATTTCTATATATCATCAACTCTACAACTACCCTACAATCTTACGTAAAAATTTCCACTCAAAAACCGCCCAATATTCATTTCAAATCACAACAACTAGCATATACGGCGATTCTCAAAAAAAAAACAGAAGCTATAAAAGACAACTATCCACAGTATATAGCAACCCTCACAGGAAACTCAATACCCCTCTCTACATGCGCGCGATCACATCTACATACATCCGTATGGATGTCAAGATGCCTCGCGTCTCTTCCTCCTCTCTTCCGCGCACAAACAAATCAGCATGCGAGAGCAGCAGCAGTAGCATCAGCCCCTTAGGGATTAGACTCTCTCCCTCTCTCTCTCTCTCTTCTCCCTCTCGGTTATCCGAGTACGCGCGCATATAATCCTTTCCTCTGTTTAGCCGTCTCCTATGCCTTTGGAGAGAGGAGCAATAAAGCAAGCATCCAGCACGCGCTGTATAGGAAGGACCGACGGGGAATAAAAGACGTGTGCCGCCGTTAGCGTTTCTTATGGGATCCGAGGAATGTTACGATTTGTTTGATAGGTTTGATGGGGTGAAGAGGGTCGTTGAGGTTCTTTTTTTTGGAGGGAGGGAGAGCATCGCAATTTGAGGATGATTTAAGGGGCTGTTGTATGGGACAATTGTAGTTTGGTGATTGTAGAAGAATTGTTCTTTGATTTGATGCAACTGCTTTGAATAGAAATTTCGTGTAAATGTATAGTTATTTTGAACTTTTAAGAAAGTAATTTTTAATCGGGAAATTATGAGGATTTATCTTCAAAATCCATTTTATATTCGAGTAAATCTTGTAAAAATGTAAAAGAATACTTTTTATCAATATTGTAAACGTACTAAAGTTATGAATAGATATTGAATTTAAATTTATATTTATTTACACATCATCTGCTCATTTTAATTGTATACTCCTTACAGGCACTCGATCTTTTGCCATTGCTGTGACAATATTTATTTATTTATTATACATTATCCTAAAATATTTTAAAATAATCTTCTTGCAACATTTAGCAAACAAGTAAACTAAAAAAATCGAATGCTACACACCAAAAACCTCATCATATCGCATCCACAAACGCGCCTCCTATAGATTCCTTAGCTCCACGAGCAACCGTTACTCAACCCCTTATACCGCTTCAAAAATTTTCACTCCACATTTTTCTCCTCTCCCTCTTATCATGACTCTCTCCGAAAAAAACACCTACCGATTTACAAACCTACCGTCGGCCACCAACCACGCGCTGCCCTTTTAAAACTTCAAAGCGCACGATGTACGCGTTAAAAACACTCTTTTCCTTCTTCTCCCTTAACCGAAAAATCACTAGCTCTCGACTGAAATTTGCTCTCGGCGGCGTATATAAGAGAGAAAAATAGCGCGTACACCAAGTCCCCTATATATATATATATAAAAAGAGAGAGAGAGGGAGGACCGTCGCCGAGGAAAAATCCCTGCAGCGCGCGGGCGGGTGGGAGGGAAGGCCATCCATTCTCCTTCATTTCCGCTGGCGCGCCGGGAAAAACAAACGGAGAAAAAGCGCGCGCGAATTTTAGGGACGCGCGGCTGTATAAAGTTTGCACAGGGTTGCGGGCTGAAAGGGGTGGGGTTGGAGAGTTGCTCTTTTATGGGTTCTAAACAATTTCAGGAGGAGTTTAAACGGCTGGTTGAGGATGCGGGGGGATGCTTTTTATGGGGACGAGCTGGTGGAACGTCGTGCTGTGCGTTTACGTGAGTGTTGTGTGTGGTATGTATATATAGAAAATTGTTATAGCTCATTGATGGGTATAGATGGTATAGTAGAAATAATGTTGTGCTTAAGTACTGTGCGTAAGCTTTTGGATTTGAGAGACCGAGAAATGGATTTAAGTGTTCCTTATTTATACTGTCTTGCTAGTCTCGGCTTTATCTACTTACGTTAATTATACGCAAATACTCGAAAAATTTTATTAAATTAAATTATATTCTTCTATATATTGTGTGTTTGAAGAGAACGATGTATTCTGAAATTTTGTTTATTTAAGAGATTTAAAATTATTGTTATTATAATTAATTTTGCTAATCAGTATACAGGTCCTGTTAAAATTAGAGAAAGTGAACTACATATACGTATATGTATTTATTAATAATCTTCTATGATAAAAATTTAAATTCAAAAGTTTTCATCCGACAGTGAGATTCTATCGATATTCTTGAGTGTAAAAATAATTATAAATCTATTAGTTACAAGATTCATTCAACTAAAAAAAAGAGTTTATTGGCATGAGTTAAATTATAGACTAATTAGTTACTAAGGTGATGTGACACCCACACTACAACTCAATTCTTGGTTCCCGTTTTTGTCATTCAATTTTGAATTTTAAGAAAAAAAAACTCTTTGGTAGGTTGTAAGTTTAGTGAAGAACTACAACGTACCAAAGAGTTTTATTCTTAAATTCAAAATTGAATGAGAAAAATGGAAACCCAATTTTGAGTAATAGCGTAGGTATCACACATCACCTTAAATAAAATTTGAAAAAAAAAAAATAATTTTCCAATATCCAACCTGTTCTAAAAACCATTAATATAACTCATAATCCAGGAGCACCGTAGCATGTCCAAAGCAAGTATCGTCAGCCCATGAAACCCAGAAAGCATATAAGTTGATCTTCACGCACTTATACTCATTAATACAATCAACTTTATATCATAAACAAACTACAACAACCCAAATCTCTCCACCCCATACGTACATCGCCTGCATTCCACACGCAGCAAACCTTCATCTTTCCAAAACCAAAACCCTCCATTCATCCCCCCGCCCTTTCCCCCTACCCTCAAAAAATCCCCCCACCCCCACTCCATCCCCTATCCAAAATCTCTTCTCCTGCACCCTCCTTCTCCAGCATGTTTCTCTATATCTCTCTATCATCCCTCCTCTCTCTCTCTTTCTCTCCTCCCCTCTCCCTAACACTCGCGCCGACGCGGCGCCCATCCCCTCCGCGCTCAACTCCGCGCGAGCTTGCGCGCGCGCGCGTGCTTGAAAGCTCACTCTCTCTCTCTCTCTGTCTTCCACAACCAAGCGAGTGAGTGAGAGAGAGAGAGAGAGAGAAAAGCGTGGAGAAAGCTTGTATATATGTATGTGTACAGTGTCGAGGTATGTATGTAGTAGCGTGCGGTTCGCGAGCGCGTATAGTCTCCGCGACGAGAGAGAGGAGACAGTGCGTCAGTCGAGTGAGGAGTGTGGCCCGCGTTAGGTAGGATGCGCGGCGTGCCTGGGCGCGGCAAGCAGCAGCAGAGCAGCAGCCGCTACTACTGCTTAAGCAGCGGATAAGCGCGCGCGCTCTCACTATTCGTCGTGTGCTTTTATATATATATAGATACCAACCATTTGTTTGTTGTTTGTTGTTGTTGCTGGTTGGTTGGTTCTGTTAAATTGTTCCGTGGTCGTCGTCGTCGTCGTCGCGGGTAGATTATAAAGGGAGAAAGGGGGTGATAGAGAGAACGAGAGAGACAGAGAGACTGGACCGGCAGAGTCCCACCTACTCATGTTCATCCCGGATACCCTGAGGAGCTGCATGGTGGAACCGGATGTCTCGACTTATCTGCAGGCCCCTTCCGTAGGACAGGTTTGTCATCATATTATTCTTACTGATATACGTGTAATGTAATGTATATGGTATAGGAAAGGGTGCGAAAGATACGTATAGGGTTAGATTTTAGGTTATGGTGGTGTTTGGGTTAAACAGCGAGTAGATGTGTAGTGTGTACGAGGGTGAGAGGGACTGCTGAATATAGTAAAATTTTGAAAGTTTATCAAACAGTATATTTACTTATTTTATTATAATGTTAAAATTATTTTCAATAGGTTCTTAATTAAGATAATTGTTTTTTTTTGGTATCATGATAAAAACGTTGTTAAAAAATTAATTTCGAACTGACAGTAGTTGGTATAGTTTCATTGTTGCGCAAAAGAAATCACATCAATATCATTTTCCTATATTTATTGTTGATTTAGCAGTTATAAACCAATCTAAAACACTTGTGCTGTATTCAATTTATCACGAGATTGACATTTTACTTTTAAAATGGTATGAATATGGATAAAACAAACTGGAAGTATACTTTATCGTTCCTTCGTTTAATAAATCCTACCTATTGTTCGCAACAATTTGACATGCAAGAGTACATTCAAGCTACCAATCGCCTGCAATTATATAAGAAAAAAATTTCTTATTCATTTCATTTTCATTACGTTTATCGACTTTCCTTAAGTTACTACCTATTAACTAAACAACAGAAAAGTAGTTCTAAAAATTACGTCTACAAGCAAAAACCAGCGAGCAGTAAAAGACCATGACTATACAGACGCATTTACAAACAATCCAAAATTATATACCATCCAATTCACCACCATTATCTTTTCTCCTACCTCTCACCCCACATCCCCCATGATAACAAAAAATCCACCCATTCCTATACCCACACACCAATTCCAAAACCCCACACTATAACTCCTCTCGATCCACCCACATTTATCCATCCATCTCTCTCTCTCTCTCTCTCTCTTTATCTCTCCCACCCCCCTTTTCCTCCCTCCTCCTCCTCCTCCTCCCGTACGATCGCGCCGAAAATATTGACATGCACGCGCGCGCGGCGGGAATTCGCGCGCGCACTGTGCTGCTACTGCTGCTGCAGCGCTATACTGCTGCGTATGTGTCGTCTGCGCTATATACCGCTACTATACCGCCGCCGTCTCGCCGCCGCCGTAGGAGAGAGAGAGAGAGAGAGATGCTGCAGTGCGAGCACGTGCGCGTATAGCGGCGGTGGCGGCAGCGACGCCGCAGCGTCGATAGCGCGCGGCTGCCCAAGCGTATATATATATTGCTATATGTATGTATGTGCTGATAAACGGAAGGAGAATGCTGGCGTTTTTGAAATTTTCGGGCGGATATGGTCGTCGGAAGTGCAAGCAGAAATAGTCTCGATTGTTTGGTAACGGGTAATACGGGTGTGTATATAGAAAAGGAGCAACGTATTTACGTTCTCGATAGTTTTCAAATGTTGTGTAAACGTATAGGCCAATGGTTGTTCTAATATGGTTGAGTTGTTTGGGAATGGATAAGCGAATGGATGGGATGTAAAATAAAATTTTTTGGTTTCTGAGCAATTAACGTCTGACTATGCTTGACATGCATCTACTGCTGAATGAGTAACGTTATGTCTATAGAGCTAGAGAACTATCAGAAACTTTTTGACGTGCAAACATGGTTTGGATTTTTTCTCTTTTCGATTAAAACTTCAAATGTATTTGTCGGGAGAGCATTGAAATTTTCGTTATTATCCTTTTCAGGATAAATTTTCATAACTATGCCGCACGTATATATAAACAAAATATTAATCCAAAGAAATGAAGAGCAAGTTGCAATAAGTAAAGGCAAAGTTTGATAAAAATAAGCGTAGTAAAATTAAGACTTTATGCAAAATTAAGTGGTTAAAATTGTAAAAAATGATTTTTAAAATATTTCTTCATTTATATGCAGAGATTCACTTATAACTTCATTTATAACTTCTTGTACGCAGATATTTAATCTCGCATGGATTCAATACGCTCGAATTAGTTTTATACATTCCTTAATCATTCCACATCGACATTTCCTTAGGCCATCCATAGGCGGCATCCTCTTTAACCACTATTTCATCTCAAATCTACAAACACTCGCGCATTATACTAACCAACACACGCCACATCCCAACCAACCACACACTCACCCAACACACACCCATAATCCCACCCTTAAACGGCAAAAATTACCTCGTTCTAAATAGCCTACTCTAAACGCGAGACCGGGCCATCCTATAGCAACACCCCCAAAACTACAATCCAACTAACCACCGAAACAAAACGTCTCTACTTACACACACTTTCGTGGCACATACACACGTGGAAAACTCTCATATACTCGTATAAGCGTATCACAGAGAGCCAAACGAAACGACTCGGCGAGAGAGCAGTTTAAGGAAACGGACCGGCAAATTGCACGCCGAGATTTTTTTTTTGTTCACCGAAAATTAAGCGTTAGGGTATGTACCCGTGCACGCGAACTTACCTGTCTGTCAGACCGAGCGATTTTTGCATGGTATGTAGAGGAGGGACTGGGAGGAATCGTTTTTCATTAAAAAACTTTTCGAACTTTTGTGAGAGAAAGAGAGAGAGAGAGAGAGTTGTATAGACAGTGATGCGCGTGGGCGTCAAACGTTTCTCTCTATGTGTGGAGGTTCTGATGTATAGAGGCAGGGGTTGCAGGACGTATATGTAACGGGTTATAAATGGTTGGTTGGTGAGGAAGGGGGACGATTATGTTGCTGTTGATCAGTTTGTTATGAATATTATAAAAGCGATTTATCTTGGGTCTGAATAGGCTTTTTTTTTAAATTTGAAAATTCAATGGTGTAATTTAAGAATAATTTATATAATTACATTGTTATAGCAAAGTCTCGTAGTTTCTTACATTGTACGACTATGAATAAATGTCTTCAGCAAATATAAGTTATACATTAATTCATCATTATTTAGTGTAGGAGAACGATACTTCACATGTCCCAATATTATTGAGTCTTTATAGTTGCATATAGTTTACGAAATTTCGTGGATTTTTTACAATATTTTTTTTAGCTTAGAAAACGATCATAATAGTTATCAAGTAACAATAATAGAGACAGAACAATCTGTAATAGATTATAAAAAAAGAACTCTCTAACCGAAGGTAACGAAAATTGATTTGTCCGTAATTCGTTCTTGCATCCTCAAAATGAACACCGTACCAACGTCATATTACACATTATAACTATATCCATCATAGCCATATTTTCACTAACCTTCTAATTCACGAATATTAAATTCCTAACGCAGTCAGTCTACATCTTTAAAATTCCATCAACAACAATCTCAACGTACCCTTTCCACCTTCACCAAAGACCTCGCAATCCTCTCCCTATATCACCTAAACCCTGTCACCTAGCTCTAACACCAATATTTTTTGTCAATCTCAAATCCCCCTTACTGAACTCCATAAATCAGCAGCGAGCTACTACCTACCAATTCTCACTCTTCTCCCAATCACTCACTCGCGTACTTTGCGCGCACTCCAGTCACTCTCTCTCTCTCCCTCAAATCACCTTAACACCCTCTTCGAATTCCACGCACTCCACTCTCGCTAAATAAACTCTCCGCGGCCTCTCTTCTGCACCTGTGCGCGTGTCAACCGGAATAGAGCTCTTTCTCTCTCTCTCTCTCCCTCTTGGACCTTTGAAAGTTCGTCGCCCGGCCGCGCCAGCAAACTTAGAACGGTCATTAGCGCGTCGTACATATATATATACACACACGAGGCTATACGCGTGCACACATACTTATTTAGGCCGTGCGGTGTAGTAGTAGTAGTAGTGGTACTGGTGAGAGATGTTCTGGAGTTGTAGTGGGGGGGGGGGGGGGGGGAGTAGTTG
>JAWWEQ010000045.1:12942697-12986289 GCA_035583055.1 Torymus tubicola
CCGCGAGGAGTTGTAAGTCCTATCGTGGATCGTATCGGTGTGGTTGGTTTTTCAAAGGTTGGCCTATGCTAAGGCTGTGATGATTAGGGGCTCGTTTTGGAATGGTCGTGTATAGCGTGATGTGTGGTGCGACGGCTAAGAGAGTGAGAGAGATGTATTTTCGGGCGGTGAAAGAGAGAGAGAGAGAGAGAGAGAGAGCGAGAGTTTGGTATATACGGTATTGAAAAGAGATATACAGAAGCGATATGCTGTGATACAGAGTATGGATTTCTTTTTAAAAATGTTTATTCGTTTACTGTAAAATTTGTTTTCTTATTTTGAAACAGAAGCGTATGGTTCTCCTTCTTGTTTTGTGTAATAAAAAAAAACATATTACTTCTCTATACGAAAACATGTAAGTAAAGTAGCTTTACATATATAATAAGTTTACAAATCTTATAAAATAAATCCTTTTTTGTAACAGTTCATTTAACTGCATCGCTTAGTTAATAGTTCATGTTGTTGCATCAACCATTCAAAAAGTTACACTAATTATTTAGTTTTTAATCAAATCATACATCAATTTTTAATGGATTTAGTTTTGTGCAAATATAACGATATTTGTCTAGAAATTCTGATAAACCTTTTCTTCTGTATTAAATTTATTTGCTCCGGTAACGGATAACTTTAATCAAGAGACGTTCAATTATTGACATTCTCCAATAATACTTCGTAATGAAAATTCTTTTAATCGTTTCATCGAGTGTGAAAATTTCATACTAACTAAAACTCAATTCTATACTTTTTCTCTTACATTACCAGATTATATTTTTTAGTACTATTAACTTAAATAAATTAGGATTACAATAAACTTATTAATGTGTATGTCAATTAACACTTACCACGCCTTTATAACCTCATGGTTATTTACTCAATTTCATCTTCTAATTATGTTTTATCGTGAATTGTGAAATCACTCTTCATCCACGAAGTCCCTTTACTTCTATACTAATCTACTCTGAAAATGAGCAAACCAACAAAACAATTCAATCAAGACCTTTGATTTTTAATCCATTAAAACTCCCAATACCAATAGTAAACCTTTCTCTCCACCTTTACCAACTCTTATCCCCCAATAAAACCTGTAAACATACCCAACAACCCCATCGCCATCGCCATCGCCATCGCCATTGAAATTCATCCTATCTCTTCTTTACAAAAAAGGATTACTACCGTGCCGGTCAAAAGACAGTCGTCGTCGTCGTCGTCGCGGTATACCCCCGTCGCTGAGATTGCGCGGCGCGCCAGACAGAGAGAGAGTAGAGTTTGGCTATCGATCGCATGCTCGCGGCCCGCTGCGACTGTTATATATATATACAGATATATATATACATATATATATATACGTTAGCGCGAGGTTCGGAGGGATGTACACCACATGCACTTACGCTCTATTTCTCTTTTCTACGTTATCACCGGCCGCGAGAGAGCGAGCGAACGAGCGCAGAGCCCGAGCTTTTAGCGGGCGTATCGCTGATTTTAAAAAGTTTTACGCTTCCGTTGGCGCGAGCGCGCGTGGAAGGAGGATAGGAGTAGTGCGGTACATATATGATGAAAAAAAAGAGGGGGGGGGAGAAGGAGGGAGGGTGTGTGATGTGGGAGGTTTTGATTGTCAGGGTTTTAGCGGATGTGAGGAGGATATTTATGGGTGTTGCGGTAGTATAGTCTTTTTTTTTTTTGTCAAGTTTGAGATTTTCAGAAAAGTATTTTGGAAAGTTTGTGCGTTATATACAGTTGGTGAAACTGTTCGAGAAGTGTTAGTGATAAATACACTTTGGTTTTTATTTAAAAAAAAGTGTTAGGGAGACGGGACATGAATTATGTATGTGGTGTAAAAGTTTCACTTTGTACGCAATTAACGTTCTCTGTGTAATACATAAAATACATATACATTAAATGCCGGGTAAATAAATACATTTAATGGGACTAACCGGCCACGATTATGTAAATAAGATTGTATGATAAATGAGAAAATGAAATTCTGGTTGGATTTATTAGCGTTTACCCTAATTTCTACCAAAACAGATGAAGTTAATTTTATTTAGTTTTTAGTCATTTTTTTTGGATTTCCATTAAAAAACAACTAATTTGTTTTTTCATGGAGAACAATTTTTAGACTTATAATTGCAATTTATATTAAAAATTGTTATTTTGTTGTTATTTATTACTATAAAATGTAGTTATTGTCTTAACAAAATAAGTCTATTTCACTTTTACTTTTAAAAATATCAATTTTAACTTCAAAACTCTTTTCCGTGTGTATTTGAATCATGGTTCTGTAATTAATGAGCTTAAGAGGGGATGACACCTTTAAATTCTTCCCATTAAAATTATCTGTAAAAAGGAAATTTAAATTATTAATAAAATTGTGAACTAATGTACTAAAAGTATGTTAAATTTATGACAATATAAGCCAAAAATGGAAATTCTAGACCTACATTGTCCCAATACGTGGACGTGTCAAAATTGAGGCTTTGCCGTCACCTGCAGGTTCACAGAGGTGAAGAATTTTAATCCAGTTGGATTTAAAGTTTTGGTATTTTATGTAATTTATGGCTGAAGAGTTGTACGTATCAAAATTATTTACTCAAATAATTTTGATACGTACAACTCTTCAGCCCTACACGGAAAAAGAATCAGTAGATTCTATGGTTTAAACAGTTATTTTAACATAACAATAGAAAGTTAATTTTACTTTTGCAAGTAAGAGTAGAAACTACTTTTAAAATCTGTAGAATCTACTTTTCATAAAAGTAAGATTGGCTTTATGATTTGAAAGGTTAAAAAAGCAATCAATGTAAAGAAAGCTAATTCTACTAATTTTAAAATGCTCTTTTAGCATTTGAACGAAACTGTTGATTTTGCTTTCGAAAAACAGTAGAATCTACTGATTTTGTTTTTCATGTAAACTACATAAAATACCAACAATTTAAGCCCAACTGGATTAAAATCTATCACCTCTGTGAACCTGCAGGTGACGGCAAGGCCTAAATTTTGAAATGTTCATATATCGGGACAAAGTAGGTCTAGAATTTCCATTTTTGGCTTATTTTGTCATAAATTTAACATACTTTTAGTATATTAGTTAAAAATTTTATTAATAATTCAAATTTCTTTTTTATTTTAATGGGAAGAATTTAAGGTGTCATCCCCCCTTAAAATGCGCCAGATTAAATTTTTGCTTTGTACTAAGAGAAACAAAGTTTTATATCTAACGTATTTATGTAAATTTTAATCAATAAAATTAAAACTTCATCTATAACTTTGATATTGTAATAGTTACAATATCTATATTATTTTATATCAAATCATATAAAACATCCAGCTCTCAGCATTTAAAATTTAAAACTTCAGTCGTATAACTGGGAATCACAACATCTTGATCGAAAGATTCGCGTAAGTAATCACAATAAGCAAATCCAGTATCAATCGATCCAAACAATTATCCTCACTACAACAATCATCATACCTAAAATCCGCATCTCATATATACACCTTTTCACCGACTTCCGAATTCTCACGTAGTAAAATTGTATAACACCGACAAAAAAAAACGATAAACATTTCCCTTCGTCGCCTTCGTCCTGCTGTTGGCGTCTCTCACAGATTTCGCGTCGTCGTCGTCGCCGCCGACGCTGTCTACGAAAACTCGCGCGCGTGGCTTTTTCGGCTTCTCTGCGCGCGCGGGCGCGTATACAGCCTCGAGGGGGTGACTCCTGCAGCGGTTGCTCTCTCGCTCGGTTGAGTGAGAGATGCTGCGCATGCTTTTTGCTTGCGGTGCGTTCCTGCTGCTGCTGCTGCTGTGATTGTTGTTGTTGTTATTGCTACTGCTGCTATTGTCGGGTAGAGGAGAAAAAAGAGATGCGGGGTGAAATAGCTGAAGCGTATGGTGTTTGGTGGTCTACAGGTTGGGTGATGTTTGGTAGCTATGAAAATTAAGTTTTGTTTTTACTCTGATGGAATACTATCTGAATAATATGTATGTCATAAATGATTTTTAAGATTGGTTTATATGTCTATTGAGTATAGTACTGAAATTAAGGCCATTATATTAAGAAGTTAACATTATCTATATTTTGATGAACATTCATTCTACTCCAAGAGGTGAAATTATAATTGTTTATTTCAGAAGGTTCAAAAAACATTATCAATTTTTTTCAAAGCATTACATTAACAAGTATTAGTATAGTAATTTTAATGTTGCAGTAGAAATAAACTACGCTGTATAGGTAAAATGATCTTTGGTTTGTTTTGATGAATGAAGAACATTACTTTGCTATACGCTTTTCGCGATCATATTGATTAGCTATAAAATGTCATCCAAAATAGGATCAAATCAATTTCACAAGTCAATAAATGCGAGAATCAAATTATAATGCATTTTCAACGAACATACTTTACCCAAATACAATAAACAAATAAAAAAAATTTTAGAAAAATTAAAAAATATCTCTCATTGAACCCCATATCTCGAAAAATTCCATCGTTCCATACCCGCACTTATCCACTCGCGCGTCCACTACTTCATCCCCTGGTAACGCACTCGGTAGCAGCCCCCTAAATCCGCTCGCTATCGGCTACCGCGATCGCATAATTTTCACGTAATTACCAATACCCACTCTCACAATCTCCTTCCATCTCCCCACATATATACATATACACGCGTGCGCACGAGCAGTTCGCGCAACAAGATTACAGTATATATACGAATTCCCGTCGCCATAGTCGCAAAAATCTCCGCAGTATGTGTCGGTTCTCCTTGTTGCAGATTTTATTTGGACGGCGTTCAAGGGATGTAAAAGCGTTACCTTGGTTCATCGATTTTGCACGCGGGGGGGGGGGGGAAGAAAGAGAGGAGACAACGGCAATGGTGATGGGCTTTGTTTACCGATCGCTCGTGTACGTTGGGTTTTACTTTTTTTTTGTCGGGTGAGCTGAAGAGCTTCTTTTTTTTTGGTTCGGTTGTGGGAGAAGAGTTTGCTTTGGAATTACGGAGTGTTTACAGTGTAGGGTGTAAGGGTGTGTAGTGGATTTGCATGTGTTATTGTTATCAAGCCTTGGGAGTCATGCGTTAACTGTTGAATTGGTAGATTTGAGGTATAATGTGGGGTTGGATTTTAATGTGTTGATTGGAGATTTTCAAAATGAAGATACTTTTATAAATATGAGATAAAATCGATAATGAATGTTTGAATTTGTTTCGAAAATTAAAAAGGTCTATTTGTTATCATTATTATTCAAGCCACTAAATATCTATTGTAGAATCTTTATACGGTGCTTTTTTCAAACGTCTTACATAAATAAAGTTTTGTTTGAAAAATTTTTAGAAAAAGTTTCGCATGACTTAATTTTTGGAAAACTTTCACAATGAGACAATGCTAAGCTTTCCCATTATGTAATAAAATATTTCTATCAACTAACTTTTTAAGAGATGAAAAATTATTACTATACTTCACCTATTACGAAGATAAAATTGTGCGGAAGATTAAGCAACAAAACGTTATATCGAAATTTATGATATTGAAATGATTTTTATACTCATCAAATGATCGAAGCAACATTACACTTATAATTAACCTTCCTTTTACACAAAAATATAAAACATAAACTAAATTCCATCACAAAAATCAATTCCCCTTCAACGAAAATCTACCTCTCACCCTGCTGGATTTCCTTATCAATTCCACTCTCGCTCTATACCTCCACACCCTTGTCACACATTGTCCGTCCCCGAAAAAATCCTTCCGCTACGAGTGTTTCGTAAATAAAATTCCGGGTCAATAAATGAGCGCGCGCGGAACGTCGGGTCCGCCCATGGGAACTCACTCCTCTCTCTCACTCTCGCGGACCCTATGATTTTACAGCTACACTACTGCCTGCCTACAGTGGAAAACGTGTGCGGGCTCCGCTCGCTGATTCCCTCCTCGTTTCGAATCTCTCAAGGGGAATAATAAAATCAAGAACTCTCCTCTATTGCGAACGCGCGCGAGAGAGAGGGAGACGGTCCGGCGTTCGCTTCGTTTCTTTTCTTTTTTTTTCCTCTCTTTTCGCTGCCTCTCGTTCTCTTTTCCCGTCGTCGACGACGACGACGACGGCTCGCCGATAAGACAGCTCTCCTAACGAATTCAAATCACATCCTGTAGACACTTTGGATTAACTATTCTCGGCGTCGGTGCGCTACTGCTGTAGCGAGGAGTCTCGAAAATATCGGGTGATTGTTAGTTATATAGAAATTTATTTGAGATTTATGTGTATATGTGTACAATGACGTACTTTATTTCGTTTGCTAAATTTATAAAGCAAGTGAAGTGCTTATGTTTGCACTGTTGATTATAAAATGTTGGATTTAGTTTGTACTGTGTAATGCGATGTAAAAAAGAATTTGTGTTCTGCTTGCAGATTAAATTGTATGTTTTAATTAATAGATTTGAAAATTAATATTTTCTTTGATTCAATTGGTTAGATTTGTAGTACGCGATAATTTAAATCATTGTTTTATAATATTTTAAAAGGTTAAGGGAGTTTTTCACCTACGACTTTAATAAAAATGAACGCACCTCTTTTTTATTGTTCATGTAGATAGACTTACATCAAATATAGATTAAATAAAGATCGAACAAGTAAAGTTATGAGAAAATACAAATATTAAGATTGTACATCCACTAAATCATATTATTGTTATTGTTTTACGTTTTGTGCGAGAACTAAACGATTATCTTTATCGTGTAAGAAGAATATATCATACTTGCATTTGCGTTAGTAAGGTAAAAATAATCATTCTGGAAAATAATATGACATTACAATTGAAAAGATTGATATTTCACAACATCACAATAATTTCTTTTTTTAATGTTAGCAATTCAACGCGTAATTTCGTCACTAGATGTCGTACGCGCCATCCCAATGTAAGCTTGCACAAGAAAATAGCAGGTTAACGTATAGTGGTATTAATAAACTACTCCGTAAATAAAGTTTTACCTACAATAATTAGTTGATAATGATATATATTTAATATATCACTGACAGCTTCTTTGCGAGTGTGACTCACTAATGCGTCGAAAGAGAAAGAGAGAATCACGTGACGAAATCAGGTGATGAAATAACCCAAAACAACGTGTAGAGGTGTCATGTGATTCCGTCACGTGATATAGTCTTCAGAGCTTTTGAAGAAAGTCGGTAGCGCTTTTTAGTTTGAATTTCAACCAACGTGATAAGTCTCCTTTCTTCATTTATCAAACGTTTGCTAAATTCTGCAATTTCCTAATTACATATAAAATCATTACTAAAGAAAGCAATCTAATGATTTAACTATACAATTTCTTCATTATCTCATGGCTGAAATATTTAAAAATACACAATATAAAATATATCAAATTTTAAACTAAAAAAAAATTCTATTATATATACCAACCAACATCGAGTTTATCAAATCTACGAACCCAACACTGAATAAATTCAAAATATACGTCTAAAAATGTTGCTTAGCATATATGTTAAACTGAGACAATTACTATAACCATATACACATCATTCCTATCTATTAATACCCCTCAAAAACCCAGCAGCACCCATCAACCAAAAACCTCAACATCCAAAAGCTCTCTCTGTCTCTCCCGCCTTGTCTCGACGAATCGAGACTACTACCTCTTCCCTCTCCCCCCCTCTCTCTCTCTCTCTTTCGCTGCGTCCGACTACTCCTCGCGCGGTTCGAGGGCAGCTCTCTCGCTCGTCTCTAGAGCGCGCGAGCAAGCTAGGACAGGGGCTATTAATAACCGTTTGGGGTGCCTGCCTTGCTTGCTTGCTTCTCTCTCTCTCTCTCTCTTGCTCTCTCTCTCAGTACCTGGTCGCGCCGGTCGCGTGCGCGCCGTCGCCGCTCAGTGTCGTCGCGACGCCTCCGAACGTCGTGTGTCTGTGTCTCTCTCTCTCTCTCTATCTTCTCCATCCGTCGCGCGCGCGCGAGAGAGAGAGCCCGTGTATATAGATAGATATACATATTTTTCGTACACGCGATAGTGCGCGGGAGAGAAGAAACGCACTCTGGGTATACTTGATTGCAAATATATACATACTGATGATGTCTCTGGGTCTGATATCTCGATGTGTGTGAGTGGATTGAGATGCTGCGAGTGTAGGATTTAATATGGGCCGGTCGTCGTCGTCGTCGTCGTATGTGTGCCGTCGGTTCGACGAGCTTGCGGATTAATCTTTCAATATATATATATGTATGTGCAATCTGTAGGAGAATTTTTTTCTCGAGTGTATTGCGTTCCAGTGGATTGTGGATCGGTTTAGTGAATTTCTCTGTGTTGCAGATATCTTTGTATATATTATATATATACTATACATGACCTAAACGCATAGGAACTGCGTTTTCTGCGGACTAAAAATAATTTTCCCGGCTGTGTATTTTTATATACATATGGGATTTAAATAATTACAAAACCAATTGAACGTGTAATTGTGAGAGGTTGAAAATCTTTAAGAAAGTTTATAGGACCATGGTTTAGATATAGCTGTTCTTTGACAGCTATATAGATATATACTACGGGCAGCACACGCGCGTGCGAAGTATTGAGTTTCGTCGCCTATTCACTATTAATAACAAGGAACCGCTGTTACGGAACTAGTTACATAAAATATTTTACGATGCATTAAATATCGATCGAATTAACGGCTCAATAGCGTATCCGCGATTGCTTGGAAAGTCGTTAATGTAGGGAAAAACGGGCGATTGAAAATGAAATACTATACGTAAATAGATTGACATTGAAATTCTTCTTTTTTTCCTTCTAATATTCAACTAAAGGAACCTTAATAACTATGAATATTAAATTTGAATATAAAAAATATTCTATTCGGAGAAAATGTTTAAAGCTTTAAATTTAAACCCGGAAAAAGTTAACGAAGTATAACGCAGATGTCTGCTTCAAAAAAACTTCAAAATTATAAATGTTGAGTGTTCTCTTCACCGACATTAGTTTCTATAACAAAATAAAGCATCAACATCATCAGCTTACAAAGCCACTTCCTGGTTTCAATTTTAAATGATTAAGTTATGTAAGATTTATTTTTACCCAAAATTTAATTCAATCTTTTACATAATCATCATCATCATCATCATCCTGTAGAGAATATTCGTCAACCGCAATTTCACGTCTAAAATCAGTGCGCGCCAGAGGACCGTCTTTTGGACTTTTTAAATCACCTATATAGAGGATCCGAATGAAAACATTGAGCCATTGCTGAGATTGTTTTTTCAACGCGGTGACGAAAATAAACCTGCCGGATTTCACGCGGCGGAGAAGTGCATTTAATTGTTTTTTTCGAGAGTGAATAAGATTTTTATAGTGTATAAAAGCCGTTTTGTACGTTTACTACTAGCAGCCGAATTTCAATCGTTGCGATACGGTGGTAAATCATCGTTTTTGACGTAGTAAAGCTTAAAAAGTTGTAAAGAGATAGTGATATAAATGTTTGATATGTACACTGTAGCTTGTGAAGTTCAAAGAAAATCAATCTCTTAAAGTGATTTAAAAATTACGAATGTTTTTAAAATATATTTATAAACTAGTTGTTTACATAGAATGGGTGTCAGATAGAAACGGATAACTACAGCAAACTATCCAATAATTGAAAATCTCTTAACATTTCACGAAAAATTGCCAACACATCCACACCCCAACATTTTATAACGACTTTTCAAACGGACAATAAAAGTCACCGCTTAAAAACAACTCCAAAACAAACTACCACACATACACACACACTTCACCTCGAGATCTCGCCACGCGCGCGCGGGCAAACTTCCTTCGCCACTGTCGCCAACCCCTAAACCATCCTCTCCCCCACCCTCTGTCCTCTTAAAAACTACAAGAGAGCCAAGCGAAAAACAATCTTCACTCCCGCTCTTTCTTTCTCTCTCTCTCTCTTTTTCTTCAAGAGCTTTAATTCACGCTCTTTCTCTCTCTCTCTCTCTCAAGCGAATTATCGAGTTTTAAAAAGTTCGCTCTAATCGGGGGTAATTACGTGTGCGCAGTCTCTGAAAGAGGAAGAAGAAGAAGAAGAAGATGACGAAGAGGAAGAAGGTCGCGATGGCGTCTCGAGGACGCGCGAGAGGGATTTTTTAGGCTGACGGTTATGCTTGTTTACACGTTGGGGATGCGATGTGGCGCGGCGATAAAGTTGATTTCTGGGTTGAGAAAACAAAACGGCCACCGTGTCGAGTGCTTTTTTACGTGAATTTGTCGAGTATACATGTGCATCAAAGATTATCTTCGATGAATAACAATTTCTTCAAGAAAATTTGTGTTAAAATTCGTTTAAAATTTTGCTTAACAATATATGAGTGGCGTAAAAATATAATTAGAAGTAAATGCAAACCCGCAGTCAATAAAAAAACAAAAACAAAATTAATCATCTAAAATTAAAAAAAAATTCAATACTCTCACATTACATACATATATAAAATGAACTATAATCCCAGTATATCCAGTCTCATTTCTCGGCACATCACCCAACAAAAATCCTTGCCATTCTTCAAACCACTCGCAAATCAACCCTTCCTCGTCCATCCCACCCTCCAAAAAAGAAAAAAAAAAAGTCCGAAAAACCTCGTCGACTTCTCTCTTTCTCTCTCTCGGCGCGCCACTTTTTTCCGTCGCGAACGCGCGCGCGGCAGTTTCCCGAGAATCCGGCTGCTGCTGCTGCCGTCGCCGCCGCGTGCGTTTCTCGGCCTCGCTCGAAATAAATGCTCCGATCGCGCGCGCGCGCACACGAGCGAGGCGCAAAAGCGGACGGACGAACGAATGGTCGGGTAAGAGAAAGAGAAGAGAAGAGAAGAGGGAGAAGTAGGAGAGGAAGAAGAGTGGGAAGGGAAGGGTTAGATGAGAGGAGAATAGAATGAAAAGTGGTGATTAGGATAAGGTGTGTGTGGTGATTGGTTCTTGAGAGGGCGAGGGTTTGTTTTTTTTCATCGCAATTGTACGTGGTATATAAATGTACGTGGATATAGGGTTAACGTGAGCGTGTGTGTGAATGTGATTGGAGTGAGATGAAGTGGAGTAGAGATGTGGGACTCAGAGACATTACCAGAGTGTGAATAGGTTTAAAATTAATTTTTTTTTCAATTTTTCAACTCAAAATTATGTTTACCTTTGAACCTTCAACGAAACCAAAATAAAGTCGATTCATTTTTGTAAATATTCAGTAACACAAGTCAATTAAAATTCATTAACCCGCATATATCAATCGGCAAGCTTTTAAACCCTCACCAACGCGTACCCTTCAACCCCACGTTTTACTTCTCAGCACTCCGAACAACACCGTTAATTATCGTTCAACCACAGCTTCGACGCAATCATCATCATCAAGTCTTGCAAATAAGAAAACCTCCACCTGCTACAACATATCAGCGTATATCTGTACGTCTCTCTCTCTCATAGCCACCCCCGACAACAAGGAAACTGTGTTAAGTGTGTGCGCGCGTGCGCCCTCCAGACTATACAACGGCATATATAGCAGTATAGCGGCAGTGTAGCTCGAAGATAAGCAACGACGAAAAGAGCAAAAGCAAGTGAGTGAGAGAGAAGCTGTGCCGCGTGTTGGAGAGTGTGTCGTCAGGGCTGACGCACAGATGAGGAGGAGGCGTTACGCCGCCGGCAGCAGTAGCAGCAGCAGCATCGACGACGACGACGACCCGCAACAGCAGCAGCAGAAGCAGCAGTGCGCCTGGGGCCGAGGTGGTAGCCTCTGACAGGCGACGACGAGGAGAGCAAGAGGAGAGGAGGAGGAGGAGGAGGAGGAGATAAGGAGGGAGAGCGCCACGTGCGAGCGAGTACTCGATGGTTCGTGCCGCGTGTATTATGTGTGTGTAGTATATAGTGATATGTTTTTTTGTTGTGGCTGTGTGTGGGTGTGGGCAGTGGGAGGTTTCGTTGTTGTTGTTGTTGTTGTTGTTGTTGTTGGTGTTGGGAGAAGAAAGAGTGAATTAGTTTGGATTGGGTAAAGGGGTAGGGGGAATATTGATTGAGGTAAATTAATCAATGGACATTGATATATTGCGATGTAACTAAAAGAATTTTCATTATAAAGTTAAAATTGAATACAACCGCAAGTTTTTAAATTAGTAACAATAATGGTTATAAATTATGGCACTGAATTTCGCGTTTCTATTGCAAAACTATATGGATTATGACTGCGTTGGTTTTCCCGCGAATCCAATAAAGTCGCTCAGATTTAGTTTCTAAATTAAATTTCACTTTTAATATATATAGTATATACCGAATCTGAGCTCGCTCCTCGATCTAGGACGCATTGCGCATTCTCTTTTATTTTATTCTCATTCATCACGCGGGACTTTATTTTAACTTGAACGCTATTTCGTTTGGATTTTAAATTGATTATTTTTCGATTTTTAGTTCAAACACTATATATCTTTTATTTTTATTTAACTTTTAAGCAAATAACCTCGCGCGTTTGTTGGTTTATCCGTTGGTATATGCACTTTGTACGATTAATTTCTAATGTATAACGAATTTTGTCAACAACAATCTGCTCTTAGTTAACCAGTTGAGTATAGCTTAAACAGCGAAGATATAACAGAATAACAACAACAACTTAATTACCGAAATTCGTAGCAAACGGTAATTGTAGCTACATTTTGCGAATCAAAACTTGCAAGTGCAAAGTGCAGTTTGCTTCAGACTACGAAGTTATAAGTGAAAGATTCTGTTGTTTATGTGACAATTAAGACTTTACCCCAGTTCAGAGTGAATTGATTAATTAGTTCAACCCAGAGAGTATTTTCAGCTCAATTCACGTATATACACCTAAAAAAAAGAGAGTTTTCTAAATATTTCCTTTAATTTTTAAAACATATCAAAACACTTAGCCTTTAAAGTTTTCAAAGAAAAAATAATAATTTCAAAAGTTATTCATTGTAATTTCTTACTTATTAGTAGGTGTAGATGTAACCCCAATTGTCAGGAAAATCAATTTTGGTATCACTGCAATGCGCTTCTGAAAAAATGAATATTTAGGTGTAATGAATATGCACGTGAACCATTTGCTTTGAAGTGAAGATTAACTTCAATCGAATTTTAGCTTTTAATCACAGTGAAGACATGATTTAATTAAAATCTCTTGTACCCAATAAAGTAACCCCAAATTCTAAAATTTCGAAAACCAAAACATAATAATGATTCTCAAAAACCACGTGAATAATCCGTACATTATATAGTTGTATCTAAACTTAGCACTAGTTTTGTTTAAACATATATTATATAACAACTGTTATTTTCAGCTACGACGTGCATTGCACAACGACTGTGCCCCGTCTGTCATTTTTACACAATATCTAAGACACTTTTCAAGAGTTTCGACCACCAAAATCTTCGTTCTAATCGCGATAGTGTTGAACGCAAGTTTCCAAAAATCCATGAAATCTCGAAAAGCCACGTGACGGTTCGTAGGTCAAGGTGATATATCCCCGTATACAAATAAGTTTCTCGCGGGTAAAAATAAAGCAGTGAAAAACATTTAGCTTGTAATCTATAACATACATGTCAAACGTTCTTCCATCAACATGGGATTTATTTATAAATAGCATATACGCGTAAACAAATAGGTTATTCACATTAAAATATATACTATAGTTAAGATCGTAGTCATTTTTTCACTAGTGGACTAGAAAGGAGCTTTGTTTTTGTTGAATGCGTATCTGCTATACCTGCCTTTTTTAATAATAATTTCGTCTCAATAATCAATCATTTGGTTATACTTTCCTCCTATAATATTTGCATCAACTGTTTCACACAACCTCTCGAAAAATTTCGAAACAACACTCATACACCGAGTTCAATCGTCCACAACGTATCCCACAAAGAAACTCTCTGTCTCTCTCGTGATTTCGAAAAAGTACATAACCGCGAGTATAACAAAGGAGCGACATAAATATTCTCGCACGAAAATAGGCACGCGCGAATATCGCGAGTATGTGTAAGGAGGGGGGTAAACTTGACCATTGATAAAAATCGCTTCTGTTGGTCGCGACAAAAAGCCGCAAGTCTCTTCTCTTCCTCGTTTCTATATACTCTCTCCGCGGCTTATCGGCGTGATGTACGGCGGCGAGTTCCGTCGGCGTTTTTCCGCGTTTAATATCCTCTGCGAGATGTATTTCGTCGGAATTATTGTATGAGGGAAGAAAAAAGGTGATTTAATGTAAATGTCGTGAAGCGGATGGAATGAGGGTTGGGGATAGAGATGAGTGTGTGTGGTTGTTAGAGAGATGTATAGGTTGTAAGCAAAGATTGGATAAGTATTTAATGGGGTAACCGGATTAATCGTGGTCTCAGTATTATAATGAAAAAAATTTTAAACTGGTATACTGAATGTTCTATTTATATATCGATTTATTGTAACTTAGTGTGGTTACAAGTGATATGACATTTTTTGGGTCTGTATAGAAATGCCAAGCAATCTTTGCAGGTACTCAATTGTCAAATTGAATTTATTTTTCATATCATTTTTAATACAATTTTCTTGCTTATATTGACAATATTTATACATTTGAAAAATATTTTTAAGAGATTGTATTATAATCAAGTATATTCTGCATCCAACATAATATTATAAACTATACTTACAAATTCAATATCTGTCAATAGCAATCTTCCCATTTACTACCGCAATCCAACCCCCTAATCTACTAAAAATGTGAACGACACAGTTCAGTCAAACCCCGACAATATCCAACGTAAACCTGACTTTATTAACCAATCGTCTCGAACCCATTAATCACCAAAACCATTCCGCACTCTCACATCCACACTCTCTCACCCTTAATCACAGACCTCTCGAAAATCCACCATTCCAAAACCACTTCTCCACCCTTTCTCTCTCTCTCTCTCTCTATCCTTCTCGAAATTCCACCCTGCTATATACCTAACCATCTCTTTCTCTCTCTCTCTCTCTCTCTCTCTCTTGGGGGGCGACATTAAAAGCCCGACCGGTCGCATGAATCAAGCGCTCGCTCGCTCGCTCGCCGGTTCCGGTGCAGACACTTCTGCTGCTGCTGTTACTACTACTACTCCTCCTTCGCTCGCTCGCCTAGTGATATCGATCTGGCCGGCAAAAAAGCAACGGTATAGAGCACGCGGGTGAAAAAAAAAAGAAGAAGGCAAAGGCGGCTCGCGCGACGAAATCTATCTCCGGCCGATCGACAAACACGCGCGCGCGCGCGAGCGGGATAGAGGCGCAGAGGCGCGGACTCGAATACGGAAATATCCAAGAGAGACAGAGAGAGAGAGAGAGAGAGAGAGGGACTGACGTTGCTATTTTGAGGAGAAGGAGAGAGAGAGAGAGGTAGAGGAGGAGGTTTCGTAATATCGGACGAGCTGCAGTGCGGAGTGTATGTGTGTGTGTGTGTAGAGGTAATCGCTGGGGTTGTTTACATGCGAGGGATTTTTTTTTATCGGATTAGGTATACACGGTATTCTGACAGGTGTTGATTTTTAGAGTAGGTAATTTTATCGTTATGTGATTTGGTGATTATCGGTAATTTTATTATTTTTCTTTATACGTGCTGTTTTAGACTGAATTTAGTTTTTTTTTTCAAACTAAAGTTTAAATATTTAATTGATAATACTTAATTGATTAAAATCAATTAAATATTATCTAAAGTGTAAGTGAATTATCATCTATTGTTAAATAGATGATTTCTATTTGTAAGTGATAATTGATGATTTGCATTTTATCATTCACCAATAAAAATTACAATAAAATTCAGCATCTCTTCTTCTAATAATTACAAATTGATTGTCCCCCTTAAACTCCATGCCTGATAAAACTTAAATAACGTTTCATGACTTTTATATATCAAGTAAATTAATTAAAACTCCCTTCCACATACCTATATATATCTTTAATTTAATCTTTTTCCGCACACATTCTTCGCCTTACACACACAAAAAAAAGAAGAAGCACATCGACACCGAAAAATCATAAAATCTGCTTCGATAAAAGGTAGTCCCACACCCTCATCGAAAAAAAAAATCATTCACACATCGATCAATCCCGATCGTCCCGCATATATCCTCTTCCCATCTCCTTCTCCTTACAGACGTGCTTCTTTCTCTCGAGCACACAGAGTGTATATCGCGCAGGCAACAGTGAAATTCACTCGCTTATATCTGCCAGCTCGGCAATCTGTCAAGAGCCGGCGGTCGAGCCCCTCTCTCTCTCGTCGTCGTCAACTTTCCGAAAAACGCGATGTCTATTTGCTCGGCGCGCGATATTACGAGATGGTTGTGTATTGGTTTGACATTTTTTTTTGGTGGTGGTGACTACTGCGTAGTGGTTTAATTGTTGTTACTTGTTAACGTGGGGAAAGGGGAGAAATAGAGAAATCGAGACTATAATTTGTATATGACACGTGGATCAGGTTTTTTGGCGTAGTAGAGGAAAGTGGTGCCATGTCTGATTTGTAGAATGTTACGTAGTGTATAAGATGGATTTTTGGGTGGTAGGGAAGTGTGGTAGAGTATTTATTGTTATTTTGAAGTTTTTATCGGTTGTTATTTTTAAGGGCGTTTATTAATAGGCGAATAGTAAGACGAATGAATTGTATATGTATATAAATGCGATGTAGATATAATGACTTTTATGATATATTGAAGTGTCCAACGATTAATAACGTGTATACAATTAAAGCCAAAATCTTTTTTTCTGTCATTAAAATTTATGTTTACATAATAAAACAAGAATGAAAAGGTAGAACATTTCAAAATAATCTCATGGAAAAGTTTTAATTTTCATAAAAAAAAACAAAAAGATATGAACTTATTCTAGACATATTGTCAAAGTGGTACATCAAAATGGCTTCTGTCTCGTTACTATACTTTATCAAAAGAAAAGGAGCGCGCGATTCCGAGTGAAAAGCCACTTTCTAAATCCGCGTTATACACAGAAAAACACCCGAAAAGAAAACAACACCCACACAACAACCCTTTTCTCTTCTATCTCTTTCGTTCACTATATACCTTTCCTCGCCTTGAAAAAGCCAATCGGCAAAATGGACGTTTCCGAGACGAAATCCTTTCCCTCGCTTCTTTTTTCCCCTCCCTTTCCCCTCTTCTTCCTCTCTCGCTCTCTCACTCTCTCTCGCTTTTTAATTCCAGTGTCATTTTTTCCACCGGAGACTCCGACGACGACTCCGACGAAAAAAAGACGCGCTAAACGTTTTCGCCCTCGCGCGGACGCGCCGCACAGTTTTCCTTTTCGCTTAAATAAAAAAAAAAGGGGGGGACGGCATTGTTCGACAGTTCCCTAAGTCTGTGTGAGTGTATATCTACAATTGTATGTATATATATGTATGTGTGTGTGTGTGAGTGTTAATGGCAGCGAGGGAAAATGAAGTGGAAAGTCAGGCCTTGATTTTTTATACGAGTGCTTCTGTGGTGATTGCAGGATGAGTTTCATCCGTTCATTGAGGCTCTCCTACCATTCGTGAAGTCGTTCTCGTACACGTGGTTCAACCTACAGGCGGCCAAGAGGCGCTACTACAAGAAGCACGAGAAACGGATGAGCCTCGAGGAGGAACGACAGTGCAAGGAGGAACTCCAGGTGAGTGGGAAAGAAAAGAAAAAAATTATAAGAGTGCGACGTTATATGCCTTTTTTTTCTTTTTTACTATGCCCCTTTTTTCGAGGAGCTTGAGAAGGTGAAATTGAAAGCGAGGTGGTAGTTATGGTTGGGCAATTTTAAGACGAGTCGTTAGATTTTATCTTAAGAGAGATTAAAAATTAATGTCTCGGGTAAATGATAATGGAGAGGGTTCATTGTTTTTAGGTTTGAATGATAGCTTTTTTATAGGAAAATAATTGATATTATTATCATATCTATAAATAAGTAAATTGTGATGAGTGCATAATTATCACGTAAGAGGATACTAATGGAGATAACGATAAGGGCCTTAAATTTACATTGGTACTTGACGTAACCTGAATTTTTCTCGATATCAAGTATCACTTCAAATATACCTTCCATTAGGAAATAATTAGCGAAATTCTATTGAATTGCGCTACGGAGTTTACATTTCGCGTTATTTACTACTCGGCGCGTAATGTTGATTAATGTTTTCATTTTCTCCGATTTGTGAAAATTGTTCTGTTTTCCTGGATTCAGCAGTAACGCCGCATCAATTTCGACTCCCATTGGTAACATTAACAATAATTGAATCATAATTAGTCCCAGTATCATTAAAATCTTATTTAAAAGATATAATTTTATAAATACGTAAACAATATTGATATCAAAATAAATAAATAAATAATTAAAAATGCATTTATTGTTTCGTTAAAATCAAATATTGAAGTAAGAAAAAGGAGTTTACAAAAAAAAAAAAACCTAGTAAGCAACCAATCTCCTCAACTGCACGATAAAACTGCACTTGCCATTCACACACACACACATGCGCGTGAAATTTCGCTCATGAGAGCAAAAACTAATGAGGTGTTCGCGGGGGGGTTCCGCTATTTTCGGCGCTAAGCGCGACCTCGTGACGTCCTATCGCGCAGTGGTTCTCGTTCTGATTTAAACTCTCTCTTTCTCTCTCTCTCTGCCGTTACCGTCGGCTGCTATACTGCCTGCTATATACTCTTCCCGAAGATCCATCAGCTGTCCTATTAACGCGGCCCATTAAGGCGAGCACACTGTTCGCGCCTTTTTTTAGAACCAATTAATAAGCGACGCTCGGGCAGCAGGCAAGGGAGCAGCAGCAGCTCAGAGCAGAAACGATGGTTCATTGAAAAATTCAACAGGCGAGGTGAGAAGGAGATTTCAGGCTTGTGGAGGCAAGTGGTAGAGTAATTTGGTATAATGAGGTGTGATTGAGTTTCGGTGGATTTAGGCGGATGATTGGGAGAACTTGAGCTTGGATATATACTGCGCCACGGTTTATAGGTGTGAGTTGTATTGAGAGAAGTTTTTATTTTATTCAAAAAAGTTATAGATTCGGTTAAATAAATATACTAATGAAATCTCTTGGCTATAAACAAATAATTTTTCTTTTTTATACAATACTCAATTCAATTTTCTCAGTTCTTTGGCGAATAAAAGATCGGCTGAGATATTTAAAATGTTCCTTTAACAACTGATTAAATTTCAGCTATATTTCTTTCATTTACAGACAAAACAAAACCATGGCCGCTTCCTACCAAAGTATAATATAAGCCCTCAAAATCCTCCTAATCACTTACCCGCAATTACCTTATAACACCGAACCTCTTCCCCCTCCGCCACCAAAATGACAACAAAAACCGTAACTCCCATTAATCACCATTTTTTTCTCCCTCCTCCGTTCATCCTGTCCCTACCACTCTCTCTTTCCTCTCTCTCTCTCTCTCTCTCTCTCTCTCTCTACTCTCTCTCTCTCCTCTATTAAATTCACGCAAATCCGCTCGCTCGCCGAAAAATTCGCGTTAGCCATGCAGACAAGTGCCTGCTGCTTTTCCCTCTGTCGTCGCGTTTCCTCTGCGCGTATATATATAGGCGCAGGCAAGCTCAATCGGGAAGAAGGAATAAAAAGCGAGCAAGACGACATATAGCACGCGCGCAGACATATACATACATACACACACAGAAGTCATTGACTTCCGGTTCCGGCGTGTGCGCTACAATTTTTCCCATCCCGTTTCTCTCTCTCTCTCTCTCTCTCTCTTCCTCCGCATTCGGCGCCGGCGCACAGCCGATCAATATTTTAATCCCCCCGCGCTACGCGAGCGATGCTGCTGCAGTATTTAGCAAACGCGGCCCCGAAAAAATGCTTGTCGCATGCCGCGTATGCGCCGATTTTTCCTCTCTCTCTCTCTCGGAAGGTCTTTATCGCGCTGCGCTTTGGGATTCTATATGTGTGTGGGTGTAGGTGAGTATGTGTGTGTGGAAGCTGGTGAGCTTTATCGGAAAGCCGTTTGTATTCGGTGAGAGGAGCGAGCGATGATTTAGAGATTAGGGGGGTAATTTATGGCTTCGGAGCCTTTGAATTTTTTGGGGGGAGGAAGGAAGGGGGGAGAGGTGGACGAGGAGGTCTTACGTATGCAAAGCTCGGCTGGGTTGGATTTAGCCCGGATTTTATTGTAGTTTTCAGGGGGCGTGGGTGGTTGTAGGATGGCCTAGATAAAAATGAAAGTGAGAGAGAGAGAGAAAGAGAGAGAGCGTGGAAAAGAAATATTTTGATTAATAGTCCCTTTGTGTAGATAGTGGAATATGCGTTGATTTTGGGTGTTGAGGTATTAATTTATTTAGGGTAGAAAAAAAGTTGTGTTTCACGTAGTCTATCAAGAATTCGTTGTCGATTTTTTAGGATTGATATGAACGCTGAAGTTATTGTTTACTGTCTGTTGACAAAGTTTTTTTTATCAATTGTAACTAGAGTCTTAACATCATTTTCTTACTGAAAATACTAATTTTATCCAATATATAAAAATTATCGCAATTGGATCTTTGATCAGAACAGATAAGTTTCTTACAAAACTTCATTATTATGACAAAGTGACTTAAAAGTTTAAAAAATTTCCATTTTCTCAAAATTTTTCATATAAAACTACATTAAATCTAAATAACCACCAACTGCAGAATTTAACCTGCATTCCAGGAAAAAAAATTCCTACCCTCTCGATTCTAATCGACAAACCCTTCATAACAATCGATACCAGTTCCCACCATTCACAACACTCTGTCTCTCTCTCTCTCTCTCTTTTCCTCTTCTCTACCCGTCCTCGGCAATTCGCCCGTCCGAAAAAACGAAAAAATGTGATTTTCACTTCAACCCTCTCCACCATTTTCCCGAATTTCCCGCTCGCTTTTTTCGTCGATTCCCAGACTCGCGCTTTTTTTCGCCTCTCTCTCTCGTACGCGCGACGACTTCAGCAGTGGCAGTATACAGGGGGAGTGAGGGGCTATGAAATCTGTCAATCGTCGCGCATCCGAGCCGGAACCAGCCAGTCGATCATGTGATTTCGAGTGGGGGGAAAAGAGAGAAAGAGGGAGCGGGAAACGAGGTTGCTTCGCGCAGCGCTTTCGTCGAAATTTTTTTTTTTGCACTCGTACTGCCACGGCTTTTGTCAACTCCCGAATGTTTTGAAAATTTTCGATTAACGGGTTCGGGAGGATTTTATCGGCAGGATGGAGGAGTTTAGAGGGATGGGTGTGAACGATTGGTAGGAGTTTTTTTCTGAGGGGGAGAGAAAGATTGAATAGAGTGATTTGTTTAGGAAAATTCACAGAAATTATTTGAATATATATACACACATGCTGATTGTTGTGTGATTGGTGTTTCAAAATTGTTTGAGTTTTTTAAAAATATTAGAATATGAGAAAATCTAATAAAACGTTTACTTATCAAACTTAAAGATTGGTAAACTTTTTTTTTAATAAAGCACATCTTATTGAAATTTATTGCATAGAAATGTCTGACACGAAGTTTAAAAAGACATAGAACTAGATCGAAAAGAGCTTTTATATTTAGTTTCTTAAAAATTGAAAAATGTTAATTGAAAACGGAATAATAATATTTCCAACGCTGGATTTTAAAATGAATTAACATTTTTTAATTTTCAAAAAAGTAAATAAATGTTTTCTAGTTCCATCTTTTTTTGGGAACTTTATAAAAAATGCGCGATAAACATGTTTTTGATTATACATGATTTTCCTCATGAAGTCTCGTAGCAGAAGAACGAAGATAAAATAAGCCTAAACTTTTTAACAGGTAAAATTATTGTAGTTTTAATACTTACTACAGAATTTTAATTGTTCCGTATTCATCAAATGAAATGTCAAGAAAAAAATAATACTTAAAAGTAAATGATTCAATAAAAAATTCATCATTAACATCGTAATCCATTCCGCAGAGCTTTATCGTCACTATCTTTGGTACATTAATAACTTTTTTATGTTAAGAAACTTAATGCACCTTATACAGGTACATATTAAACATAATATAAATATCGTGTAATATAAAAAAAAAATAAAATTTTAACGACTTGGAAAAAGGTAAACATCGAGAATAAAAGGGTGAAAAGTTGGTGACTTTTGAAAGACTTCGCACTTACAAAATAACAGACAAAATAGCAAGTTATTCAAATATTCCCTCCGAGGTTGAAATACAGCGCAAATTTGGCATCGTCGATGAAAAAGTGATTTTTGTCCTTTTCTTCGAACACGCGTATAAAACTTTGTAAAATTTGCATAAAGAATGGCAGCGTGTAATACGTATCAACGGACACAGTATCTCCACGGCACAAGTTTATAGCTTTCACTTTTTTTTTCCCACGGAATAGCGCGAACTTTCGGGAACTACCCGAAGAAAGAAACATGAAGTTATTTTTAAAAGTTCTCTAGCATAAATTTTAAAGTTCAATTTTTTTTGTTTTGGTGTTGAAACAGCTGATAAAAAAAACAAAGGAATAGTTTTAACGTCATTTATAGAATTATAAACATAGAAGTAAAACCATCTTCAATATTTCTAAACGTTAACAATTTAAAGAGAAAAATAATTACATTTCTAATCAAATTTTTTAATTGTTATATAATACAAAGTAGATCCAATTTAATTATATCTACAGTAAGAAATTATGGTACAAATTTTCATTAAAACATTGCTTTATTCAAAGCAACCTCACAAATATCTCTCCAAACAGTTACGGATAATTAAAGAATTAATTCTCCTCCCAAAAAAATTAGTAGCCTTTAACAAATCTCTTCAATATAACTAAAATTTGTCAGAACACTTTCTCTCTTCAAAATTCATACACGACCACAGCTCGTTAAACCTTCTCTCTCTCTCCTCAAAACAACAACTGCAAAACCTCCAGAGTAAAAAGGACGCAAAAACAGTCGCGCGCGCGGTCGACACGAAGAGGAGAGAGGAAGAAGAAGAAGAAACGAGTTATAGTGTAAAATCAGCATTTGTCTCGGGGAAGTAGAAACGTGCCGTACAGAGCGAGCCGTGAGGCGAAATTTTCGGGCTTTCGCCGACGGCGGCCCGTTCCCTTAATTTCAAGACAGGCCGTGCGGATGATATCGACTACTTTAATTCCGGCGCACGACGAGGCATAGTCGTTTCGAAGAGGGACGGAGAAATTACAGGAGGAACAGGGTGGAAGAAAAATAGACAGGAGGCGAGCGAGGAGTGGGGAAAATAGGAGCTGCGGAGGATATGCCATCCTTCTATACGTCTCTTTCTCTCGGCTGTCTTTTGTCCCTTATAGGTTGAGTTCGAGTTTCTCTGGATGTCTCTCGGCTTTTAGTTATGTTGTTAGAAAGTTTGGTTGCATGGTGTAGGTATATATCGGGTGGATTAGGCTACGAGAGGAGTTTTATTTGCGATGAAATTAGTGAAGAATAAACTAGAATCATATGTATGTATGAAATACCGTAAAGCGTAATCTTCCTAGAGCATGATGTAATAAGTTTACCTATCAACATAAACATTCGGGGAACGACTTTAGTTTACGTATATTAATCCGTTTGATAAAAGTTACGCGTAATCCATTGTTATATACTATACAACATAAAACCAAATTTCAAACTATTTGAGGTTAGAAAAATTGGCGGGACCATTTAAATTTCCTTATAAATTACAATTTTCATTTATCCAAAAAAAATAAATAATTTATCACTACAACGTACAATTATATTAAATTTCATGTTGCGCATTTAATACCAAGAGCTTAAGGAATTCAATTTAAAAACATCGTCGACAAACCGAAAAAGGAGGGAAAGCCGTAGTAGACTATACGAGTATACGACGGCGACGACGACGCGACGACGACGACGACGTTGGCGGTATATATAGTGGCGACGCGGTGGCCACTGGTCCGAAAAGGATTAGCGAAGTTACGACGACGCACATTGCCGGAGGGACGACCCTCTCTCTCTCTCTCCGTTGAACGCGCAGATAAGCAAACTCAGGCTTAATAAACACGCGCGTCGGTACAACAACTTTGTTTAATCCTCGAAAAACTGAAAACAAAAATTTCAAGTCCGACAAGTCGCGCATACTGTGGGGTAGTAAAAAAAATGAATGTCGTTATTTCATTGAGTTCGTGAGTATAAGAGAGAAGTATACGATGATTCGTTAGGGCGAATCTCTCGGCGTTCTATATATTTTCGTTCTAATTATTCAAATTATTTTAATCCCCTCATTTTCCTCGAATGCTCTCTCTCACTCATACTCTCTCGCGGGTGTGTGCAAGAACCTCGGTGGTGGTGGTGGTTTTTTTTTGCTCGCTATATATAGCTACGCCCTCCATCCCCCCACCCCCTCTTACATTATCTTTTTGTCCCTCTCTCGCCATTCATTTCGAATCTTTTCATCATCTCTCCTCATTACCGTGCACAACTATATATCTCTTTTTGTTTACCCTCGAAGCGTACGAGTACACGCGCCGGTCGTTCCTCAAATTTTTTATGATATATATATATCTCTCCCCAACCCCTTTTGCCGACACGCTTCTCTTATATATATATATATATATATATATATACACGCGCCTGAAAATGAAGTAGCATTCAAGAACTTTTTTTCGTTTTTTGGAAAATTGTCGTTTTATTTTTTTCGAAAGTAGGGTAGCCTGACCTTATTCTTGTTTTTGTAGGTTCATGATTATGTATACTTTGCGTTATAAAACATTAACGATATATACATCATTCCTACATTCTTTCATATTCTTCCCTTATAAAAAATAAACCATAATATGATACACCAAACCCTGCATATATAATTATCAAATAATAAAACATTCAATCTTACCCTCCACTTTATACACCACGTCTCCATAATCATCTTCTATATACATCGACTCGATCATCGTTCCTTTTCACCCGCCTGCGTACTCATCCATTCACACCCTCCTCTCTATACTATCACGAAGCGCGCGATCGGCCGATCGCCACTGCCCGCGTACCTCTCTCTCTTCCCCTTAACATCGCAGCCGCACACTGCACACCTCCGCAACAACGGTGCGCACGTGGCTGCTGCCCTGTACCGATCGCCTCCTCACACAATACCTTCTCTCTATACAACCCCCACCTATACTTCGTCCTCTAGACGAATAGCCGCAGCATCCAGTACCACACATACATACATATACACGCAACGTAGCCCAAAACCCGCGCTAGTTTGCATAAATTTAGGAAATACGAGAGACCCAGAGAGAGAGAGAGAGAGAGAGCACAACGGCAGTAGTAGTAGTAGTAGTAACAGCAGCAGTAGCGGCAGCAGCAGCAGCTTCAAAATCGATATCCGCATAGAGATTATAGATGGTGGTCGGTAGGCGCCGCGTAGCCGCAGCCTCCGACGTCGCGACGCCGCTGCCGCCGGCGCACAGCGTATATGTATGTATACGCCGCTGTGCCGCCACCGCCACTGCTGCTACTGCTACTGCTGCTGGTGGAGTGCGCTATATAGGATATATACACGGCGCGCCGCCGTTGCTCTGTCTGCGAGAGAGAGAGAGAGAGAGAGAGAGAAAACGCGCGGGTAGGTGCGGGTGGGAGAGTGAGGTTGTGCGTGTGTGGATGTATCTATGTGTGTGTACTTTATACGCAAATAGAGAAAGAGATAGCGCGGGATATGGGAGGGAGAGAGAGTGAGAGAGAGGGAGTGATAATTATGATTATTCTTATCGAAGTGGATGAAATGCAATGGTTGCGTGCTGGATTATATTGTTGTTGTAATATAATGTAATGTGTATATTTTTAATTGAGGATTTTGGATATTTTAATTGGAAAATTTTTCGGATATTTATGTAATGCGAAAAATATAAGGATTATACGTAAGTTTAAAGTCACTCGCTGAGAAAAATTACACAACACTTATCTCTATAATTATTATTAGATTCTACAGACCAAAATTCATTTAACCCTCCCATTCACTTTTATTTTCAACCAATAAAACGCCGTTACCATCCTATACGCGCAAAAAAAGCAAAACGTACACGACGCGCGTGCGGCGGTCGAACTTTTTCGAAACCCAGGCGCACACACGTGACCCTCTTCTCCTCCAACTCCTTCCCCCTATCAAACAAACCTTCTACCAACTAAGACTATTAGTCGTCCTCTCTTGTTTAAAAACAAAAACACCGCGAATAAAAGACTCTTTCTCTTATAGTAGAAGGCAAAAGGAGAACTATATACTATATACTCCCGCTCTCTCACAGAAAAAAAACACTCACACACGTACACATGGTCGACCCTTAAATTACGTTTTTCTCCTCTCTTTCATTTTCTCTCTCCTCTGAGGAAACCGCTTCTCCGCGAAAGTGCGCGAGAGAGAGAGAGAGAGGATTATCGAGTTTCTCTCGCCGGCCACTACGTGTTTTGATTCACGATGCGCGTCGGGCAAGCGAAGAGATGCTGCTGCTCCTTTTTGGATTTTTCGTATAACGTGTCCGTTCGCGCGTTCGGTCGTGTACGTATGTGCGGCTGGGTGGATATATAGAGGGTGCGGTGGAAGTATTTAGGTGGGTATAGCCGAGAGAGAGAGAGAGAGAGAAATGGACTTTTGGACGCGGTGGCTTTGGAAATTGCAATCGAGGTGGCAAAATTTTAATTTTAGAGGGAACTTAAATTCAATGATGGCTGTTGGGGTTATACACTGAAAAAAAATTATTAGCAATTTGTTTAAGGCATTTTTAACTAAATAATATTTTGTTTTTAGAGATCCTTGTAATATGTAAATATAAACTGCTCGTATAATTGGGCTTTTAATATATAAATACAAAGTAAGAATTGTTTTTTTTTTGGAGATACCACAATGTTTGTGTAGCTTACAATAAACATAAGTCAAAAATGCAAAAATGACTATTAAAATTCATTAAAAACCTTACCATAAGCATAATAGAATGCGTTCAATTCTATTTTAAAAGCCGCGCGTATAAGGTACATAAATAAAATATATAGGTTGAACCGGTTCACTCTTTACTTTGCAATTGAAATTCATGCTAATTAAAGTGATAAGCCGTTCATTCTGTGTGATAATTTACTCCGCTGGATAGTGCTCTCGGCAATTGGTATAATTTACTTTAAAAGTACAATCTTTTTAAGCAGATTTCCCTCCCAACCGAAAACTATTTCGAATATGAATTTTTAAAAAGATCGTATATATTTACATCGTATATACAATTTTAATATTACATCCAAACATATCTACTAAATAAAATTTAATATAAAATTATTCGAATTCAACCAACAGATTAACAGATATTCTTTAATTAAGCCTCACATCTATAATTATCTCCAACACATTACAGTATGCTCCTCTCAATACACATCGTCTCCGTCATCAGAACTCTCTGCAAATGCACCTCCGCCTTCGTAACCCTCACCCGCAAACTTTTCTAATCTGGAAAGTCGCCGGGGTAAGATATGGGGGCTCGGTCAAAGGGCATAATTCATCGGGGCACCACTGCCGCCACTACGCCGCGCCGCGATTCCGAGGCATCGGCATTCCAAAGCAAACACGAATTCAGGCGCACAGAGAGAGAGAGAGAGAAAGAGAGAGAGGGCGGAGAATCGGAGTATACGCGAGCGCGCGCTCGGCGCAGACGGTTCAATCTCTGCATCATGCAAAATTGCTGCAGGCGAGCGGCGAGGGAAAGAGAGAGAGAGAGAGAGAGCGCAGTACGAGAACGATAAAGCGGACTCGATATTTATTTTGCGAGTGGAATTATCCGCGACCGTGCCGAGTCTTTTTAGTGGGGAGAGAGGGAACGAGAGGCTTTTGATAAATCAGGGGTGGAATTAATTTTTTGCGCGTTCGGCCTTTTACGGGAATTGCAGGGGTGTGTGTGTTGGATTAAATTGTTTATTGGTTTTGTGAGTCGATACTGACGCTGCATTTAATAATGTACCGTGAAAGATTAATTTGATTGTATTGATCTATTAGCGAGGTAAGCGAGAAAGGTTCGGGGACTTTTTTTTGGTTCGTTTAACATTTGTTCAGAGCTATTAGGGAGTATAGTAGCGATATAACGTCATGTATGTAATATACTGTATATTATTATGATACAATATTCGTATAATGCAGCATAATATTATCTTGTTTCTACTTCTTCATAACTATAAAACAATGTAAATACATTTTACTGATTAGAAAAGATAAAAAAAATATTAAGAATAGATTGTTAACTAAAAAAGTAATCCGCACATTATAGTTAGTAATCTTTCAACGTCGAGTATTAAATAACAACAACCCATATAGAGTGCAATTATTCACGAGTATATCTGCAATATCACCAATCTATCACCTTCCAATTACAGAATCACATATTCCACGATCAAGATGCGTAGTAACGCCCCCGGAGTCAACTACACCAGCAGCATAATCCCATTTCTATCCACTCTAGCATCCGATACAAATCAACCAGGAGCATACGCACACACACACAAATACACAAATACACAACCCGTTCCTAAACCACTCTCCTACGTCACCCATAACTCACTCTCTCTCTCCCTTTCCAACTCTATACCATTTTCCAAAGACGCAACATATACAAGTATATATATACGCAAACCTCACACACACATACATACATACATACCATCGTCCGGAAAAAAATACGTATGCTCCTTGCTCTATGTCTGCGGATGTACCCTTATTTTTCGGCGCTTTATGGCCTCCGCTCTCTCTCTTTCTCTCGCGTTCCGTCATTTCCGCTGCGCCAGGACGAAACGAGGCTGCGGGTGGAGAGACGCTCGCGCGTCGACTCATATACATATATGCGCGCGAGCGCGCGCGTCCCGGCGACGTTGTTTTTGTTTTGCTCTCGCTCGCTCGCGTCTTCTTTATTTGGAAGAAAATAGAGGGTGGAGGGTGGGATAAGGGGGAGACGTTATGTTCTTATGTAGTACGAGGTTGTGGAGAAGGAGAGTGAGAGAGAGATGCAGGGGGTAGTGTCGGGGTTAAGAGGGATCCGAGTGGAGAGGATTGTCGAGGGTGTTTCTTATTGTTTTTGGGTAAACTGCGTGGTGCTGGTGATGGAGACGACGATGTTCTTTGTGACTCAATAAAACGAGGAAATTATTATGTGTTCGGAGTTACTGGTGGTATCGCCAGTTTAAGGTATTATGATGTGCCCTGTAAAATGGAGTTTTTATTGTTGCTTTTAATAATTAAAATTTAAATTTTTACAACGCAATTTATAAGGTCGTAAATACTTATCATCATCGTCACGTACACTTTATCTGCACGGGACACCCCTAAACACTATACATAAACAGCCCGAAAAGGGACGCATCGATGACTATATTTATTTTCAAAATTTAAATTTCTAAAATCCTTACGACACGTAAACCAACCTCTCGCACACCTACACCAAAAAAACAATTACCCCACAATTCACGCAAAAATCCTCGCTAACCTCCTACGCCGTACCATCGAGACAGTCAAAACAGCCTCTCTCTCTCTCTCTTGCTCTCTAGGAAACGGCGTCGTCGTCGTCGGCCCCGTCGCTCCATATACAACGACGTCTGCAGCAAGGCTCCCTCCTACCTCCTTCTCGTTTTTTTTTTACCATCCCCTAGCTTGATATTTACAGCGCACGGCTCTATACTCGCTCTCTCTCTCTCTCTCTCCGAAAGAGCGAGAGAGAATTGCCTATAAAGAAATCCGGCCGAGAGTCGCTTTGTTCGCGTCATAACGTAGTGTGCGTATAGAGCGAGAGCGCGCGATCCACACGGGCCGACTGCCAAATTAATAAATATATTTCCAGGGGATGAGCTCCGTAAATTCCGGATTGACGCCGACGGCGTGTGTATGTATACCTTCTTCAGATAAAGAGAGAGAGAGAGAGTACGCGAGGTTTTCTTCCCGAAGAGAGAGAGAGAGAGAGAGAGAGAGAGAGAGAGAGAGAGAGAGAGAGAGAGATGATACATTCGCGAAATGACCCGCTGAATTATTTCGCGTGTGTTGTACGATGGTGAATAATGGCGAGCAGTGTTCGCGGGAATGGTTTTTTTTCTTCCTCGTCGGGGGAGTGTACGAAAAGGGGCTTGTTTGTATTGGAGCGCAGGATGATGGATTTCGGTATAGAGGATAGGAGGAGGAGAAGGAGGAGATGGGAGAGGAGCAGATTGTGCGCGAGGTAATAGCCGTTCTAATATTAATAGGGTAATGGAGGAAAATTAGGAGGAGATTTAGCGGTGAGTTCTTTGTACATTGTAGCTGGAGAAAAGAAATAATATAGGTGGACGTTTAACTGCGTGAGGGATGGAAGAAATTGTCATTGAAGAGGTTTTGTGAATCACGATGAAAGATTTTCTTTTTTCATATATAAGTATAGTTAAGAGATTTAGATGATTAATAAGCTCATCGTGTACAACTATCATATACAGAGGTTTATTTAGGAACAAAAAATATTTTAATATTGGTCGAGATGCTGATTAGCAATCTGCGTCCTTATCAGTTTATCTTGATCAATACTAATATGAAGCTTACATAGTTGTCATTAAAACTTTAAAATTAATATATACAACATGTTCGAAAAATATATGTCTCTTTATACACCGTCGCGCAGAAAGTGAAATTTTCAACTAAAAGTTCCTTTATCAATTCCTATAACAATTAGTTTGTTGATAATTAATGTGTTCAAATTGTTTATTTTTATATTTCCAATATCATACATATTTCACAAATATCAGACAGCATTACCCATACACCTATAGCAATTAAAACAACCTCTAAAAAATTCACATACCACGTACATATCCATTCAATTCCAATCCCCATATATACATCCACACATATAATACTCCCACACCCACCCCCTATAACCACATTAATATCCAAATTAAATCTCCACAAAAAACTCTCTCTCCCACACCGCAACCCTCCCACCACGCCACCCTAAAAAAAGAAAAAAAACAAACAAGCAAGCAAAAAAAAAATCGGGGCCACCAATCGAACCCTTCACTCTCCTGCACGCCGGACATGAAAATCAGCGTCGGTTTATCGCCCTCCCTCCCTCTCCACTCTTTCGACCTCTCAAAGGAGGATTCCCGCAGTAGTAGTCCGACGTCCCGACGACCGGCACGTGTAATTTTGATACGAGACGAGCGAACCGTATATATACACACTACTACTCCGCGTCTATACATTGCCGCGTACTCGCGCCAGACGTATGTATATGTGTACATATATATATATGTATAAAGAGGGGCCGGCTAGGCGGGCGAGTGCCGAAACGAGGCCTGCCGCTGCAGAAAAACCGAATCGATAGGCGCATAGCCCTCTCTCTCTTTCCCTCACATATACATATACGTATGTACGTATGTATGCACGTATGTACGTATACGTACATATATAGCGTCGGCGGTCGAGTCCTGTGGCTATATAAATTACACGCTGTATATGCTTACAGGCCGGCGGCGGCGGCGGCGTCCCTTTTTGCTCGAACCCGAGGGCCACCACCACCGCCGCTGCTGCCGACGCTCTTTTCGCCGCTATTTCCGAGCGCGTTTTTCCCTCTCTAACTGCTCTGCTGAGAGCATTTTAGAGAAAACGTCTAGTCGGCGGCTATACGGTGCTGTGCGGAGGTTTAGTGGATTTTTTGTATATCCCCCTACCCCTACCTCTTCGTATGTGTGTGGATCTATAGGGTAACTCTCTCTCTCTCTCTGGTAGGTAAGTGCAGCAGTAAATTAACGGGTGAGAGGGAGGAACGAATGTGTCTGCGGGATTTTGGGGAAGAAAAAATTTAATGGCGATAGTTTTCAAAGTTGTGTTTTGTATAGTTTTAGGGTATAATGAGAGTTCGAGTGCCGTGTGTTGTGGTGGTGGTGCATGACTGCATCGAGGGTATATAGAGCGGATTCGATTATCACGCGGCTGGGCTGGGTTGGGCACGAGTTGAAGTGGATTAGGCGGGGGGAGTGGGTGCCAACGATGACATAAATAATGAGGATCGATGTACACGTGTTACGTCGCGCATTGATCGGTTTGCGACGTTACGCGATGATGATGACGTAACGAATTTCGGCAATGTGCAGTCGGGTTGTGTATATATTTATACTGGGAAATTCTATTTTTTCTTTAATTTTTATTTTTTTTTTATTTTTATCGTTGAATTTTTCTTTCGAGTTCTTGGTGAAAATAACAAAGTTATTGAGAAAAGGATAAACTACTGTGCACGCGTGCTATACCCTCGCTAAATCCATCATATAGACAAAAGTATATTTTCACCCCGCGAGGTAGTCGGTAATAGACAAATCTACCGTCGACATTCGATATAAGACTCTCGCTCTCGATTCCCTGCAGCCTGAAAATCCAGTAGAAACACAGAGCAGGAGAGATAGACTATCACTGGAAAAAAACGCGAACGAAGGGAAGGAAGAAAGAGCACAAAGCGTATAGCATCCACATCCTCCTCCTGCATCAATAACATTTTCGCCATTCAGACGCGAAAAATAGAGAGAGAGAGAGATAGAGAGGAAAGGGTAGCGAGTCAACAGACAAACATGCCGTTCTGTCTTGAGCTTCCAGTACGTATATGTGTATATATATGTGTATGTAACAGCGTATGCTCACTCGCTCTGTTTTTGAAATTCAAAGTCCGGGATTCCATCGTTGCCTCTCTCTGCTGTTTGTGAAAAAGGGTCGACCAGTGGAAAGCGAGCGTTTGGGATTGAAAAAAAAACGTACGGATGTACGGTCGCGGAAGGAAATAGTGTAGAAAGAGAAAGGAAATTTTTCAGCTATGTACGTTTGGAAAAGTTTTTTCGAATTCGACGATTGTTACCTTGGGTTTCAAAGTTTCAATTTAGCTTGGCAACTGTTTGATATGTGAATTTAATGCCGTTTACCATGAAAAGTACCGTTAAAGAAGTTCTTACCGCTAGGTGGCGTATTGTAAATAACTACAACCCGTGACATATCTAGTTATTCATTTGAATCTATTCTTATTATTGACGTTTTTCAAGAATCAAGAGCATACTAATACTTCAGTAAGTTTAGTAACTGCATTTTAAATAAAAATTGTACTTTTTTATGCAAAAAAATTAATATTCATGAAAAATTGCTTATCATGCCCGTATCCGAAGACAATACACTTTACACTTTTCAAAATACATCTGCAACTTTCCCTAAACCATTGATACAACCCCTTAAGATCATCATTGCCAATCTTTACCCCCTCGAAAATCCACGACTAAAACCCAAACAACACATACAAAGGACGCTTACCTCTTTCTTTCCCCCACTCTCTTTCTGCAGTAACCGATCAGCCGCCACGCGACACACTCGGCACACACACACATGAGTAACTCGTCGCGTGTGCGCGGCCCATTATAACGCTCTCCCTCTCTCTCTCTCTCCGTGCCTTCGCCCCCTTCACATACATACACATATCACGCACACACAGTTTAGCTGCCAAAGATTCGTAAACCCGCTCGCTCGCGCGTCGGGCCAACTTTGTTGATACGGCGAACGCCAAGACGCGGCGCGGCCACGTGCGCGAGCAAAGCCGCGGCGCTTATCTGCCGGCGTTGGTACTGCCGGTGCGGTGGTAGTAGTGGCGCGCGTATATGACGACGTATGCCAAGTGAATCAATGAGTCGCGCGCGCGCGCTAGTGCGCGAAAGCCCGTTAGCACGCGATCGCGACGGAAGTGTGGCGAGAGAGAGAGTGAGTGAGGATGCGAACGATCGATTTGGGAGGGGAGAGAGGAAAAGGAATGTGTGGATGGAGTTTTGGAGGGAAGGTAAATTTTTTGGTTGATTTGGTTGATTTGGGGTTTGATGGATGGGATGTGCGAGTGGTCAAAGGATGTATGGTAAAAGTAATTGGATATAATTACTTTTTAGCTATTGGGGGAATAAGGGATTTAAATTAATTAGGAATTTTTGAATATTTATACTAAAGGAGATGCCGTTATAAACCATATAATGGTCTAATGAAGATAAAAGTGTAACCGTCTTAATAATGACTATACACGAATTTTTTTGTCATATAAAACCGTAATAAAACATACCCAAAATGATCCGACATCGTAAGAGGCGATTTTTTACGTTGCTTTTAATGCGTAAATGCCAGAGTAATGTTTTGAACGGTTTCATTTTTCATTTTCTTTTCAAACATCATCATCTTATTTTCATGCTTCTAAAAATATCATTTGCATAAAAAGTTTGTTTATTCTGTCATTCCCGACGTTTTTCACACGCGAGTCATCGCAACACGGGACAAACATATATATACAAATATTTTTAGCGGAGCACAGCAGCAGCAGTAGCAGCAGCAGTAGCTTACAAGATTCCTTCTGTCATTAATTACAAAATACAATACCGTAAAATGGAAGAGAGAATAAATGAGTCTACGTGTTTACTATTTCTGGGTGTTCCTTGAAACCCTTTTTTTGTTTTCTTTTTTTTTTCATTTAAAAATAAATAGCATTGTTGTACAATTTATTTTTACCGTGTGTTCAAGTACAGCAAAAACTAATCTAAACTTTTCCCAAAATACCACTCGCGAGTGTCGGTGCATTTGATTATAACCTTGATCTATTATACTTTTATTATTCTCATTCTTTTTATCATTTGAAAAAGTCTATCCTTATTGTACATTTCCTCCAACCATCCACAAATCATCATCCCCCTTCCTACGTACATCACTCTTATTTCCTCCAATATAACCACGACATTATTCAACCCATCTCTCCACCTCCTCCAATCAAAAATTCTTCCAATCAAATAATCCAGAAAACAAGTCCACCGAAGTAGTCCACCGAACAATCGCCGCATTAGCATACATAACCCTCCCCACAACGGGCTGCCAAACACGTGGCGCGTAGTAAAAATGTCTCCGCATACTCTCTTTTTCTCTCTCCTCGAGGCCAACTCTATACACACGACACGACGCTAAGAGGCCTTTTACCGGATTCTGTTTATTATCCTATATACGGATGTGCCACCGGTGGTGGTGGTGAAGTCGCGCGAGCTCGCAAAAGTTTACGAGGGAGAGAGCGAGTTGTTGCAAAGGTGACGTGAACGCGCGTGTGTGTATATGCCCTCGAGCGACGGGATGGTCTTGTGAAGGGGGGGGGGAGGGGGCTGAAGGTGCTGCTGGCCTTTTGAAAGGGGAATTGGTAGAGGTGTTGGGGGAGCTGTTGAGTTTGTATTAACGACTTGTTATTTTTGGGTGAATTTTATAGATTTTTTATTTGGCTATTTTATCTACACTGTTCTTATAAATTCTTTAGTGAGTCCTTCAAATATTCAATAAGTAAAGTACGTAGGGGGAAACATAATGGAAACAGCTATATAGAAAAATTATTGATTTACGCTGAGAAAAATATTGCAAGTAGAATGTAAAAATGAATATGTAACATATAAATAACCTAACACGTGATTTTTTTTTTAAATATGGGTATATACTTATGTTTATTGTAACGTTTTATTTTTAAATAAAGAATAACAATGCAAAATTTACGATGATTCAATAAGTTTATAAAAAAAAAAAACAAAAAAGAAAAAGACGCTTTAGAAATATTCATAAATATAGTCGCTCGGCGAATCCTATCGAATTTATATTCAACGACAAAAACCACGAAAATACATAAAATAACTTCACTTGTACCAAACCGCAAGAAAAGAACGCCTATACACGTATATATACCCAAGAATCGTAAAAATTCAACCTCCTGAAAAATAAGCCCTCGAAAGCCCTTAACACCACTGACTAATTAAAAAGGAAACCATCCCACCATAAACTTCCTTTCTTCTCTAATACAACTCGCAAATTTTTCTGTGCTCGCCCGGCCGTTTCCAATCCCATCCGCGTCATAACTTCCTCGTGACAATTTGTCGCGTAATAACGATGCTTATATTCCCCTCTTCTTCGACTCCTGCACGTAATTGAATCTAAATATTAAGGGGAGACCTGGCGCCGGCTTTCTTGATTTTTCAGCCGCTTACGGCCTGTGAAAAACTTTCGAGACGACGCTATATATATATTGTTCCCATTATTGCTCCTGCAAACGTTGGATTGCTGTTGCTGCAATGGTTTCTTGTGTTGTCTCCTAGGGTTTGGCAGTACAAATAGTACATAAGTGTTGCTTTTTTTATAAAAAAATTAGTGTTATAGTTTCCGTATAAATATAAAAACTGTCAAATATATTTTCAATGAGAATGATACTGAATTGATTAAATGAAAAACTTCCTCGGCATTTTTAACTTTTCAAAGCAATACACAAGCGTTAAAAAGTAAAAGAAAACGATAATCAACTGAAATTTCACAAATTAATCAAAAAATCATAAAGACATCGAGCATCTCCAATAAAATCCAAAATCCTTCTTCAGCACTTTGAGTTCCTCGATTTTCAAAATACGACCATAACTCGTTTCCCACTACTTCAATCCCATGACCCAGTTCGCACTGTCGACCGAAATTCCAGCACCGTAAAAATCCGTTCCATACACTCCCTATATATCCGTATACCATCCGTCGTTTTCTCTATTTTGTTTTGCTCCGTCGTCGTCGCCACCGAGGAGGAGGAGCAATAAAAAGTCCGGTTACGGCGAACAGGTTGATGCAGAGCTGCGCGCACGCTCGAAATGTATTTGCAGTTGCGCTGAAACAATAAGGGATGTACCGCAAAATTACGATGGGGCTGGTATATAGTGCGAGTGTGAAATTACTGCAATAGCGGTGCTGGAGTATACAGGTTTTACGGTTAAAACGATGATGTTGGATTTATTGTTGTTAATAGAAAGTGATTTGGAGTTAACTTTCCTGTTTATTTACTTTTATAAGTTCTTCGGTTTCTTTATAATAATCTAAAAAATGATATTTAATGTCTTATCCTATTCAGTATACGTATCTAATGAAACAGTACATGAATATGTTGACGTACATTGCATGTTTTAATGACACTTTTTGTAAGAAGAAACTTGTATATTTATCTTTTAAATAACTTCGATAATGTCTGTAATTATTTAGGTCAATGTACGTAAAGTTTCTTTCGACCCTCACTCGTTAAAAACTCAATGGGGTGTAAAAATCTTTAAGACTGCTTCATTGGTTGTAATGGAAACATTTTTAGTTTTAAATTACACTTTACATTATTAAATTTTTCCTATAATATTAAATTAAAAATTATTGACATCTCACATAAATAACTTTTTAATAATTTACAATGTCTACTTAGAACTCCTAAAACAATCCAACCCAGAACAACTCCCATCCTTTCCACTAAAAAAAAAAAACAAGAACCATCGCCACCATGATTCTCATTCTCTAGACAAAATCCCCCTACGATGAAAATGAGCTGACCGCGCGCGTCGTTAGGCTAAAAATGCGCAGCGCTGCGCTTTATTTCCCGCGTTTGAAAATAGCCACACATTATATACGCAAGAAGGACGAAAAAACGAGAGAGAGAGAGAGAGAGACGAGGTGACGCGTCGCTGTTCTATATACGTTGCACGTGGGTAAAGAAATAGAGAAGCTGCGACGTCGGGGGAAGAGAAGGAGGAAATGGAAATAAGGAAGAGCGCGAGTGAGCAGCGATAAAGAATGAGGGAGAGACGTTTGAATAACGTCGGTTCGGTTTTGGGATACTTTTAGTTATTATATATGTAGTAGATGGGTTTGTCGTATATATGTGTGTGTGTGTACGTGTATGTTTCGACGTTGGGGTAAGGGTTTAATAAGTGGTTGGACAATGTTGGGGGATAGGAATAGATGAGTGTATTTTTGGATCTGTTGGATGCGAATAGCGTTAATAATAATGTTTTAGAGTATTTTGTAGGATACGATTAATAAAGATTGCGAAAACGACGTGGATTTGAATTATATATGTGACTATGGGTGTTAATTTAATAATGTCAACAAATTCGCAAGTGCAAAATCAATTATATAATATAGGAAGCGTAAAACACTTAGATCTTGCCAATTTTACAGACTTCACCCTTACTTAAAAAAACATTAAGTTATATTTAATGATATATTTTAATATATATTCCTACATCTAATACACTATTTTCCATATAACCAAACCTCAACCTACAGCCACACACCATAACCCATACATTGCAAAATCCCTCAGGCGAAAAACAACTCCCCATCGTTCTTCGACCCTCGTATCCCTCCCCCCCGCCCTCCAAAAACCATCGCGTCCTCGTTTTCTCTCTCTCTTCCTTCCTCTCGCTCTCGTAAGGAAACGCGAGAAATATATGTACCTTCGCGACGGGGCGGCGCGCGCAAGGCGTGCAAAACAACGGCTGCCGCGAGTATGCGAGTGTTCCGGAAGCTGACCCTCTCTCTCCGTACACTCGCGCAAAATCTGAATTTCTGATTTTATTATATTTTTCCCTTTCGAGGGTAGGCAGACGCAGGATGACATCGATGGTTGACTGTATGTGTGTAGAGAAGGAGAGAGAGAGAGAGAGAGGAGAGGATTTTCCAGGCTGTTGCCCTTTAATGGGGTCGCCGAGGCAATTATGAATTTGTCTGTGATGGCGAATTGAAGGATAGTTGTTTAAAATTTAACGGAAGATAATAGATTTTATTTAAATTTGTTGATCTCGTATTATATATGTGAGCTGGTATCACGCCTTACCCTTCATTTACCCATCTCCACCTATTTTAAACCCACCTCGCGACCTCATAACCACGCAATTATACCAATGTTCCCATCGCCCTAAGGAATCTTAATTTCCCCTTCACCAAAACCCAACACACACACACACACACACACCCACAGCCATCTCTAATTACTTCCTTGCGCTATCTGTCGTAGCTCTCACAACCGCGTGCATCGACAAAAATATATACTATTCGTCAAAACGCAATTGCGGGAAAATTCCTAATTAAAATCCCGTAATCCAAGTGAACCGCGCGGAGGGAAGTCTATATCGCCGCGCGTATGTCGGAGTGGACATAGCCGGCCGACGACGCAACAGCTGCATGAGCCACCGCCACGCGCGCCGATTTATTTTGGATTTCACGTCGTCCCGCGCGTTCGCCATCTCCCTCCCTACATACGCCGTCGCCGTGTGTTGGGTCTTCATTTATTCCTATGAGCGCGCGCTTCTTTATTGCACTAGAAAGAGAAGGTGGGAGAGAGGTTGCGCGTCTACGACCGTGATTGTATGATGTATTGTTTTTAGTTATATAGCGATGCAGTGTGTGTATATATATAGTGTCGGTTCGGAGGTATGTTGAGATTTTCGTGTATATGAGGGGTATTTAGGTTTAGAGGTGGAGAGGGTTTTTAGAATGGAAAGTACGCTTGATGGTGAATTAACGTAGTATAATGTGGCTATTTTATCATTCGTATAGTATAATTTTATTTTTGATATACAAGGTCAAGTGTATAAGCAATATACAGTAAAAATAAAAATTCAATTTTTATTAATATAACAGCAGTTCACAAACTATATTTTCGTTATTAACTATAATTCTTAAATTTAGTTTAGAGAAATTCTCAAACTAATCCTAAAGAATATTCATTTTGCGTTACATCCTTTCGCGAACGTGCGGATTCTCGCAATATGTCCGTTATCATTGTAGACAGAGAACGCGCGAATCCCGAAACCTCTTAGAACCCAATCAGCAATACGCACAAATCACGCGGCCACATCCAATTTCACGCGCAATATTCCAGCCGAAAAAAGCGCGAGAGAGAGAGAGAGAACGCACGTCCATGCTTCCCATATACTCGAGCGACATTAAAAGACGCTAAAACGCAAACAGCAACGACGTCAACCCCCTTCCCGAATAAATTCCTCCCTCTCTCTCCTCTCCTCTCGCTTTTCCACTCCGCGCAATCTCGAACGCGAATATAAACGGGGGCGGGGCTATAAAACTCTTTCTCTTCTTTTCTCTCTCTCTCTCTTTCCTTCTTAAAATCGCTTTTCTCCGCGTCGCGTTTCGTCCCAGACGACGACGACGATGTTTTTGCCTGATTACACGGCCAGAACGCGAGAGCGCAAGGTAAAGCCTTATCTCGGCCGTTTGATCTGGAAGACAAACGTGGCGGGGGGAGGAGAAGGGGGTGGAAGAAAAGGAAAGGGATGGACTTATTTTCCTGGTAATGCGGAGGAACGATGATATATTTGTATTCGGGATGCAATAAAGCAGGGAGAGCGACAGACAGAGAGACAGAGGTATATAGAGAAAGATGGAAAGCTGGGAATTCATGGAAATTTAATTTTTATGGGGGGAGAGGATGGGGTTATATAAAGTTGCGGAATGGATTTGTAATCATGTTTCTGTCGAGATGACGCTGCGATAGTATAAGACTTTACCTTCAATATTTTTATCTTCGCACAATTGTTTTGTATAAATTTTCAACGCACAAACATTATTATAGCAATATAAAACAAGTATACGAGTACTTTATAATATGCACTAATATAATTATACACAATTCGATAATCAAACTTCTTCACACGTCCATTACAACTGTGCACTATATATATACTCTTCCTTCAGCGACCGACACGAGCTTCACCCCCTCTGATTATGAAACTTTCCCAGATATCCTCTTGCTGATCGTGCCACCTGCCGAGCGTTTAAACCTTGCGGGGAGGAAAACCGAACAGTGCGCGCTCGCGAACGTAGAGAGAGAGAAAGAGAAGAAGAAAAAAAACGAAGAAACTCGCTCGCTCGCTCGCGCTTCGAAAAGTTAATTAGTCGATTGTAGTTTCCCGGTACGTTCGAACTTTCGGGGGCTGAAAAGTAATTACGGCGCTCTTTGTATGTAATAAGTAATTGCCGCTTCTTTACACGCGATGCCTTCTCTCTCTCTCTCTCTCTCTTCTTTTTCTTTGAGGAAAAGAAGGAAGGAGGGAGAGAGAGAGATATTCGCGTCACGTCCGCGCCATCGCGAGCTTCCGCGTCGTAAATGCAGAGGTCGCGGGCGTGATCTGAAAGGCGTAATCCAAAGGCCGATGCGACGTTGTAAATATTGCAGCGGCGCTTTGCCGCCTCGTCGTCTGTGTGTGTATGTATGTTGTGGATAGTGTGAGGGGATAGATGAGTTTTTTTTTGAGATGATACTTTTCGGTATGTACAGTAGTTTTTTAATGAGGTTTGGGAGAGAAGAGGGAAAGGGAATGCGAGTGTTGGGTTTTCAATGATGGAATGGTTTTTGCGATACTTACAGAAGGTAATTTTTTTAGGAAGGTCAGGATGAATGACAATGGTTAATGAAATTATGATAAGTCATGGATGGTTTCTTCATTGCATTTGTTTTATATATAGTATTAAGTTATTAGATCTTTGATCCCTTGACAATATAATTAGCTCATTAATTGTTTAGCAGTGGATATTAATAATAGTCCATATGTTTGTTGCATGAATCTAACGCTATTATCACTAAAATATTCAAATCCAAAGTTTACCTCAATGGTATTTCCTAACTATCAAGGTCACGATGAAAATATGTATTTTTATCCCAACTTTTCTATTCTTAAAATAAATATTGCGTCACAGAAGCAGTTTTCAAACTATTTTCTATTGAAACGAGGTTCTCTAGACATGTGTGTTCGAAAAGAATGTCGTACTCCAAAATCGGTTTCTCGATTCATATCTTTAGCTACTCATCTGAAAATGAATATGACGTACATTTAAGACTATAAAAGTATGGAATGAACACTTTTTCGAGACCTCATACACTGATGAATTCGACAAATTAAAAAACCTCTTTCAAAAAAGTCATCCAAAAATCCTCAACTCATCGTCCAAAATCAACAACGAAACTCTCGCCAATTTCCACGTGTCTGCCTGTCTCGTCGTTCCAAAATCTCAAGCTTTAATCTCGTGAGACTGGCGGGTACGCGCATGTGAGTCTATATAGCGATTCAATCGTTCGTGTTACGCTGCATATACGCACTTGCAATCGGGGAACGACGATAAATCAATGGGTCCGATACGTAAACGAGGCAAACTAACGCGAATCTCTCTTGCTATTCGCACTTGGCATGCTCGATCGAGTTTACGCGATGTGTGCCTGTAACGACTATGTGTTGGAGGTATAGAGGGAAAACCGAGGGTCTGTGTGTTTTGATGGTTTGTAGCGGGTAAGAGGCTAATGAACGTATTCTTAGAGTGCGCGTGGTTGTTGATGAAGAGAAAAGAATGGCTGGTTTTATTTATTTTCGGGAGTTGAGGTAATGTCTCTTATTACAACCCGGGAAAAAATGATCCGTATACGGCCATATATATATATCTATATATAAAAATCTTGCATCGGGATATATGAGCATACGTGATTATATATGATCATACAAACATAAATACTTGTATATTAGCAAATATATTCATATATGAATATATATGATAATATATAGACATATATGATTAAGTCTATATACATTCATGTAAGTCCATGTACAGTCACATACGGTTCTATATATTTGTACATGACGGTCATATATGGACGTATATGAACACGTATGAAGATGATTTACAAAAGTATTATATATGATCATACCTATACTTGCTTATATACAAACATGTGCTTTTATATAGAGACAAAATCGATATATGATTAAATATGGTTATGTATAATTACGTATGGTTATATATGTCCATGCAGATTTTTATATATGAGTATGTATGGGCATACATGGATCATTTTTTGCCGGTAATGTAACTCTAAGAATAATTTGATATCAAATAATATATTTTTGGATTTATTTAAAATAAATTTTTATGCTCATTTGAAGATGAATATCGAAACTTGACTGATTAACCTCATTTCATAGAATTATATGCCTTGGTCCATTTGGAATTACTTATACGGATTTCCACATAGATAATCTACGTGAAAATCCACGTGGAAATTCACGTTGAAAAATCCTTGTAGATACCTTCGAGGATATCCACGTAGGATGTTCACTTAAGATCAACGTGGAAAATCCCCTTGGAAATTCATGTTAAAAAGTCCATGTAGATATTTACGTGGATATCTAAGTAGAAATCCACGAGGAAATCTCTGTTCACTACGTGGACTTTCCATGTGGATTTTCCACGTAAAAATCCAGATGGATATTTTCAACAGGGACGGTAGTTTGAGTAGATAATATATACATTTTCTGATGCGTTAAAAGCGAGTAAGAACTCAAAAAAGTCTGGTTATGCCGGAAACTTTCAAACGCATTGAATTATATGTAATAAAAACTACAAATTATACTTCATAAAATACATGATTTATGAAATTATTGTACAGATACTGAAATGTGATGTTAACATACAAATATAGAATAAAAGGAAATTCATTATTACGATGATTGTGTAATCTTTGATATGTAGGAATCTATATCTACTTTCGGCATCTCCGTTGGTATTTCAACATGAGGTTCTATGTTATATGTCAGTAGTTTTAATCCAAGGAAACCTCCGTAACCTTCATTTGATGCTTTGTAAACCAAACCTACACCTCCCATGGCAACAGGTATTTTCGAAACGACGTTTAGGTTTTCGATGAAGGGAATTGTTGTTTGGCCTCCGTCTTTTTCTTCACTGGTTGTAGTAAATTTGACAAATTGTTTATCATCAGTTT
>JAWWEQ010000045.1:12986389-13019412 GCA_035583055.1 Torymus tubicola
AAGTCCTACGATCACATAATCTTTAGGAAGTTGTATTTTAGTCAAATCAAAACCTCGAACTCCATTCCAAGAAATTTCTACTCTTGAAACAAATTCTAGAAAGAACTTTTATTTCAATACCTATTTTTCTCCATATAACTGAAATAGCGTTAGTTGTTTATGCTGTAAGAAAGTTTGTGTTTACTGTAATACATACTCTCAGGTTCATCGGACCATTTGAGTGTATTGCGATCAACCTTTGCACCTGGCAACAGTACACCATACTGAGCTTGGATATAAAGTGTATTATCTTTCATTCGGAATCTTACTCCTGTTAAAACTCTACAAAAATTATTAAAATATACGCATAATTGAATAAAAACCATAGTTATCTAGCATTAATTGTATTCTCACGTATTTGGACGGGAATACCATTCGATATCGGTACTAATATAATATATGGTGTCAGGGCAAATGCAGTTACAAACGTCACAAAAAGATACACTTCCAGGGTTAACAGCGCTATTCCGACCCGCATTTTTGCTTGAAGGGTGGAATACTGTGCTAGCCAAGGTTCTTTCATTTCCGGTTGGGCAGGAAAAATGATCCCTTTTCCTATCTTCTGAGACAACTGATGAATATCTAGCGATAGAATTAGCATCATCCTGATGAATAAAGTAGGAATACGAAATATGTATTGTAGCCAATTTTAATAAATGAATTAGCTTACAAGGAGAGTATTTCAGATCCAGATCACGAATTTTTCTCAAACTTTGACATATGATTTTAGATATCGAAATATGAAGGAAGTCTCAATATTAGATCATAACGCTCCAATAAACTAAAGTTATCGGCACTTTTAGTTTTATTTTAAGGAAATACTAAAAAAAGTGCTATATGTCTTTTACGTTAACTATTTGGTCTGGACAAGCCTCGTTTACAATTATAAGGAAGTAAAATAAATCTACAAACTGCGAACTTTCCATTACATTTTTAGAATTAAAAAATATCAACTCCTTCTCAAGTTACCATAGATCAAAGTTAAGCAACTGAAATTCCCTTATAAATCGATGAAACCTTGAGCTTCAATTTCAAATGTATTTGGTGCATATTTTGTTGCTTAACTTTGAACTATTGTAACTTCAGATGGAATCAATATTTTTTTATAATTGTATGTGAGGCTTGTTCTAGACAAAATAGTTAACGTAAAAGACGTAGCACTTTTTTCAGTATTTCCTTAAAATACAACTGAAAGTGTCGATAACTTCAGTTTATTAAAACATTAGGATCTAATATTATGGCTACCTTTATATTTCGGCATTTAAAATTATATCTCAAAGTTTGAGAAAAGTCCGTAATTCAGATTTGAGATACTCTCCTTGTTAGTAAAGTTGATGAATATTATCACTTTTAATGTATATCAAAATATACAAATGATATTCGTTATGCCGCATCCTTTAAAAAACTTTTATATAATTATTAATATTCTGTGTATATATTTTGCTAAAATTCTTACAGCAACACATGCATAAAATTCTCTATGGCCTTCATATGTCATAGTTTCGCAATTAACCAGGGCATGTTTGCATGAACGAAGACCGTCACACGGAACACTTCCTTCATGGCAGCCAACAATTTGTTTAATAGCACTACATGGTTCAGCATTCTTGCAAGTTTGTATAGAGCTTAGAGCATCATTTTGATTGAAAATATATTTTTGAAATGCAGTAAGTTCGTAGTAACCTGAACCTAAAAAGAAATGCAAGTAAGAAATTTTAAAATCTTTGAATTTTGCGTAAATCGACAACAAAGATTTTCTTATAGTACCATTTTGATAGCGAGCATCATCTGAAAATATATAAATTTATAATTTTTTGTATCTTCGTTAAAAATAACAATTAAAAAATAAAGATTTTTATTTACTGCCGTGTAACCACTTGTCACATGCATATACATCTCGAGCTGCATTTTTCATTCTCATTTTAATTTTTTTAACGCCTTCTTGGTACTGAGTAAGTATCTCCTGATTAAACTGTTGTTTTTTTTTCTCCACGCCTGATCTCCTTCCTAAAATAAGATATTACATAATGGAAAATTATGAAATAATTAATTCGTTACTTTTGAGTCACAGTGCAATAAATCCCAAAATTTTTCGAATAGATTGTTACTCATTTAGGTCACGTACTTACAACGAACATTCTATGCCTTACCATACTTTTGTACGAGGTCCAGTATCATGTATCTTGCTATATAGTATTGAGAGGTAATATCCGTTAAGCTAATCACTAACTTTTCAAGTAATTGTAATTGAGATATTCCTGTATTGCAGACATGTTCAAATGCCTAAAATATGAAATAATAATTGTTTAAATCGATTTTAAGATTCAATTTATGACAAGTTGACATTGTTGTACCGCTTAATACAAGCAGAAATGAGAATATTCTTTCTCAAAAACTTAGAAAAAATCACATTAACAAAATTATATATTAAATAATTTTATCAATAATGTTGCTTTCGATATTATGTACTATGTTTTTCTCTTATTTGCGCCATTTATATTAAAACTTGAACAATTTAAAGGATAATTGTGTAAAAAGCGTCACTATTGGATACATGATTTTGAGATAATATCGTTTTTTTTAAATCAACGATATTGTTATAATGTCATCAATAATGCTGTTTTGATAATATAGTTGAATACATATATGTATGTACTATCAGTACTTACCTGAAAGTCCGCCCGAAAATAGTCATCTAAAGCAGTCATAATTTCCGTACGTGTTAAAATAGCCTGAATATCACGAAAACTTCTTCTAATTTTTAGATCATATTCATCATCTACTTTAATGACTTCTGTTTTTGCTGCTTTTTTCTCTGTTGGATTCTGGGCGATATATATGTTATAGTGCTTCTACATTCAGTTAAAGCATGCTGAATCAAATTTATGTTATGCTTGAGATCTTGATTTTCAAGTAATAATGCCATTACATTTTGATTATGTTTAAGAATGTCCTTTACATCGTCGATTCCTTGCTGTAAGTGTTCATACATTATTTCCGTTGCAGCTAGAATAAAACTTTTACTTTCCTTTGGTTTTTCCATAAAACTATCGATAAACAGCTGTACGGCCTGATAAAGGGTAACAACACCTGAAGTATACCCTACATAGAAATGTCCCTCACATACTGGTTGTTGTAGTTGTAGTGTGATTGAAAAAATCCCACAAATTTTTAAACTAATATTCATTTTTTAAAGGATATTTATCAGAAGTTATTTGTACTAATAATTGTATTTGGAACCAGCATTGCTAAAATTATATTTGATAAATAAATTATGAAAAATATTAATAAAATGTTTTATAAGTGTTCAAATTATGTGAGTAAATATATGTGAAACTTACGTATTTAATGAAATCCGTCCAGTATTAAGGTAGAATTATAAATACGAAATGTTGGTTAAGAGATACCTTATATAACAATACTTTATTCACGATATTAGCATTAAAATTTTATTGTAGGGTCACGAAGCAAGTACTGCTAATTCTACATAACTTTTTGTAGTAGAAAACATCAATAGTATATTTTATAATATAGTCTTAGTTTATTCTTTTCAATACGAAAAAAATACATATAAAGTAAAAAAGTTTCTTCTTTAATAATTCGTAATTTTCTGACGAATAAATATTTTTTTGGCAAAGAAATTTTTAAATAAATGAACATTTTTTCCTAAAGACTTTTAAATTTTCATTCCTATTGTTCTTTTTTATTATTTTACGCTCTTGTGTGAACGCGCGACTCGAAGTTATTTCTAACTATTAATATCTTTCTCAAATCTGTAACCTTTTTTTACTTCATTTTAACATACATATAAAGTCGGATAAAGAGCGATGTTTGGTTTATGTGTTAAGGTATTTGTTTCGCAAAACAAACATCGATTAGAGCTCAGATTCGATTTCCCACTAGCGCAAATCTGTGGAAGGCATTTTCTAGATTTTTTTCGGTGGCGGAAAGTAAACATGGAGCCCAGAGTTTCGGCCCAAGTACAATCATTGCTAAGTTTATAAATACCGAAAAACCGATTCCACTGCGGATTTCGCTTGAGAGATTCTCCCAACCTATGTGGTAGAGGTCTAGTGGTGGTTCGATCGGTAAGATTGCGATTAATTACCGTCAATAGCGCATCGGTAGAAAACAAGAAAAAAAGAAAATTCGGATAGAAGACAATAACTGTTTAAGAAATATTTATAAAATTTATACAGCAGAATATATTTTTTTTATTATTTACAAAGTATCATATAAATATTTGATTTATGAAAAACAGTATTTATACGCAGATAATGTGTATGATAACTAATATTATCCTATATGTACAACTGGAAAATCTATCACCAAAGATATATAAAAATTATAGTAATTGTTATAATAATCGTATTATATTTTATTTATATATTTATTTATATATTTTTTCTTTTTATACAATTCTATTGTATAATTATAATAGAAATTTAAGATTTTTTTATAACTATAAAGCAGCCTTAATAAATAAAATAGTTTAGTAAAATTAATGAGATTTTTTAATAATTATATATCTACTCTACTGAAAATCGTTTATTTCTTGCCATAAAGTGGTTAGAAAATATTCGAAAAATCGTTTGATAATCGGGAAAAAAGTGGATCATTTCCAGAAGGGTGATAGTACTGATATTAGTAAAAATATCAGTGTTGTCAAATTTAAATGCTAAAATTTATTTTAACTTGATAAATATCTATCAAATGAAAAAATAATATTATTACTTATATTCATAAAATTAGATCACAAGTAGATAATCTGTTACAAGTAGATTCTACTAAAATATTTTTTATCTTTTTGTACTTACACTTCATGCCAAATTTATAGAAAAAAAACATTGCAATGTAATCCGTTAAAGATATTTTAAACATTTATTCTCATTTCTTTTCAAATTTTCAGGGGTTTAAATATTAGTATATTAGTATTTTGCTGAAACTCTTACCGAAACCCAAACGTGGATTTCTGAATAGCCTTTGTACGTCATAATTTGACAATTAAATAAGGGATTTGGGCATAGACGAACACCCTCACAGGGATTATTCGGAGCATTTGCACAGTTTTGAATACCACCTAAAACGTCGTTTTAGTTCGAAAGATAATTTTGGAACGCCCGTAGCTCGTAGTACCCTGGGCCTAAAAAATGAATATAAACAATAAAATATAAAATTTTTGAAAACAAATGACCCATAATAATAAAGTCTTTTAAATTTATTCCACCATCGCATAAACAGTATTATTTTCAATCAAATAACAATCGCTCCTAAAAAGAAACCACCTCTCTTCCCCCCTTTCACAGTACGAGAGAGACGCCTCCAATCATTACCCCTCTATTTGCACACTCTTCCGTCCTCTTTCGCAAAATACTCACCTCTTCCTCTTCCTCCGGCGTTCCAGCACTGCACGCGCGCACAGGCAATATCATCCCGGGTAGGGCGAGGCGCAAATTGCTGTTGTTCCGGGGGTCGCATAACGCTCGAACTTTCGTGTTTTCGCGTTATTGTTACTGCCCGGCTCCGCGTAATTTTAAGGTTTACCTCCTCGTTGCATAATGGAGCGACGCCCGGTATATAGCGGACGGTACATAGCGCACGTGCACCGAGCGCGACGAGTATTATACGCGCCTATTTGCAATTCTCGATGTCGCCGAAAAGTTTCGCGCGCGCGCCGATTTTCGCGGATGGCGCCGACGACGACGCTGCTGCAGTGGAAGTTCCGCTGTGATTGTCGTACAGATGGGGTTAAGGATGGATTATTATTTTTTTTTTCAGGAGATAGTCGAATTTTCAAGAATTTTATTATGTTTTATTATAGCATTGTATTGCTTTTATGTTAAATGTTAATGTAAAAAACGATTTTATTGTTGAGATGATGAATAGATAAATATTTATTTTTGTGGCTCCCAGGCATAACCAGATAAGTCCATTAAAAAAAAATTTTTTTTAAATTGTGATAATCTCGGATTTTGTATCTTAATCTCAAATAAACCTTCTTCATTTAAAATTTTCAATATTGGCAAAAATATATCCGTAAAATTACAATACATTCAAAACGTAACCAGATATACATAATTTTGCTTTTATTTCTTATACTTTATTTACTTAAAATAATGACAAGAATGCAGGCGCTAAGCGATTGATCATAATGGCGAGTCGTTGGTAGGAAGTAAAAGTATTCAGAAGGTGTTTAAGATCTAATCGAGCGCACATTCAATAGAAATGCGTGTGCAAGATCACATTAGACGATTACAACTTCGACGAATGTTCCATTCATTGACTATTACATTGTGCTTGAGAGTAAGTTAATTGTCATTCTGAGAATCCAAAATGTCACTTCACACAAGTACTTCATTTGATTTTAATGTCAATGCACAGTGATAAACAGAAATATGAATTCATGAGAATATTTACAGTCACTTTTATGATAGAACATATTTATATATTGAAAAAAAAATGTGCAGAAAAATTGGAAATTATTCTTGACTGATACCCCATTACCACTAAATCCTTGTAAACCTATATATGTATTTCTATTCTTTTAAAGAAAACATTTCCACTAGAGCCATACCAAAACGTCTCCAAAAATCCATACTATAATACCAATCGCTAAAATAAATCTCTCCCACTCTTCTCCACGAAGATCTATCGCCCGTTAAACTCTCGCGAGATTCTCGAAAAACAAACCCTCCTACCGTCCCTCCCCTTCTACCATTTTCACACGCGACTCTCTCTCTCTCTCTCTCTCTCTCTCTACGTAATATAGATCACGAGCTCGCATTCCTCGCGCGCGGGTGCATTTCTCAAGGACTTTTACGCCCGCGCGCGCAGACCTCGCTTGCTATTCCATGCGGCCGCGTGGCGATCGCGTGCGCCGCATATGTTTTCTCTGCGCGCGAGCTTTTCCGATATCGCGCGAAGAGAGAAGGAGAGAGGGAGAGAGAGAGAGAGAACGACTGCGTGGAATCTCAAGTGACGAGGCGCGGGAATACGGAATTCGCGCGAGGAAAAGCGCGTTGGGTATATACGACGCGATTGTTTTTGATAGGAACGATATCGAGGTGTTTTCGGGATGGGAAAAGTGGAAGGAGTGCGGAGAGAATGGAATTATTGATAAGAGGGTGTATTGATATTTTTTTAGGAAGGTTGGATTGGTTATGGTGTTTGGGTTGAGATGAAATGGAAAGTTTGGGGTTTTGCATAATATAAAACGGACATTGTTGAGGTACTTTTTAAGATAGATTTATTGTCTTTATTTCTTCTTTATTTCTTTATTTCACCAAATGAATGTGAGTGAAAATAAAGTTTTCAAGCATATAACAATGCAAAGTTTGAACATATATTTAAAGCTAATATAACAGTTTTATTTTGGTTGTATATAAGACTTGTGAAATCACTAATATTTTCTGGATCATTGAATCTCTTTAGTTTACTACGTTAATTTACTGGCTATGAAATGTGAGCGATGTCAATAAAAAATTTTATCAGTAATTCTATATTATATTTAAGTTTATTGCAAAAATTAGGAATAAATTTTTCAACTACTCGACCCACCACTAGATTAAATATATACGATATATCTCCATACAAATAAATATTCTAAAAGTATATAAATTATACATAATTGTTTTATTATTCATGCGATAAATAAGGTATAGCCCACCATAACTACTATCTATTTATATAAATAAACGCTTCAATTATGATATCGTTCCCTTATAATGCAGAAATTCTGTTATATAATTAGAACGAAACAATTTTGGTGTCTGAAACACCTCACCTCGTCGCCAACTAAAATCGAGGCACACAGGATAAAATGACAAAAACTTTGATCAAAACTTTATATCATTAAACTCCTCTCCGTCGACTTGCTGCACTGCACGTTCGCTAATTATCATCACTGCTCTCCTCTTTCCTCTTCCCTCTCAACACGAAACTTGGTTAACATCTCTCGCTCTAAAAGTCCTTTCAAAAATTTTCCCAATTGCAGAACGAGAAGCTGGAGGTGAAACAGAAATGGGCGTCGCGGCTCCTGGGCAAATTACGGAAGGACATTACGCAAGAGTACCGGGAGGATTTCGTCCTAAGCATCACGGGCAAGAGGCCGGCCATGTGCGTCCTCAGCAATCCTGACCAGAAGGGTAAAATGCGTCGCATCGATTGCCTGCGACAAGCTGACAAGGTTCGTTAACTTTCATTGTGTCTGAGTCTCTCTCTCTCTCTTTTCTTTTTCCTCTCTTTTTTTTCGAGGACTAGACGGATGTGGCTGGTGTAGCTTACGAGATTGGCCGCGAGATTACCGGGAGGATATTCGGTAAACGTGGTTGCCTAAATTGAATGTATTGATTAGGCAAATCATGTGTTAAATCAATGAACTAATGTTTAATATAAATGTATATTGATTTACTTACTACTGATTAAAACATCTATTTTATTATCAAATTGAACAATTCCTAAGTCGACATGTATATCTCGCTGTTAAAAAATTTTATGATGCACATAAACATTTTTATATTGTTATATAAAGATAAACTTTTAATCTGTAGACAACGAAACGTGTTACAATCATCATACAGTATGGCAGCTAATATAATTATGCAAAAGTAACTAAAATAATTTTCAAAGAATTTAAACATTGTATCTTACGTACATTCTCTACATTTGTATTACAGTCAGTTGTAATAAACAGAAACTATACCATTCATTATTACGGTTTACCTTTCTATGCGTGTTTCTCTATGACTCATAAATGTAATATTGTTTTCCTAATCGCAGGTATGGAGATTGGATCTGGTAATGGTGATCCTCTTCAAGGCGATTCCGTTGGAGTCCACGGATGGGGAGAGACTGGAAAAGACTGCGGAATGTGCTCAGCCAGGCCTCTGTGTCAACCCTTACCACATCAACGTCTCCGTCCGGGAACTCGATCTCTACCTCGCCAACTTTATAACCAGCCACGGTAACGTACCTTTATTTCATATCATATATGTTGTAGTTTAGTGATCTGTCGTGATTTGATTTGAATATCAGTTTAATTGATAGATAATATCTATGGAGAAAAGAAAAATACAAATGTCGCTTAAAAATTCATATAAATAATGAGGGCTGAAGTCACAATTTTTGAGAGGAAATTTGGTAGACTTTTCAAGCTGCATTTTTTGGGTTATTTAAAAACGTTTATTATCTTCCTTTAAAATAAGTCTTAAGACGTTCAGTAGTGAAGTTTGGATTCATCATTCCAAGGTATCCCTTTAAATTTAGTTTTAAAGTATGTAATAATATAAATTTACCCAATTCAGCTATTAAAACTTCATATCATCCCTTCAAAATCTCTCACATCCAAATCACACCAATCACAAACAAACCCAAAAGTGTTCACGATCATATAATCTCGCATCCACATCGACAATTCATCGACCCCGGGAGTGCATGCAACTCTCGCAGTCTCCCTCGCCAATAACTCGAGCCCGCACGTTGCACTCGCTGCTACTACGTGCCGATCTCATGAACAACACAACAACAATCCACTGCGACCGGTCCAACTTGGATGCGAACCTCTATCATCCTGGCCACCTCTTGCACACGTTCCTTGGCGTTACTACTACTACTATCACCACGTGTTCTCTCTCTTTACCTCCTTGCTGGCGACGCCCCCGTGTATGCTACCACGCGCCAGCCAGATTTGGAATCGGCCAAGCCAACGACCTTTCGCGTGGTGTACGTTCATTCATTCATTCATTCATTCACAGCCGCGTCGGGGCCCTGTGCTCACTACTACTCATTGAGAACGGGCTTCGATTCAAAGTTTCTTGGAGCGCCTTGCCAATTTCCACCACCGCGTAGTAGCAGTATAGTATGTAGGGAACGAAGAGAAGAGACGTCCCCATGACGGTTGGCAGCGTGGGTGAAGCGCGCACGAGCTCGTCCAAATTCCAGGCTCCACTGCCAGAGGTTATACGCGAGCGAGAGCAGCAAGCGAACGCGCGTCATGCCCCTCGTTTGTTTTGGTTCGGGTTTTCGCTTTCGACGCGGTGTATAGCTGATGAAACGAGAGCGTTGTGTATAGATCGAGGGATATGGGGGAATAATAATGTGCGGTATATACGATATGATGATTGGTAGTGGACGAAGAGTGAGTTGTTTATTTTTCTTTGGTTTTGTTGTCAATAGTCGTAGATGAGGTTCGGGTTCTTTAGGGGAATCGGTGACCGTGGAAGCTGTTTTGGAATTTTCATTAGTGTAACAGAGTATAATATTCGAGTTTTAGCCCTGGAAAACATTTTTAAATAAATGAATAGGCATCTGTATAATAAATTATACTTCAATTATTGTAATATCATATATACCATAACATTAAAAAATTTTATTTTCCATGACATTTGTAGTTACTCGACCGTTACAACCCAACTCCAAACTATTGATTAACTGACAACCAAAAAAAGAAAAAAAACATCATCCATACAACCGAACTCCGACGAAATCTCAAAACATCAACGACCCTGACCTTTGCAACCTCATATCCCCTTCCTTCATTCCTAACCCTTACCTCACACCAAAACACCTCAATGCTGCCAGGGCACCAGCTCAATTCTCTTATTACCCGTCAAGCAATTGGACAGCCGTATGTACGCGTATATATCTATACACACATACATACGGTTCTGGGTTCAAAGTTCGTGGAAAAACCTGGCCGCCCGCGCTGGCTTGCTGGTGTGTTTGGCAGCAGCGTTTCTAATGTTTACAAGCGCGCGGTTGACGCAAAAATTGGCCGAACTCCTTCGCTGCTGGTCGCGTGCCGCGTATATAAGTATGAACGAACCGACTACCACGGCTGCGGGAAAAAAAAGGAGGCGATGCCAAGAGATACGATGGGGTAGGTTAAGGTAGCTCAGTGTAAGTAACAGCGTGAGAGTGAAAGAGAGAAAGCGTGGGTGGACTGATCCAGCTGTGTAGCATGACACGTGCCGCGCGATTGGTTTTAAAGCGAGGGGACGAGACAGTTGCAGAGAGAACATGTGTTTTTGTTTATGTGGGTTTAAATAGGAGTATTGATAAATAAGTTTTTTTATGATATTTTCTTACAAACGAACAAAAGAAATAAAATGTTTATAGTGGTTCGTGACCATACGGTATTTTTATAGATCGTTTATTTTAAGAACGTATTTTTATGATAAGGTTTACGGCCTAGTGTTACGGATAAATTACGGTACAGTTAAAGGAAAATATATATATTACAGTTTGGCACTTATATATGTTTTACGGGCAATTATCTCTTTTTAATTATCTTATTATAGCAACTAATTGCGGTACCTCGTGAAATTAAAAATAAAATTTAGACAATAATAACAAATTTCTATAATATATAACTCATATATCACAAATTAAAATAGTTTCTTTCATTTCAATCAACCAGAACTCACACATTTTCCCTCAAACCTTCCATATAATCACTCGAATACACTTCCTCTTCACTTACGCACTATACATACGCACTATACGTATAGACGATCGAATCGCAGTAAGCGTCGCGATAACGCGTTCTCTCGTCCCGATTTACGGTCACCGAAGCTCCGCAGTAATTACCCTCTCCCCCCCTTTCTCTACGTTTACATTATACACCGCTGTGTCTGTATATTTTCCCGAGAGCGCGTGGAATTTTCATGCGTCTATATAGCTTATACCGCTGCGATGATTCATCTGATTTTCAACGGGGTTGGGTTGCGACTGGAACGAGGTTTGTTTTCGACAACGCTCTAATGCATTTTTATCTCGTGAATGATTGACGATGAAAGATGTGCTGGTGGAAAGTGCAACTATATATATGTATACACGTTCGGTTTAATGACGAAGTATAACGTCGTGTTGGAGTGCTTGTAGATATAAGTACTGAAAATTCATGATTTTTCGAATGGGGGTGATTGATTTTCGTGCGGGTGGGATTTGTATCGGAATTTCTAAAAGTTTAATGATTTGTTTTGAAAGTAATTGTAGATATTTTTGTTTTGTACTTTTGTGTTATTATTTCTACTACTATTTATGAATGATAAGTAGTTTTTTCTTTTAAATATTATGGAACAGCTAAAGACAAAAAAGAATAAAAAGAATTAAAAACGAGGACATTAATTTTTTTATTGCCTTTTCACACCAACTTCAAATAAAATTCCGAGAATTATCGTCACAAGCACCTGCTGCTATAATTTAATATCATTATACTCATCATACTAAACTGCACCACGATGAAAATACATATATACACGGGTACATCCCAAATACAGCATCGGAATCACCAAATTAGCTACTATACTATAATACCAATTCACGTTGATCCAGATCTCTCAAAGTTTTATATAATAAATCGCTCGGCCCCTAATCTCAGCGTGCCCATAATAGCAGGTGAAATGAGTCTTGAAGCTCGCACGACCCGAGCGAGCGCGTGCGAAAAAAGGAGACCGCAGAAAGTCTGTATGCGTGTGTGTGTGTAATTTTAACGCGCGTGCAGTAGTAGAGCGCTGGGAAAATTCTGGTATCAAGGCGGCACGAGCGTAGTTTAATTTAGGATCTTATGGGTTAAAAGGTTCGCGGGAGCAGAAGAGAGAGAGAGAGAGAGAGGAGAAGAAATGTCGCGTCGTATTTGTCGCGAGGCAATGCACGTCGAGCGTAGTGCCGGGTCGGTTGAGCGGTGACGGCGACTTGCGATGATGTCTAGAGGTGAATGAGATTTTGTGGATACGAAGGAATATTATAGTTTTTAATGAGAAAAATGGTTTTTAAAATTTTTTTGTTTTGTTTCACAAAAAGTTGTAGGAATATTGATGTTTATTTATACCTTACCTTAGAGTATATGTAAAAAAAATATTAATTGTAGTAACAAGAATACAATAAAAAATGTAGAAACTATATATAACTATGAAAGCGAGATTAAATAAATAAAATTTATATTCGATATTATTAATATATACGTATAATATACGTAAAATTCGATATTTTCGGTACCCATCCAAGTTGATAAATTCAATTTGCAAACCCCCCGTTGAATCCGCTCTGTATATTCGCTCTCGGCATGTAAATCCCGTCGTTCATTAAAACGTCATTATTTATAATGACAAACTCTGAAAATAGTCGACCGAGCGCTCTCGTACGCTTTAAAAGCAACATTAGGCGGCACAAAGACGCTCGCTCGCTCGCTAGCTAACGTACAACGCGGCACCTGTCTCGAAAAAGAGCGCGTGAGAGAGCAAGAGAGCGACTGTCTCGCGTGTACGACTTACGCAACCACCTTGGCAATATTTAGCTACTCGGGCCACTCGGGGTGCGTAGATTTTCACGAGCGCGCTTTTGCAGCAGCAGCAGCACCTGGTTGGGTTAGACAACCGAGGTCGCGTCGCGATGTTCATTCATGGTTTAGAATATTGCTAAGGGATTGTAGGATGTGGATGGGTATTACAGGTGTGATGTAGATTTTTTAGGTTAGGGTTAAGTGATAATGGTGCGGTGAATGTTGGAATTTTTTTTAGTTGATACTATAATGGTATTATATGGTGAAGTGAAAAATTTAGTGTTTAATGGAATAATATAGACATTTTAAGGGTTTTTAGGGTTGATAGATCTTAAAAGGGTTAAATTTTGAATGGATATTCAAATCTTCCGCCACATTTGTAGCGGGACATTTGAATTCAAAATTTTCATATGCAAAATTATAAATAAAATATACTTGCGATGCAGTTTCAAAGAAGCTTTCCGACTAATAAATTGCAGCTAGCGAACATGAAAATAGTAACATTTATACTTCATTTCCTGACTCATAAAAAGATATTCGCATTTATCATTCGCGACACGTCAAATTTGAATTTAGCAAACTATCTTTCTTTTGTGTAAATAAAATTGATGATAAAAAACGCGACACTCTGTGCAACACGCATAAGCGATTTCTCAGCGATTTTTCAACTCTTAATTAAGATGCACCCTATCCTATACTTGCACAGGATCGACCGGTGAGTTTAAAGCACGTAAATAATAGTAATGTCCAAACATTGGCGCAATTCCAGGGAGATTTACTCTCTCTCGAAGTGGAGATAATTAGATTTAAAGTTGGTATTTTTAAACCCGCCTGTACCAGCATATATAGAGAAAGATCATCTCTATACCCAGGAACCATGTCGGTTTCTATTCTAATCTCGCGTCTACACCTTGCAGAATTTATCAAAAAGTGACGTACACGCGGGTTTCGAATGCCACGGAATAAGTACAAAAATGTGTACCCGCTTAATAGTATCTTACTTAAAATTAGAAAATAACATCACAATGACCGAATATATTAATCACTAAACGATTCGTTCAATTCGTTTCATCTACCTTTATACCCCGACACTATTTAACAACGTACCACAAAAAGAAAGTACTTCTCTATCGCTATTCGCACATCTAAATTTATCATTTCCCTATTATACTTCGCGTGAAACCCCGTGCGCGCAGTATTTTCGTTCCCGCGCGGCTTTGAAAGCCGTTAGCCCCTCCCACAACGTTGAAACTTACGCATGCAGAAACGCGCGCGCGCGTGACAACATCGACTTTTACCCATCGCTCAATTCCCCCTTCTTTGTTTTTTTTTCACGATCGACGTCCATCTCTCGTATATATATATACACACAGTGCAAACCGATCCGATTTCTCTCCCATTCTAACGCGCGCGCACCTTTGCTTCCTCGAACGCACGGCCTTCGGGAATTCAGTGTCACACAGCGTGCAATGCAAATCAGTATGTGAACGCGCCTCGATGCATTTCAACTTGAGGCTTTTAAACGCGTTAGAAAGCTCTCGTATATATGTGTGTGTGTGTGTGGAGGTTGAGTTTCTCTTGGTTGCTTTGCATCTCTCGAGAACGTTCGTCGTGCGACGCGAGCGGTGTCGTGTATTTTCGTGATATGTTGCGTAATGAGGCTTTGCGCAAGATCGATAGATATAAAACACCATGCGGTTATAAGCGGCACCGGCGATCTCGTGATTGTTGTTATATAGAGATGTGAGTAAGGTGGATGGTGATGATGATGGTGGGATGGAAGATGGATGGGTTTCATGGGAAGATGGATGGGATTGGTTATGGGTGTATGTGTGTCTGTTGTATTGAGAGAAGAACTTGTTTATATGTATATAATAGGAAAATATATTAGAAAAATACATAGAGAAATATATTAAGGATCCATAAGCGTATGTTAATAGTTATTATCGCGTACTTTTAACTATTAATTGCGCGCTTAATTAATTAATTACTAATTAATAACTATTAATAGTTAAATTTAATTAATTTAACTATTAATTAAATTTAACATCTTTACGCGCGGTTAAAAATGTTGTATAATATCTTAGATTTAAACAAATATTTACGTAAAATTTTCAGTTTACTCTCATTTTGTTTAATATTTTTAATCTATACGAACTAGTGTAAAACGGCGATTTTACACAAATTCTGTGTAGTTCACTCACACAAATTTTTTGTAAATTTGAGATAAAATTTTTAGGAATGTAGCAAGATTTTGGGTATTTCCCAAATTCAAATAAATCGTTTTCTCAGTGTGGATTTTAGAAAAATATCTTTACTTCTAAAAAGTATAATTTATTTTTTATTTCTCAAACAGATACTCGCATTTTATATTACATCTTGTATACCATTATTATTTATATTTCGCAACCTTCGCTGGATTACACCCTGCAACCGTTATCTATTCGAGAATGACTCGACGTGACTTAGCCGAGATAGTTAACATGTAAATTTAACTTTGTCCAAAAAAGCTTCACGGTCCGTCGCTTTGCCGAAACCGGGCAATTCGAATTAGGACTCAAAAACGTATTTTGAATACCAGCCAAAATCTGATCTTAGCTGAACAGCTGTGGTCTTAGACACGAGTGATTCCTTCGAGTGTTGTGTTTTTCTCGCGATTTTAGATAAAATAAGGGAGAAATTAAGCTTCCTTTACGTTTATAATTTATAATTTTCTTAGTTGTATTATAATATAATGGTTAAATCATTTTATTTTCAATACCAATAATTTTATTGATTTAGATGTAATTCATGATAGTTACATGAAGCTCAATTCTCCAAAGTTGTGAATTAATGAAAAACCGAGTAAAGGATAGTTAAAATTACTAGTGAACATTTACTAATTAAACTTTAGAGCGGTCACTCTACACTCATACTTTATTTGGTATCGACTTCACACAGGAACCCTAGTCCACACACATATTTTTCAAACTATATATCTAATAATACTTTCTAAACGATATTATACCCCTAGTACTTCATCTCTTCACCTCAAATTTTCCTCATTCTAATTTCGCCTAAATTACATCGATATATCTCATTCAAGCCTTTGCTCTACGTGCGTATATATTAATTTCACTCGCAACCACGACAAGCGCAATTCACCACCGCGAACATCAACAATAATTTCACAGCGCGCTCTCGCATGAAAATAATATATAAGTTCCACATTATTTCGCGTCATATAAACGACTAATCCGTCGACGCTTGACAAAACGTATATATATATACTCTTGAGATCATCTATATATGTATATATATACCATCCGGAATGCAATTGCAAAATGAAACTGCTCGGGCAGTGCGGCGGCGCTGCGGAAGATTAATATATATTTATACACTGGGAATAATAATAGCCACATACGCGTGCGTCGTTTTCATCTTTCTCGGTTCGTCTCTGTCGCTCTCTGTCTGTGTTTGCTTCGTAGACAAAGACGCGGTGCAGAGAGGAAGAGAGAGAGAGAGTAGATTTTGGTTTTGATAGCCACGCGCCGATTCTTTTCAGGGTCGCCTGCGTGCGCGCGTGAGCTCAGTGGTATATAGCTGTGTTTGTATGTGTCTGTTGTTTTTATAGAAGAGCTTTTTATGTGTTTTTCTTGATGGCATATTAGTGTAATTGCTTTTGAAAAATTTTTTATTTTTTTATATGTGATACAAAAGTATTTGTAAGATCACGGGAGATAAATATGGTTAAGATATATAAGGTAGACGAGTGCAGCTTGGAAGCTGTGATAAAGGATAATCCTTCATCAAAGAGAGCATCTCTAAGTTCCAGTAGATAAAGCAAAGCCATTATCAATCATTCGACTTCATCGTCGCCTCGCGACTGTAATGGCCAAAGTTTTTGTAATTAAGTCGAGAAAAGAGTGAATTCGCTATGAATCATACCTTCTTACCAGATTTACCATAGACTTTATCATTTTTCTGCTAACTTTTACGCATTAATTTCACTATCTTCTTTTTTTTAATGCTGTCTTTTTAATGAAACAATTGCTATTCTATGATTTTAATGATTGTATACGAAACTCCATTTAAAATCTATATAGTTTAGTATAAATACTACTAAACAATAAATCATAGATCGTGCCTTATATTAACAATTGTTTATCGTTTCGAACAAGTAACCAACAACCCTATTCCATTCGCACGACATTGCAACAACGACCATTTTTATTTTATTCCACCACCAAAACAAAAACCTCACAACCTATACTATTCTTCTTGGTCAGTTTTTCCTTGCCGACCAAAGCGTGCGCGCGAGAAAATCAACGTCTCTCTCTCTCTCTTTCTCTCTCGGAGGCACGCCACACACACAAGATGTCCGCCGACCGCGCGGCTGTTTATTTATAGAGCACGCGCGTTATACACTCGCTCGTTGCCGCGCTTCCATCCGCGTATAGGTATATATATGCAAACGCACGCGCGTATGCACACAGCTCATGTGTTGACACTTGCGTTTTGTATATAGGCGCGCATGCGTATAGCGTGGTCAGATATTATATGGAAAAGATATATGGGGGGTTGGCTGACGAGATTTGGATTTTTCTACTTGGAGGGTGATGGTATGTGTTGAGATGGTTGTGGTTGTTGAAAAATATAAAGATATTTGGATGGTGGTGGGAGTCAATTTTTATATAAGTTAGGGACGACAATATAGTATATAATGTAATATAGATGGTATATATGAAACTGGTAAAGTGAACTTTCTATACCCATCATAAAAATAGTCCCAGGTTTAATTAAGCTCGAATCTATATATATACATACATATATATATATATATATATAACTCTCGCAGTCGAATTAATTATTCGCGCTCGTCATTTTTGTTTCAGAAGTCCTAAACGGTATCTGCAATGCGTCGAAGGAGGAGGAGAGGCGGCGAAAAGGTACGAGAGACTTTATTGAGCAATAAAGCACGAACAAAAAAAGAAAAAAATAAAAAAGAAAACCGAAGCGAAACGAACAAAAAAAAAAGAAGTAGAGAGAAATTGACAAAAAGACTACACGAGAACCGAGTAAAAAATTTAAAAACTTTAGTATACATATATATATATATATATAGTATAATATAGCGCGAGTTGTTGAAATAGTTCCCGAATATCGCTTGCACAGATGCCGCAGATAGCACACGACGACGCTCGTAGGCATTTGCATCGACACTCTTGTATTTTTCTAAGCGGCTCCTTCGACATACACTTTGCCGCCGCGGGTCCATCGATAAACTTCTTCTCGTCTCGGCAGCGCGTCTTCGATTCCCTTTTCGATTCTTCCTCCAACCTGCTACCGCGAGACGTTGGCCTCGAGGCGAAAAACGTATCTCTGCAACTCATAATAACGACAATCGCTCGAACGATCGTCGCTCGTCGAATATAGCGACCCTATGACGTTTTCTTTTCCTTTTTTTTTTAATTCGATGGGTCTATTCGCGTTTATGAGTGATTTAGTGTTGTACAGTATACAATGAAAAGTGCTTTTTTTGTTATAATATTCACGGTTTGGTTTTTTAAAGCTAAATTTTATTGTAATAAATTAAAACCATAATTTTTAAATTATATATAGGAAGATAATTTTCTTATACATTTGATTATAATAATCAGAAAGAATTTTCTAATAAACCACAGTATAGTAAGATTTTCAGAAATTTTTTAACTTGCGTAAAAAATCACATCATGACCCAAGAGACCAACCACACGGCGACCCATTACAACCCTGTAACTTACCCTACACTCAATAACATATCATTCTCAACCCCAACAACTCACCCTTCCTCCCTTCCTCCAAAAAAAAAAAAGTAAATTCTCATACCCATTCACACTCCCGTTATACCCATACATCCGGCTATAAAAAAATCATCCGTCGTTCTTGCTTCTCACACACACACATATACATGCACAAGTTCACTTCTCCACCCCCTCGCCACTACACTGCCGTCGTCTTATCGTCAGGGCCATCGGGCGCCGCGGCAGGCAACGCTTATCTTTCTCTCTCTACATGTACGTATATATATACACCATCCGCGCAAAATCGTAAAGGCGTATACGCTCGAGCGGGGCTGGGGGATGGATTGAAGGTAAGCGATCGTTTATCGATTATCGATTGTATTTGTTCCCAGGTGCAGGTTACCACGAACTGTATAACGGTGTCGTGTGCAACGACACGATCCTCGCGACTGGCGTCTTCAGCTCGAAGGAGCTCTGGATGCTTTCAAAAGGTACGACGACGAGCGTCACACTTCACTGTTCTCTCTCTCTCTCTCTCTTTCTACTTTCTCTCTTTCACTCTCTCTCTCTCTCTCTCTCACTGTCCTTTTTTTGTCTATGTTTCTTTTGTAATGCCCGTCGTTATGGTCTGTCTCTTTAGATCCTTTTCTTACGTTTTTTTTGTTCAACGAGAGATTTTTACACTCGCACTTGAATTGTTTTTTCCGTTTATTATATCTTAAAGTGCCTTGTTGTTCTCCTCTCTTTATCTCTCTCTCCCTCTTTCTCTCCCTCTGTATAAATAAAGGATTAATTGTACGTGCATTTGAAGTCCCCTTTCTGTGCGTTAATATTTTAATTTACTCTGATAATATATGAAAATGTCTTTTATAGGAGGGTTAAATGTCGAATGTACAAAAAATGTATGTTTTCGTGACAGAGTAAAATTAAAATATTAATGAAAACAAAAGCGTTCGTTATTCGAAAAAGCCTCCGTATATACATATTTCTAAAAAATTTCTCTGAAGTCCATACTTTTTTCTCACATTTCGATAATTTTCACTCCAAATGCTTATAACTACGCGAATAAAAAGAGAGCTAGAAAAAAATATATATATATATCCCAATGCGGATGCTTTCGAAAGGTACCGAACGACTCTGCCTTTTGAAAGCATCCCACGCTAATGGTCCGCAACAATGAAGACTTTTGGAATATGTTACCACACATACCTTATTTTCACATTGTGAAGCTATTTACGAGTAAGTATATACATATATATTCATTCAATGACGTTATCTTTACCTTTTTTCTTCTTCTTCTTCTTTTTCTTCATGTGACTTTTGTACATTCTTTTCTTATTTAGGTTATCAGAATGTGTTTATATGAACAAAAAGGTAATTGTGGTAACATATTCTAAAACTTGTCATTGATTATTTTTTTTCAAGTAGATGATGTCGAGTTTGTGCAGACACTCGTGAGTTATATATTAATTCCAATTCGTTATAAAATTCGAGTAACCGAATAATAATTTAATTCATATACGTTAATTAAATTCGAAACTTTGTCATATGAATAATAATAGATATAAGTTTCCCCAAGGTTATCTAAGCCATGAAAGTTTCATATTTCATTTAAAAAGTTGAAATTCAAATAAGTTTTTACGAGACGTGCTTAAAAAGTTTTACTTCGAAAACTAGAAAATAGGTTCTCGCGATGTGATGCGCTATACGTTCAAATAAAATGTTCCCATTCTCTTTGCCACCATTACACAGCTAAAGTATACGAGTTTTAACTATTACAAGAAGTTCGTTAACCAAACGTTCACACTTCATCAGTAATTCACGTAATTTAACACTTGTTACAATTAAAAAAAGAAATTACGTGTATATAGAAATATTTTTAAAATCATATAACGACGCGTATAGTGCGAAATTCATCGCGAATGGCACAAACGCGGCCGACGGCTATCGATAAATCTTTTATCGCGTCTTTAACAAGACGCCACGCGCCTCGGATGGATAACTCGTGGGTATTCGTATATATATGTATATATACGCGTACTCGCGCTAAATGGAGTAATAGGACGCTCGCCGGGTATTTTGTACCCGCTCTTTACCCCATTTAGCGGATTTTTTTCTTCTCGCCTGTAATGGCTTAGGCTATTATTGGCCGAGCAGATATTTGGGATACTTGCGGGGAAAATGTGCGTCGTGCTAAAATTAAAGGGGGTTCGGTTGCTGAAGGAGGGGTAAATAACGGGTGGGATGCTGTTTGAAAATAAGATTGTTGTTGAAACTTTGTTTATTGGAGGATGGTTAGTGGTCGTGAAGAAAATCGGTGATGGAAAACAAAGAGGAAATGTGAGTAATATAACTTGAATGTAATCGAGTAGAATGGCGTAGTTTTTGGAAATATTGTTGTTCACTTAAATTGTTAAAATTTTGAATGACGACGTTTCGATGTCTCGTTCAGCATCGTTTTTAAATTACTTGTTATTCTAAAATTTTGTTGCGGCGACAAAAAAATTGTCGATTTTATTATTTAAAAATAAAACGAAAAAAATATGAATTTTTTAAGTCTTATTTGAACAAATTGAAAACTCTTGCGAGTGAATTGTAAATTTATTTTATATTTAAACAGGTATACGAGACTTTTGAATTGTAAAATCGATTTGCTTGTCTTTAATTTAAATTTTGGATGCATGTACTATCAACAAAATTTTAGAATCAAGAGTGTCTTGAAGAAGGCATTGAAATATCGTCATTTAAAAATTTTAACAATTTGATTAATTTTTTTGTTCGACTTTACCTTAATAAAAAAAATGCCATAGTATTTCAAAGTTAGTAATTCATATTAGACATTTATTAAGTTGTAAATCAACTTTATTTACAATTCAAGCATAAATAGAACTCTAAATATCTCAAATCGTCAATGATATTAAAAAAAAACTATCACAATTTTTTCCTACTTATTCGCCTTTTTATAGCACATTTTCCCGTCGCCTCGGCGGCCCGAAAAAACTTATCACTCGACTGGGAACCGTTTGACAACCCCGTCGCGACCTCTTCACCTCAATCTTGTACGCGGCAATCCCCCCCCCCCCCCCCCGTTGCTTGAGAAAACCTCAAAAAGCGCATCATCAAATCACATCGCTAGCCTGCGCGTTACAGCATTGCCTCTTGCGCGCACGTGCTCAGGTACCCCCCGTCTATATATATACACCCTCCACCTAAGAAACAGAGAGAGAGAGAGAACGAGAGAGAGAGAGTGAGAGAAAGAGAGAGGGGGAGAGAGAAGGAGAGAGAGAGAGAGGGACGGAGTCACCGTCAAAAGGGACGAAGAGAAAGAGCAGCGCGTGCGCGCATAACCATCTCTTACCCACACAGATGCCCACAGTTGCCCATCTAACGACACGTGCGCTGCGCCGTCGCGGCGCGTGTGTGTTTCAGCGTCCATACTGCATGACCTCAGCGACATGCAGCCTCAAATAAACGCGATCAAAATAGAGCATCCGCCGTACTACTGTAGCAGCTACACACCGCCGTCGGCCGCCACGGCCGCCGAGCAGCAGCAGCAGCAACAGCAGCAGCAACAGCAACAGCAGCAGCAACAGCAGCAACAGCAGCCGCCGCCTGCGGCTAGCTTCAGTAAGTTTTTGCAGAGAGAAAGAGAGAGAGAGAGAGAGAGAGAGGAAGAGAGGGGAAAATCCTCGAAGCTCTCTTATACTCTACCTACTGTATATACTGTAGTAGCAGTCCGACGCTTGTTTTGCGGAGGGAAGGGAGGAGAAGAGGGAGAGGCTTAATTGCTCGGTAATTATGAGGGGACGGCGCGATAACGAAGCTTTCTTTTCGTGTGCTCTTCCCGAGTTCTCGCCGTTCTTCTTTCTTTCTGCCGACCGTTTTTTTTCTGTTTGTTTTGATGAATTCGCGCGGAGGTGTGGTACTCGGTGAGTCTCTCCCTTTTCTTTTTTTTTTACTCGAGGGAAGTAGTTTAGATAGGTGGAAAAAATGGCTAGCCGGTGATTCGATTATGATAGGAGGGGAGAATTAACAATGAAGGAATAATTTATGAAGAAACTGGTGGTTAGTATATTTTTAGCCGTAATAGTGGTATTTTTGCTTCTGTTAAAACGTAGTAACTTTTTCTTTTAATTGACTGGCAAGTTTAATTCAAATAAGAGTAATAATCGAAAAGTTTAAATTTATTGGGATTAATTGAAGAGAACTATAATAGAAAATCTTAGACATGGGAAAAGCTCTAGTATACCAAATACATATTTAATATTATAACATAATTTATAAATTCTTCAATAAAATTGAAAAAAAACAATTTAATTGAAGTTAGTTTTATATACAATATTGAAATTTAAACATCTTATAAATTAGTTTTTTGCGAGAAATAGAAAAACGCATAATCACAGAAATAAAACGTCGGTTTTCTTTATAATAGATGAAGCTTAAGTCGACATCGAACTATTTAATGGGCGATATTCAACAGTGAGAACTGCATTGAATAAATATAGAGAAGCCGAATAAATTAAAATAAATGGCGTAGAACAAATAACTTTATTCGAAAACACAAATATTCGGAAAGTCAATGGGTGTGTGCGCGCGCGCGCGTGGAAGACGCAAAAACTAAAAACTAGAGGTCGACTCGTAAATAGCGTAGCCTTTGCACGCGTCATTAAATTATCTTGCGGGCCGAGTCTTCCAAAATGCCGGCATAAATCACGCGGTGAGAAGCTTTGAAAATTTAGTATGTGAGTAGAAAATTAGAAGCGCTGCTGCACTTCTCGCTGCGTATACGCGAGCGAGCGAGTGGATTTCATCGAACTGCCGCGCTCGGCGAGCGTTATTTAAGTGCACTTTGAACGCTCTTACGCGAGGAAAATAGAGTGCGAAAAAAGTCTGAAACGCGCGAATAAATCACAAGTATTAATGCCGCGTTACCTTCTAACATATGTTTTACTGCATTAAATATAATTAAATGAATCGTTGAAATCAACTCTATAAAGAGATAAAACGTGTTTTATGAATCTGAATCGGATATTCAAAGTAGAAACAAATGAAAACAATATTTGTAAGAGAAAAGAAATTTGTCTATAATTTAATTTTACCTATATATAAGATTGTTGATCAGATTATAAAATAGAAAAAAGATTGTTACAACCAAATTTATATGAATATTCTATGTGAAACATACTTGACGTTAGGACACTACTTTGCCGTTTGACAATTAAAAATAATTTTTCATTTAACAAATACACTGCTTTATACGATTGAATGATAAAAATCTTAATATTGCAACAATTGTCTGATCATGTCATTCTTTTTTTTTCAGGCCCACCACCAGTGCACCAGCTGATACGCAACGACAAGACTGACAAGGCGCCGGCGGTTTCGGTGTCCAGCGCCCCAACCTTCTCGCCGGTTCTCCGACCAGAGGACACAGGTGGCGCCACTCCCGGCGGAGGAGGCCACCGCGGTATGGACTCACCGCACTCTCAGACGGGTACGTTACTATCCCCCTTGCATAAAAACACACCTCTACACTCACTAGCACATATATATACCTTAACATATCTACACCTATCTCACCGTTTTCTCATGGAAATCGACAAGCTCGAGTTCAAGAGCGAACAAGAAGCGAGTGCGCGCGTGCGGCTTCGATTAAGGACGAAAACACACGCGCGCGCTAGCGCTGAAGAATTGGAGAGTTGCCCGGCGCAAATATTTTGCTTTCGTTCGTTCTCTAGGCCGGAGGCGCGGCGTTTTACGACGATTTGATTTGCGAGCCGGAGGAAGATTGTTATTGGGACGGGGGAAGGGAGGTGTTGGAGTTGTAGGCGACGAATGGGCTGGTCATTTATGGGCTGCCGGCACTGAATTGGAATTGGGGATTGATTGCTGTAATGAGTTTGAGTGATGGTGTTTTGCCGTTGTGAAGTCAATGTTTCGGTAATTGCAAGTTGAAGATATCTGAATATCGAGTAACGTCTTCGAAATAAGAAATTATGTTTCTTAAATATAACTATAAATATTTTCAAGTGCCATTATCTTATTTCTTTGTCGATTTTAATAACTAATAAAATAATAAATTTTATTTCCTATACTATTACGTTGTATTGATAATAAAAGAAAATGAATACTTGACGTTATAACACTATCGCGCACCTTAATTCTTATCCTAAAAATTTCATTAAATTCTTATAAATTAAATTTCCGCTATTTTCGCTTCTTTAAATCACTATTTTCAAGCTATTTGTACTTTACTCACCTGAATCGTAAAAAAGTTCAAGGCGAAAGCAATCAAGTTTTCAATGGACCATCAGTCCGGCGGCACTAATTCAATCCACGCTCGGCTCGGCAGTCCCAGCCCAGTAACGATCCTGTACCGGTCCATTTCTAAACTCTCGCGCAATTAAAGAGTACGTATGTACATCGCAGAGAGCGAGCAAGCGAGAGAGAGAGAGAGAAAGAATTCGCGGCGCGGCAGCAGCAAACCGTGAAATTCGTGAAAATTCGCTGCTACCGCCGCCGCCGCCGCCGCACCGAGGAATGGCCCACCCTCTATTTTCTTTCTTTCTCTCTCTCTCTTTCACTCGCTCGCTCTCTCTTTTTTTTACACAGACGTGCGCTTGCGCGGGCAACCGTCCAATTTTTGTACTTCTTAGTTTGAAACACATTTGTAAACTTTGTCGTAAAAATACATTTTCGCTTCCTGCATTCGAGGGCGGCGCACTAACGCGCGTTCTCTCCCTTCTCTCCCCCTTCCTTCGAAATAAAAAAAAAAAAAAAAAAAAAAGGAGGAGGAGAAAGGAACGACGCCGCGACGGCGAATAAATAAGTTTTCCTATTTCGGACGAAATAAAAAAAAGGAGAAGCGAGGTTGTGGGTGGAAGGGGGAAAGGAGGCGGAGGAGGAGGGGGAAGGAAAGAAGGCAACGAGGCCAAGTGTGCCGAAGTACAAATCACTTCGCCAGACGTGTCATGCCGAATCCTAGCAGAGAGAAGAAGGAGGAAGAGGAGAAGGAGAAGGAGGAGTATAGTCGTGTGGCAGCGCCGAAAATTATACGCCTCTCGCGCTCCTGTAATTCGGGTCAACTCGATTAAACCGACAATGGAATGCCTCGAATATTTCCAGGCGAAAATTTCGTCTCTCTCTCTCTCTCTCTCTTCAACGATCGAACTATCCCCCTCTTTCTCTCGCATTCCATCCCTCACTCTCTTGTCTCTGCTATATACTCTAGGATTATTCTGCCTTGGCCGGTTTCGCTAATCAAGCGAGTTTCGCTAACGAAAAGTCTAACAAGCGTCGCACGATCACCAACACACAGCAGTATATACCAGCAGTAAAAGCGACGACGGCAGCAGCAGCAGCAGAAGCAGCAGGAGTTGAAGTTTCTCAAATGGGGGGGGGGGACGAGGCATACTGCTTGATAATCGAAAACTTATTCGCGCACGCGATCGAAATTGAGCTATATCACCCGAGTGAGTTCGTCCCGGGAAGTTGTGGAAAAATGCGGAATGTCCTGGATTCTTTCGATTCGCGGAAGAGATTTGACGACGGGAATGTCCGGGAAATCGTTGGGTGAATTGGATGGGGGTGTGTATATATATATATCGTCAGTGGGGATTGACCTGTTATATCAGGATGTACTTGAGTTTGTTTTCGTTGGAGTCGGATCAAACGTTAGTTTAGATTGGGGATACAGTTCTTGATCAGTTATTGACATAACGTTGTATTATATATTATTCTAGTAGTCATTGTCGATAATGTACGAATCTAGTAATATAGGCGAATTCATCGTTAGATATACAAATTCAGATGATTTTATTATTATTATTGAATGTTTCCGGTCAAATAAGATTTTTATTTTGACTGTTTTTATTTTAACAGCACACTTCATGAAAATGGTTTAAATTTACAAAAGGGAATCTCGTCAACTGATTTTTAACATGATCGAAAATATCTCATTATGGATCCCATTTCATTAACATCATATTTATTTATTTTTTAAGTAACACAAAAAATAATACTTGTAAAGAATCAACAACACTGCTAAAAGCACTTTCTACACGTTTTCTCTTGCTAACTTGAAAATAATGTTGTGATTTGTCGACTAATCGATGAAACTATATATATAACACTATACTAACGACAACCGTGATCGTGATATTGTCAGCCTACATTGTCTGTCTCTAATAATTATCCAGTGTGCGATAGACCCATTCTGAGCTCTCACCCAGGCATTCATGTAAGTAAGTAGTTTAACCAAACAAAAAAAAGAAAAGCTCGGTGAATTGCGCAAGTCCTGATCGATATAACCATTAAAATGCATCATGGAAAAGAATTCATCATTGCATCAACTCAAAAATTTACATTTAACTAAAAGTAAAAATCCTTTTCCATGACCATTTTCTCACGCGTCATGCTGCCGAACTTAGATTTAGATAACCTTATTATTACTGTGTCTGTGTGTGCACTTGCTGTCACGACGCTGCTTCTTTCGTACTATATATACTATTATAAAAATTCGTACAAAATGGAATTTTTATTATTCACACAAAGAATTGTCTTTTTTTTTTGTTTTTTACTCGCTTATCATCGTAGCCATTATCATTTTCATATGTGTACATACCGGGGGAATGTCGTTGCGCTGTATACCAAGTATGGGAGAAGAGCAAAGTAGCAAAACAAACAAAAAAAAAAATAAAAAAAATAAAAAATGATACAAAATTGGATGCGAGTGAGACTAATATCGCGAATTACGCGTAATCTCTGTTTCAGTCTGAGCCTGAGCATAGAGAGCAAGCTCGCTAAATCAACTATAAGGTACTTTTGTGACTGGTTATATCTATATGATGTTATCACCTATATATATTATCTATTATCTATGTATCTATCGATATTTGCATACCTCTCTATGTATGTACGTGTACACGAATTATATATATATCTATGTCTATATTATACACACAACGGCTATGTGTCTATTTTTAATATTTATAAAGCGTCGATGTGCGACAAGTACGTCCGCGATTGCAAAGAGATGAGAAATCCAAGATACTCTGATGCTAACTATTTCAAGGTTCAAATCTTATATGACATAAAAATATTGTTTTTTCTTTAAATTTCACTCCTTTTCTCATCTCTTGAGCATTAATAAAAAAAAAAGTAAAATTCACAAAGAGAAAACTATGTCTACACAGCTCAACGCTTATCCTCACAATAATACCAAATTCGATAAAATAAGCAGTAGAAGAATAATAATATATACTTTTCTCGATGTGAATGCTAATTATCCACTGTTTACATGTAATACCGAGAGAGAGAAAAAAAAAGATGTGCACGATGCCCGAGGTCTCTCTCTCTCTATCTATCTATCTATCTAACCGTCCAATTTTTTTTTATATATATACTCTCTGTACATTGATATTGCTCCCTACCATATATCTATATATTTATATGAACCAACTACTTTGCAGTCGAAGCACGACACCATTACGACTACTCGCTTCAAACACCCTCGCGCATACAAAAAATACTTATAATAGAAGCCCATGTAAAAGCTTGTCTCGTTGTCGCGCTTTGACTATATATATATATTATATGTTTACTATATATACATGACGCTCGTGTGGTCTACAAACGTTATATAAATACCGTTATACGCTGTTTTGCAGTCACTTGTGCAATCTTGCGAAATATATCAGTAATTATTTTGGTACATCCTATACTGATATTATAGTGGTTAACAATTTTTGTTTAGTTTCTTTCTGTTCTAAGTGACGTAAAACAATCTGAGAAAAATTATTGAAAAACCTTTAACATTATTTAAAATTATTTCAAGAATGTTTTTCTTCTTTTGCAATTTGTAATCCTAAAGTATTTGAAAGTATCGATTTTGTATCTTTTCTATATCCTTCTTTTTCACAACTCTGGTAAATATTTCACTTTTCTGATACCAAGTAGAATTATTTCTGTTTGTTTGCAGGCTTTGAAATATTATTTCAGTTTTATAATTTTGGGATAATGTTTGATATACAAAATAACATAAAGGTAATCTCAGTTAGGATTAAAAATTAACTGACACACAATATGGGAATAACAAAATTGGAATGGTATTGAGAGAAATGTATGGCTACTACAAACGCTCAAAATGTTCTAGTAGCTGTATGTATTTATTTGTGTTGCTTAATGTTGCAGACAAATTATATATCAGCAATGTTCAAACTTTACGAAATCTAAACATATAACTAATACAGTTTTCAGCTTATCTCAACAATATGACTTTATTCAAATACAATTTTTTTTACAACAAAATTTAGATAATATACCGAATTTCGAACATGCTCAAATGATATTAACATTATAGTTGAGTCATTTTTTAGTTGAAAGGATTACGAAAGACTATATACATTGTTAACACCTGTATTCAATTATTTCACAAGCTTTGGGTTGTTGCAAACCTGTACTAATATAATACTAACTTGACTCTTAAGAAACGTAATTTTTCTCTAGACCATATCACCTCTACTTTATCATCACCAGTAGGCCCTCAACACTTCTATTGCTCTTTAAATAAAATCTCAACGACAATCAGTTTCAAAATCAATCAAAGATCCTTAACTATAACCACCAAGTCATTTATTCGATTCCTTTGAACCCAAAAATGACTCAACCCCTTATACATATATATAAACCCTACCATATACCAATTGAGTCACACCTCTTCTCTCTCTCTCTCTCTCTCTATCACTCTTTCTTTCAATCAATCTTTCTCAAATACGAGTCAGATCCAAATTATATAACCATATAGCGTTTCTACGCTCTCTCTCTTTCTCTTTCACTCTTTCTCTCTTACTCTGTCCTCTGTCATGTCGCACGCACAAAAGCCTGCCCGGACGACAGGACATCGTGACGCGAGGGCCGAGCGGCAACTCCAGTCCAGCGGTGTGTCTCTTCCTCGTCTTCGTCGTCTCCAGCGTCGTCTCCCAGCTGGAGCGGCACCAAGGGAACGCCAAAGAAAACCACCGCATCGCCCGTCGCCCGTAGGTCGATGATGCTCTCTGCAATGTGTCCTCTTTTTTATTTTTCACCCACTCTCTCTTTCTTTTTTCTTTTGTATATCACACATACATACGCAAATCCACTATCACATATACATACATACATATACACACACATACTCATATACTGTGTCTCTATATCTGCTCGTTTAGCCGCCTGCAGCTGTGTCTCTCTCTCTCTACTCTTATACTTACTATTACTCTCTGTTTCTCTCTCTCTCTCTGTATATGCACGATTGTTGGCGCGATGCTATCGCTCCTTAGAGTCTCTGTGTGTATATACGCCTCGCTCGTTAGTTGTCCTCCCCTATTGCGCGCTTGCCCTGTGCGGTATACAGCCCCGTGTGGAAAAGCGCTCGCAAGCAAGCAAGCGAGAGATAAGGCGCGGCCACGACATTATAAGGGGAGGGAGGATTAGACGCTCTGTTCTGAGCTGTTTTATCGGAAAGTGCGCGGGAGATCCTCGAGGTATGGTCTTTTTGCGTTTTGCGAATAGGGAACTTGTCGCGGGATTAGCCGCTAATTCTTTCGGTCGTGTTTGCTTTGAGAGGGTATAGGGCAAAAGGTATGTGGTAAGGGTGAGATTGGGTAATTGGTGGGGAATGGACGGGGAATGATAATTCGACGTAGTTATATATTGAGTTTGCGCTGTTGGTACGTAGCTTTTTGCGAATTGTTTAGAGTTTTTTTGATTTGGTTGTCGTTAATTTTGATGCTTTTAGTCGGTATTGGCAAATATTTGAGGGATTTAAATAACTTGGAATTAAATTTTGGAAATTGGAGGGCGAATGATAAATTTATATACAATTGAAACTTTTCATTTGAAAACCACAAAATCAATAGCCTTGATTATTGATACAACGAGAGATTGATACACCCACAGTATTTTTAGCCCTATAATATAGCGCAAATATTTCATTTGCTTGCTCACCAAATTTGTCTGTCTGTTGCCAATGAAAATCTCATAACCAGGAAAAGTATTTTATACTCTTCTATCGTAAACTAACAACTTATTCAAACTATAATAGCATATTTATAACCCAAAAAAAATCTTTGTACCAGGAAAATAATCGTAAATAAACGTTGGAACCAGAGATTGGGAACGGACAGACGTGCGGATGTGTCCCCTCGTGTCTTTCTCTCTCTCTTTCCGACTCATGTTATGAAACACGTGTAAGCCCACTGTCTCTCTCTCACACACACACACACTCACTCGCTCACTCACTTACTCACCATTGTACCGGTAAGCCACATAGATGTGTCACTCTCTGTCTATCTGTCAGTCCGTTCGTCTCTGTATCTCTGTCATACGTACATATATGTTATATACTGTATATAATATATATCTATGTAAACTGTTTGCCCGACCTCTTGTTGTCTATATACCCTACTCACGTTATATATACTTGCTATAAAAAAAAAAAAATAAATGTGTTACCACAATCGCAACGCTTGCGTCAAGTGTCACTGTCTGTTGTCCTACGATCTTAACGAAACAAAACAAAAAAATTTTTACGATTATTTTTTAAACGATCGTTTAATTGTATATAAACTTAGTTATATCTCATTCAATGACACTCGACGTAAAATTGTTTAATATATATAATGAATCACCGTTGCACTACATTGGTATTATTTATATATTTCACTCACTGTTCACACGGTCAATGCTCTGGGTATGTCGTATGCTGGATGGATTAACTCTCTATATTATATTAACTATGAATTTAACTTTCCGAACCTATATTTTTTTTTGTTGTTTTCTATATATATACATTATTATGGTATGCCCCATTACAAAACTATATATATATACATATTATATTCTGCTCCGTACAATACCACCTCTTTTCCGCATTATACATGTATATATATATTGAATATATTGTTGTTGCGATGTTAGTGTTGTTGTTTACTATATACATTATATATATACTACTATATATATACTATAATTATTATTACATACATATATATATCACTGTTAATGTTGGTGTTTTGCTGTTTACCTTTGATGTTTTGATGTGGATATGTTTATATATTATTATATATTACTCGTTGTTACCTTGCTGTTTGATGTTTGTCGTTGCACTACAAATATATTAATATGATAATATACGCATAGGCTGTCGCGGCCCAAAATCCTAGCTCACGTATACACACACGCACGTGCGATTCGTCTCGTATAAAGCCAAAAAAATCTATATATATGAACGATTCTCTGTCAAATCGAGAGGTCAAAAAATAGATTTTCTTGAAACTCTCGGAAAATGCTTTGCTATTCATTCTGGATATCCCTGAATTTTTTAGATTTTTTTGAACTATAGTTTTGGAGATATAAGAGGTCAAAAACTGAATTTTGAGCATTTCTTGCATTTTTGACGGATTTTCATTAATTTTTAACTCCTGAGGGAAGCATTTTTCACGAGAAACACAAAAGACCTTTTTTTTGTAAAATTTTCTCAGTGTTTCAATAAAAATATTTTCAAAGCTGTATGTGTACACTGTCATTCACATATTTCCAAATGAAACATTAAAATTCACACAATATCTCCACCAAAAAATTCATGGAGATACCTTTTTATTGTAAGAAGTATCTGTATAAATCCCAGACTGGGCCGCGATCATTTTATAACCTAAAAAAATTTATTTAGGTTTTGATTTAAAAAAAATTTTTTATACAGGTCTGAAAAAGTCTATGTAAGATATTTCGAAATTTGGCTTCGTTTTTGAGCTAAAAATTAATCAAAATTCTGAATTTCATGATGTAATTATATCAATATTAACGGATTTTTTTGCTTAAAAACGAAGTCAAATTTCGAAATATCTTACGTAGACTTTTTTTCTTGTAATTTTTCGTAGAATTTAACTATATTTTTTCAGACCTGT
>JAWWEQ010000045.1:13019512-13073869 GCA_035583055.1 Torymus tubicola
TTACAGATGTAATTTTATCAATATTATCGGATTTTTTTGCTCAAAAACGAAGCCAAATTTCGAAATATCTTACATAGCCTTTTTTTCTTGTAATTTTTCGTAGAATTTAACTATATTTTTTTTTGACCTGCATAAGAGATTTTTTTTAAATCAAAACCTAAATGAATTTTTTTAGGTTATAAAATGATCGCGGCCCATTCTGAGATTTATACAGATACTTCGTACAATAAAAGTGTATCTCTATGAATTTTTCGGTGGAGATAGCTTGGATCGGTTTTTTTCTGTGTGGATTTTAATGTTTCATTTGTAGATATGTGAATGACAGTGTACACATACAGCTTTGAAAATATTTTTATTGAAAAACTGAGAAAATTTTACACAAAAAAGGTCTTTTATTGTGAACTATACTTCCCTGGGGAGTTATAAATTAATCAATATCGGTCAAAAATGCAGAAAATGCTAAAATCTCCAACTTTGACCCTCTGCCACTAAAAAACTATAAGTGAAAAAAATCTGAAAAAATTTAGGGGAACTCATGGAAAGGTTACGAAGCGATTTAGGTGATTATAAAAGAAAAAAAATTTTTGACCTCGCAATTCCCCAGAGAACGACCCATATATATATATATATATCCTATCCAATTTTTCGAATTTACGAGGACCAAAAAAAGGCCAAAAATTTCGAGCTTGGAATTTGACTGCCCTGTGCATCCTGTGCGCATGACCTTCTTCATGTGTAATACATGTTCACCATTAAAAAAAAAAAAAAAAGCTGGACTGTACGTCAAGTACGCGCCTACGGTCGACACAAGCAAAAAAAAGAGTGGAGAAAAAGTCCAAAGTAATTCGTTGCATTGCGCATTTTGCACATATACACGTACGCGCGGACATACGTACACGTATCCACGTTTTTCCTGCAGCCGCCACCGCCGCGCAGCCCAGTCTCACGCTTGGAGTGCGCGCGTGTGTATATATATATACATACATATACATATGTATCATATGTATTATGCATCGCATATAAGCTTACATATCATGCATATGTATCTACTTTGTGCCGTATATAACTCGTGTTGCTCGTGCCACTAAAACCACCCCCTAATAACGATAACGCCGTCTCTCCTCTCTTTATACTCTCTCTCTTTCTCTCTCTTTTTCTGTCTGTCTCTCGTCGCTCTCTTTCTCTTCCTTTTTTTTGTTATTACTGTTTCTCTCATTCGCCGCGAATTTCCAGCCACGCCTACTCTGTAAAAAGTTACGTATTACACGAATGTTCGAGTACTTACCGCAATGTAGGTCGTGTCCGAAATGTTATTTGACTCTTTTTTCTCTCTCTCGAATTAACAGTTCTGATTTGATTACTTAAGTTTCTGCAATTTTATTATATATACAACTGTTTCTTTATTATATCTGTATCATTTATTGTCTTAAAATGATTCAAACAATATACATCACCCCCGCTGTATATACGTTACTTTACCAAGGGCCGGCGTCACCTATCACCCGCGACTAACAAACCTAATTGGCCGAGTTAATGCGCGAAGCTTCTTGTACACCATCTCACCACTATACCACTACAACCACTGCAATAACGGCCATTATACCACAGTGCAATCCGACATAACCTCAACGGCAAGCGATAAACTTAAGACTTTAATGCTAGACACGCTGCGTCCGTCTTCGAGAGAGACGACGTCCAAACGGAGAGCCGCGCAATTCTCTCACTCGTATATATATACCCATACACACACATATACACGCGTACACGTATATGGGGGTGGTTTGACGCTGGGTAATACATATTCTCACATACATGTATACGTATATGTATATATATGTAACACGTGTCCAAGCCATGCGATGATATGCGTGTTAGACGTGAAAAGGGGGGCGAATGGTTGACCGAATCAACCAAAGAATATTCCTTAATACAAGATGGATCTGCTGTTTCAGGATTGCACTCACCACACGAGGGTTTGGCCGGTGCATCCGGTCAAGGTATGTCCAGCCTGGCGTATTACCAGCCTGAGCATCCGGGCTCGGCAGGCGTCGTCAAGTACCCGGAGAACGGCCATGACACGCTCTCGGATTTCGTGACGTTCGTGTGTCAGGAAGCCGAGAACACTCAGCAACTACCCCAGGTAGCTTCGGCGTCTGATGTGCGCACGATTGACGATGATCCGTTGGCGTTGTTGTGCTTCGATGGAGTTGTTGGCTTCGATTTGTTCCTTTATCAGTAGATATATATGTATAAGTTTATTTTTTGCCATAAGCTAAAAGCTCTTTTAATGTCATCGACGCCAACGGTAATCCTATATCAAAGTTGAACTACTATTATCATTCTCCACTCGCCCCGGATCGATTGCACCCCTTCAATTCTTCTAACTTTAACTTCTTGTCAATGATGACACTTTTTGCTAGTGACAATCGCTCACTACAATTTTAAACCTAGATGTTTTCAAAATTTTTACTATAACCCCCGTAAAAGAAGCTTCCTAATCGAGAGAAGAAGCATGCTCGCGTATAACATGATAAAATCAATCCGGGGCGAATGGATGGGCCCTCGGCTCGTTGTGTGTTGATCGGTGGCGTGCAATTTCCAGACGCAACTCGCGGGCCCGCGGTCTGGCGTGCAAAAGTTCTCACAGTATTATCCGAGTTCGATGTTGCCACCCCCACCGCCGGCGCCAATGGCACGGCCGGTCGCCATCATCCGCTCGACAGGTGAACTCACTGCAAGTGGCGCCACCTCGCCGGCAAACTCTCAACCCTCGCCAACCGATCCCTCCGATATGGGTTCGAGTCAACAGCAACAGCAACAACAGCAGCAGCAACAACAACAGCAACAGCAACAAGACCAGATGGCAGCCGCAGCGGCAGCGGCTGGATTGGTTGGTAGCACATGTCAGACGTCTGTTGACCCTGGTGGACGAAAGAGTCCGACGAGGATTCTTGTCGCAGCGCCGCATACGAGTCGGGAGTATACCTTCGCGCATTTCCACTCGCAGCCTGGACAGGTAAGTTGGCAATGGTCCGTTTTGCATCTTAATAGAGGTCGAGTGTATATTTATCATTGTATTAAATTCGTATGTATGCCGTTGACAGTTGTAGATGAAAAATTATTGTAAAAGTTTTAGTTATATGCATTTGCCTGATTTTTGTATTTTAATAGAGTTTGAGAGAAAAAGCTATAAGTTATCGTTGTGAATGATAGTGTAATAATTTATCGGTTCACTACTTATATTTTTAATGGACGGCAAAAATAATTATCACGTATCTAATTTAAAACTGTAATCTAAAAGTCAAGTACCGTGTTTAGAAAGTGTAAAATTTTGGAGGCTGCTTTATCAGTGATTCTGGCTTCCACGATAGGGAAACGTTCTCTCAACATCGTTTGCGAAACTTTAAATAGGAGTTTCAAAGTATTTACTGTAATGTGCTTCGGTAAGCTGAAATGCGGTTAAAGTAGCTTAAACGATAATTGATACGTCCTACGGCGAATCTCTGTCACTTTAAATCGTAACTAGGCTTAAGTTTCGAAAGACACGTACTACAAGTTTTTACAAATTTAACCGTTTAATCTTTGAACTTTCAAGCACACTTAATCTTAAATTTTTCTCCTCCATTTAATTTCGTACCATCAATTCGCTGATCCGCGCAACTATTGATATTCTGGCATTTAAGTATCATGCAACAATACTTAACGACAATTATTTAATTCACAGCAAATCTTCACCTATCCGACCATCAGTTCGATGTCGGGCGTGATCTCGCCGACGAATCTCTCGCTATTCTCATCGCCTGTCTCGGTGACAAGGCCAGTGGCGACGCAACGCTCCGTCTCCAACATGCCGCCACGTTGGAACACAGCGCCCTTCATAAACCTCGAGGACGATTACAATATGATAGCGCCGATTATCGCGGGCACGGCGAGCGAGCCGCCCACCGCAATGGAAGAAGGTATAAAACATCCCTATTCTCATGAATTATTCATCCGAGCTTGGGATAACTTCGCGTCTCGACGTCGTCGTCGTTTTACGCGAAATTGGATTTCACCCTCCTTCCCCCTTTCTCCTCCTCAAATCTGAAAATATGCGCGATCCGCATGGACACAGGAGCTCGCGTTCGCCTCGTAAATATCAGGGATAAAGCTTTTTTTAAAGAGAGTTGAGTAATAGAGAAGTTAAGGGACGTTATTTTCACCCGTGGAGCCGCCGCCGTCGTCGGCTGTTCGTTATCCTTCCTGTTCGAATAGCGTAATGAGTTATCGATGGAGATGTCTGGTTGTAAAGTGTGAATCCAGTCCATTAACTTAAATGATATTTAAATTAATGAAGTTTACATTACGGTCTTCGTTGGATTTTATAGCAAACTTTACCTAACTTTTTACTTGTTCAAGATTGTAAAACCTATCCTTTGTTAATAAACACGGGGATTAACATTAAAGAACATCATATAAAGCCACTTTAAAGTATTGCAATAATCCGAATATTTAACATCCAATCTAATAACACTTGAGTGTCTAAACCATTTTCAAAGAAAATTTTATAATTTACATATTACAGAACGATACTTCCATCCCGTCCATACGAGCAGCGTCGTTGACAAGAATGGTAACGGCGGCCTAATGAGCACTGACCTCGGTGTGGGCGCCGATCCTACGACGCATCATCATCAGCAACAACAACAGCAGCAACAACAACAGCAACAACAACAGCAACAACAGCAGCAGCAGCAAGTGATGCAGGATAAACTCGGCAGGCCAAAGTCCCCCCCGTGACACTGGAGGACCGTCAGTTACGTACGGCCGTGTGATGATGCCCCGGATATGGCGCCCAATAGTCCCACGAAGGACCTATCCGGTTGCTCGTCGCGTCGCTGCTGCTTGGCCCGGTAGACGACCATCCGTATCTCTGGCGACGATTGATTACCAGTTTGCAGAAAATACTCACACACATACACACTCACACATACACACACAGATACTATATACTTGTACACAATTACGAGCTATGCTTCCAGTATAAGACCGTTCGTGCGTGACTAACGTGATCGAGCGGAAAAATTTTGTCAAAGGTCAAAAAAAGAAAAAGAAAAAAAATAAGTAAAAAAAAGAAGAAGAAAGAAAAGATAAATGAGAAAGAACGGCGAACCCTCTGGTTCCCTCAGCCCTCCCGATGAGCCTCGTCGACTTCCAATATTGTATCTACTACTATTACTACTACTACTTCGATTGTTTGAGCTGTCTGTGTGAAAATTTTTCGAGGACCCCGAAGTGCGGGCGAGCGAAACGCGCTCCCGAGATCGTCTGTATATATATATAATGACTTTTTGTAGAGATTTCGTAGACCTTTACATATATACGACTTTCGTACTCTTGTGCCAAAACAAAGAAAAAAAGTATAAACGACAAAGGGAAATCGTAGCAATAATGAACTTTTTCTATTTGTGACGAGATTAGCGTTTAATAAGGTTTACACGACGACGATGACTACGATGATGATAATTTTTCGACTAAGACATCTCGCGAGCTCACCGAACGCAACACGAGTTACTCGGAAAATTTTCACTCAAGGCACACGTAATATTACGTAGTACATAGGTTTTCGCTTGACGCGCAACCAAGCAATAATTAAGTAAAGCTCATTTCTGCGATGGTCACATATACACACACACACACACACTATAAAGAGTCTTGACAGTGCCACACAGTCTTCCAAGCCTCTCCGCTCGCGCATGGCCACATGTAATCTGCGATGCATGTAGATAGTTCAGTCGCTTGTACAATACACCTCGTATTCTCTCACACACTCACACATCGACCGACACTTTGATACTTGAACTCTCGAAAATTTAATAAGTAACATACAACGGTTAATAATGTATTACGGTTGATGTTGTCTAATCAGTTGACGTTAAGATGGATTGTGAGCAGTTAATTGATATAGATTACTTTATTTTACCAGTAACTCCAAAGCTTAGTAGAGTTTTAAATTATGAAGAACATGTAGATGATTTATTTTTGAAGACTACGTATAGCTTTTAATAAAAACATATAGTATCTAATAAAAATATAAAACGGGAATCAATTATTCGATTATACAGAATAATGAATTAACGAAAACACTCACAGAGAACTTATCAATCAATTAACTGCTTGCTCTAAAACGTTATCTGATAAAAGTATCAACTGTGTTTGACAGACCAAGTCTTTCAAACGATAATTATAAAAAAAGTTAAAAGCATAATAAGGCGATCCAAATGAAATAAAGAGTCACGGGTCTGCCCCCAAAAGTCAATATAAATCAAAAGTAGATGTAAAGTTAACCGATAAGCCTAGCGTTGTGTATAGTCGTGTGCGGGATAAACGTCAGTATTGCCTAACCTAAACTATAGTGATTTTTTGTTTTTCGTTGAACGAGAGAGTATATTTTGTACAAGAGGTGATAAACAAATGTGGAAATTTGATAATACGATAAGAGTAGCGCAATGCACACGTGTTGTGTGTGTCGAGAAAACGACTTGTATATTCGTACGAAAATATATAGAGTAAATTTAGTTGTGCTGACGGGGCAGAGGAATCGCAGGGGGTGTAGAGTAATGCAAAGGAACTTCATGATAAGTCATTAAAACTCATAGATACATGGTCTTCGAATTTGTAAAAAGTATCTGAACTTGATTTCAACAAGGTTGTAAAATTTCTTATGTACAAAATTTAGGTTTACGAAATCTTAAATGTTAAAAACATTATTTATTTTTAATTTGTTCAAAAGATTTTATTTTTTATGTTTATTGTTGAATAATAATTATTAGTTTTGTCGTGTAATGCTAATGTAATTAGTTAATTTAATGAAAAAATACGTGTGACGTCACAAGTGATTTCACGTGTGATTTCATATAGCTTTGAATTAGATTCATGCGTTATTTATTGTATAAAATCTATTATATTACATTTAAATCAAAATATAGCTAATAATATATAAAGAATAAATAATTGAAAGTGTATCTATAAGCTTTTAATGACTTTTACAATTAAGAAGCGGCGGGCATTATGTAAATGTTCATATGCCTAAAGCTCAGGCTAGTGCTAATACTAGTTAAGACTAGTGCAAACTAGTCAAAAGAGGCTGCTAGTTAGAAAAAATTAATATTAAAAAAAAATAACTTGTAGCTAACTTTTTCAGAAAAAAAGGTTAATCGAGAGTTACTTTACAATTATTGAGTCAACGATTAATTACTTGATAGCGATTGTACGAATTACGAAAGGATCATGAAAGTGGTGTTGGCGCAAAGGTATATAAGATAACTAAAAACACAACCTGCGGTTACGAGCAATAATAACGACATGCGTCATTATCTCTTAAGACTTTATATAAACGCCATGCGGTTTAATTTTGAAAAAAAGAAGAAAACTTTAAAAAAAAAGAACGTAACACAGAGACTACCTATCCTAAATGCTTCCAACGGCTGTTATAAAAAAGAGATACCGCGCAAAGTGATGAATAACCGTGCAAGTAAGCGACGATAGAAACAATGAAGAGAAGAGATGTACTTAAATGAAGAAGAAAATGCCCGCCCAAAAAAAAGATTAGCGAACAAAGCATATATTTCTTATTGAGTACAGAAGAAAATAACGTTATCCCCTTTCTAGAGGCTCAAGGATAATAATTCTTCTTCTTTGCCAGAATATACCGCTTTGACGAGAACGCGTCTTCGAGTAACTGAAAAATAAAAAATACGAATTGAGTTTGCGATTTACCGTAGAGTTTAAGGGTTGAGAAAGGTTGCACAAATAATTTTCCCTTTCCCCATTGTCATCGTTGAGGGTCGTGTACTTATTACCTGTGACGCTCGATCGTCGTTTATTTATAATCCGTAGGAAATGAGTTTTATAAATAGTACATACGTTGTTTATTATTAGAAAATATTATTTTAATTATATTATGTTACGGTTATTTTTATTTACTAGATAATTATTATATTGTACTTTTAATCGTATTAGTTATCGCTAATATGCGCATTGTATTATATTACGGATTTAACTTGGACTTCGTTAGCTTGGTTTGTTCAATTAACGGAGATACAATTTACAAAATATTGTTGATCGAAACAAAAGATATTGATCGTTTAATAGATTGTTGATTTTCTTATTCAATTCCTACTCTTCCTTTATTTATATCGCATTAACTACTGATATTCACATCACGGTAAGACACATTCATTTTTCGAGTTTGCTAAAGTGTTCCTTTGCTTGTAATTAACATTTTTATAATCTACTAATACTATTAATTAATAGCGCATCTCGAATAATACAAACTCGTTCCTAAACTTTTGTGAATGCGTGATTTTTATAGTTAAACGTGTACGTTAATAGTGCTACCGATGATCCATAATGGGGAATCGAAAAGTTTGCGACAACATCTTCTTAATCGCTGTATTTCTTTTTTTTCGTTTTTTAAGCATTTTAAGCAAAGAAAATGTACTAATTCCGAGGTAGTGGCAGCAGCTTTAACTCCAATAATGATAAGTTCATTAGGTACCACGGTGCTATTATTATATTATTACAGCGTATTGTAATCGACGTCGGTGGCAAATACTACTGCTGCTGCCACTCGCGAGTTGCTAAAATAACTCCTAAGTCTATTACTAACACTATTACATCTATACTGCTCTAGAATAAACTATAGCTTTACTTCTATTGTTAAAGAAGCATTGCGAATGAAGAAGTGTTGTCTATCATAAACTAGTATTCTTAATATTTATTTTTCAAAATTCGGCTGAAATATAAATGAAGCTAATATCTCTTTGACTTATTAAATCGTTGAAAGCATTGCACAGTTTTTTTTTGTATATCAGATGATTTATAATATGATTTCATGACTGATTTCAAAACTTCTAATAAATTAATAATTTACTATGTAATTATATTAAAGGACATATTTTTTTTAAATTTGCTAATAAGATAAACGTAAATATTACTAAGAATACATTTCTGTGGTAGATAACATTTCGACCTAAGAGATAAATTGAGACTACCACCATCACCACCACTGCTATACTAACTCTACAACTGTTACCACCACTTCTGTTATGAACTATTATTACTAATGCGTTATAAAGAAGCAATTTATTACTATATAAAATGGCTACAGCTCCTATATATATACTCTACGCTATACTTTAAAACTGCTACAATTTCAAATATCACTAGGCAAAATGAAATTGTAATACTATTACTAGTGACATAAACTTACGACTGCTATGTACTTTCTTAAATACAGTTTACGGAAAACAGTGTACATATTATATATAATTTTAAAAAATGTAACATTAACGAGCGACGTAGGTAAAATGAGAAATGACGAGGCGAACCGAGTTTTCATTTTGAATATATTTAAAATATATTTACGCCTTTATTGAGCGATAAAAAAAGGGCTCAACGGGAAATTCGATCTAGAAAAAAAATATTATATATACGTTTATAAAATGGCCGAGGAGATCTAGCGTATTATGTAAAGGTTAAATACGTATGCATAAGGTTCATATAGAGAATATAGTCGCGAGAAAAATGCTAATATAAATAATGCCAAGCAGCCGAGGTAAGATAGCGAACAATACGAGAGAAAATACAATAAGTACGTGGTATTTTTTATTTAACGAGAAAACAAATTGTCTTCGTTGTATCAAACCAAGTTTATTCGGTGCAGAAAATGTTGTTCGAATGTCTGTATAAGAAAAAAAAATAGGGTGGTCCGGGATCGCGTTTATTAATAATCAATTATAATAACGAAATTAATTTTTTCCTTTACATCGAATATCCATATTTTTTGCTTGATATTGAGGAGTAGTAGCGAATTATATACAAGTATTAATAAGAATAGGAAAGCTTGTGAAACAAAATCGTGCCTTTCATTTTCTAATTTTTAATAATGTGTTCTTTCACTGTCGACGATGATAAACTAGTACTCAGTATTTATACATACATAATAAAAACTCGTGAGAAGTTCGAGATTTTTAGTTTGTGAGACTATTTTACGCTTATTTGCTCGTTTGAAGGCTAATAAACGCGGAAGTTACCGAGGCAAAATAACTTCAACGCAAAATCGAAGTCTGAAATTCCGAAAGTGTAGATGATAGATGAAAATTTAGTTGCTTTGAATTCGTTTAAATTGATGCTGTAAGATTTATTTTCTCCGTGAATCAAGTCAGAATTTTCGGAGACATTAGTAGCAGTATAAGAGCGCGGTCGCGATAACTTCAAAAGTCAAATACGTAAAACTTTTTATAACAAATGTATATTTACATTATTTTTAAAATACTAATTTGTGATTAGTATTCAAATAAAAAATCAAATATCATTATCTTTTAAACTCTGTTTGCTTAAAAACTTATTGATTTAAATGTTTAACGTCAAAGAGCACGGTAACACCCTGACGGCAAGTATATTAAAAAATTGCTATTTTTAAAATTTTTATATATTATTCGGCTTTATTTTATACAAAATTTATATGTCAAAAGTATTTCAGTAGGAGAAAGATAGTAATATTCGATTTTTTAAAATGATTTCTTATACATTTGTTTCGTTATAAAGAATTGTGAAAATTGTAACAGAAGGCTGACAGTATCCAACCCGTGGATACGGATAAGTTGTAAGGTTGAAAATGACGCGATAACCGCGTCAACTCGAGAAATAAATCCTTTCCTTTGCGTTAGTAGATTAAGCCAATTGTAACACTAGTAGTTATTAGCTCCAATTCCGTTAAATGCTCTATACAAAGAAAAAAACGAACAACTGAAAGCAAATCAATTCAAAATTTAATGGAGCTGTAATAAATGAAAAAAAAATTAGTAGGACGTGTGAATAGTATGCGATCGCCAAATATTGGACATATACCCGAGGGAAATTTTGTATAGCGTCTCGAGCTGCCTTGAACCGAAAGTGCATTATAAAAATCGTTCGCTCGACAGGTCGAGAGTGAGATGAAAGACAGGCGCGCATTCTCGATCGAATCGACGACACGAGGGTTTTTCTACATAAAAAGTAGTTTCACGTATAGACAAGTAAATTTAACGATAAAAAAAAGTAATAAAGTAATAACAGTGAACGTAGGTAAAAATATATTATTAATAAGGCCGCAGATATACAAGTACGTAGAGTAGTTTCGAGCCGTGCTTTTATTCATTTTTAAAATCGATTTGTGATACATTGAACTGACATTTTTCAAAATGAACATAACTCAGAGGAACAACATTAAAAAAAAACATTTAGATAGCAGGCTTTAAAATCTACTCTATAGATCATTGAATGAAGGATTCATATAGCAATTTAATATTAACTTTTACCAATTTGAAATATTGAAGTCATTGCTATTTGAATTACTATAAGTTAATAGCAACAATTTACGTTTACTTGTAAAATTCTCATATTAATTACACGCAGTCAATAATCGAAACCTATATTCTATTATAAATTATATTGTCATTTTGAAATTGATTTTGATTATGATTGCTGTTTAAGAACCAGTGTCGATAAAACGTCGATTGCATTTTTATGAATTTACTGTTGTAAATTTAAGTATTTCAATCAATAGCAGCCAATCAAAAAGAAAAAAAAAGAATAACTGAAATTTCAATGATCCATATGGTATTTTAACATAAAAAAATAAAACGTCACATTTCGATGTTTCTCGTTTCCGCCCAAGTTCGCACGTTCGATGGATTGGACAATACTCAAATATCCAAGAAAAAAATGTTAATAATCCGATATAAGCACGGTTCGAACCTTCGGATAGCAATGATATATAATGTATATCGTAATTGACGAATATAGCCCCGGGCCACCTCCGCAAACGAAACCAAAATAAAAAAAAAAACAAATAACATACACGCATATACACGCATAGCACAACGAACTTATTACGAAGAGAATAAAAGTTTGTACGAAAGATGTAACCGAATATACATACGGAGTCATTAACTTGGAATTGAAACGAATGAAACTGCAAGAGAGAATAAGAGCATGAAACATAATTCGATTAATATTCCTATATAACTGTAAATATTCCATTTTTCAGTGATTAAATTTGATAAAGACAAAACAAACGACGCGTTTCATTCGGGTTGCACTCCACGTTTCTGACGTTATAAGAAAAACCCGCGAAATTTGTATCCTCACGAGGCGAAGTTATGATATTTTGTAAGTGCGATGCGCAAGAGTCGAGGAGAGGACGTATAGTCAAATTATCGTATAACGGCAGTTAACCAATTGAAAAAAAAAACAGTAGTGAGACGCGTATTATACAAGCAATTATACGTAAAAAATAAAAACAAGTATGCAATTTTGCAAATATAGGGTTAAAGAGGAAATAATGTTAACTACAGATGAGATATAGCGACGAAGAGGTGCATAAGCGAGCTAATTTGATAAGATAAAAATAAAAATACGTATAGACAACGTTGTTGCGTTGAGTGAGTTACTCATATAAGTAACAGCGGAAATAATAACGAATACTAATAAAAAAAAATACAGTATGGCAACAATAATATTAATAATAATAATAAACTTTAACGATAACGATGATTAAAAAAAAAAGAAAAAAAATACAGATGAAGTAACTGACGAGAAAGAGACGATAGTGCGATTACGGCGTTATATATATACAACTACATTATACATAATGATAAATTATATATAAAACACAGTGATATATTTATCGAATATTTATTGAGCAATACAGATTATAATATCAAACCAACAATAATGGGAGAATTAAAAGAAAAAAAACATAGGATATGGGTAGCGAAATTGTACAAAGCATTGCGAGAACAGATATACAGCAGTTTAAATAAACAAAAAAAAGGAAGCAGAAAACGCGAAAAAAGGGGAATAGGGGGAGGGGGGAAACGAAACACACATACTTCGAGTTTCAACGACTCGGTCTGACGCAAAAACGTGAGCAAAAGGTAAAGAGACGGAGAACGCGAGTGCATGCTTTACTTTTACTTACTTCTTTATTTTTTTTTCGTAATTCTTTGGGACATAAATTTCGCGCGCACACGCGTGCGCTTGTATACGCAATTCGAATGGAAATTAACCTCGTCGGATCGAATTTGAATTTGACAAATTCGCGGTTGCGAAATTCCGAGTGTATATAGCGAACGCATTGTAAAGTGAAACTATATACATATATATATGTACTGAAATTTTTTTGTATCCGCAGGTGAATTTTATCGAGTAACCGAAAATTCGATAGAACGTGATGTGTTTACTTTTTTTAAATTTGACACGTTAGTGAATTTATCGCCCAAAGAGTTACACGACGAAAGTATATATAGTCCTATAAATATATTATATATATAAACGATTTATAACCATTTTTCTTTGGCGTTTACGCTTGACGAGAAGAAAATAAGGGAACCGAAAGTTACGATGGTCGTCGTTTATTTACCGATTGCTGACGAGGTTCATTGTATATCAGGGATTAGACTAAATTAGCACAAAGAAGACAAAAAAAAGAAGAAAAGGACGAAATTGACGACGTGACATGCAGGAGAAAGAGAAAGAGAATGAGGCAAACGGACGAAATTTATATATAAATATATAGATAAGCGGGCGAGGGAGGAGATATTAGGGTGGTGATAGTGGTGGAAACGAGCTTGGTGATAACGACGTAACGTAATTAACGAACAAATAAAAAAAAAATAATAAGAGAGAGAGAGAGAAAAAAAACAAACTATAGAGCAGGAGACCTCGCGAGTGTCCTGAGGGTGAGGATGTGAGATAAAGGCTGTCCCTTCGACGTGTCGCGCGAGATTTACGACGAATAAAATTGATGACAAAATGAGGAGAAGAGGATGAAGGGGGGGGGGGTATAATAAAAGAGTCGATGGGTTTTTGTCACTTTACCGCGCCAACGATACGTTGTGTCCATACTGTCTCAATTAACAATTATGTATTATATATCCGACAATATTGATTATTAAAATTCTTAATACATAAAGGCTGTGTTGTTACTTAACCGTTTATACATTTTCAAATTTTATTTTGAAATTATGCGTTTTGCTTGTCATTTTCTAGGCTTTTTTTATCATACCTGAATAAAAATAAAATAATTATAATTTATCTATAATTGATAGAAATAAAGTACTGAAATAGCATCATATAGTTACAAGAATTTGAATCTGTCGATAATGGCGGTATTCGTTGTACCATGAGACGAGTAGTATTGAAGAATTGGGTAACTTTTTACGTTTACCTACAGCTGGTACGCTCCATTTTACCCATACCTGATATATGTTCTAATTAAAAATCTGTAAATGTAATGGATGTTTTATTGAAGTCATTATTAAAATAGTAACTTAGTTTTAGGTGAATTAGGAATTGAATATATTATTATGTCTTATTATTATTTCAAGAATTACATTTTTAAGTGAACATGGAAATTCCCGAGATAAGAACAACATATAGCGAGGTTTGTACATGGATAGGATTCTACCGCAATTATAAACAACAAAAAAATAGAATATTACAAAAATTTTGTTTAACAATAATTTTATTGTCCAGAACTACAAGAGGAAAAACATACCAAATTTTAAACAAACACGCACATATTTGTTTATATATTTTCAAAGTGAATCTTCAGATAATGAAGAAATACTATATCATTTTTCAGACTAACCTGGTTACGTATACATTTTTTCTTCTCATTTTTTAAAATACCTCCAAACTCATATTATAAACTTTAAATCCCCAAATCCTGGCACATCGGACACTTCTAGCCATAAAATATCACATTTACATAACCGACGATACGATAGTCAAGATTATAACACATAATACCACTTCATTGTCCTACCATACTCGTGTTATTAATACGAATGTCAGCTCTAACGACGCGGCAATCCAAAAGCGTATATCCAAGCGGCGGCCCTTATCACTTTTTGCAAGCACTCGTTACCTTCGTCCCTCTCTGCATAAACCATCGTTACCTCGCTCACGCCCATATATATCCCATTTTAACGGGGCGCGGACACGCAATGTATGTTCGCGCTTTCTCTCTCTCACTCGCACTCGCTCGCTTGCTCGGCTGCGCGAAATCAAATCGCTTTCCGCGAATTCAAAGCTGCCGCTTGCGCACGCGCGAGCCTTTCATGTACGTCTCAATTATCTTTATGTAAATTTACTCAGTTTTGCGGTGTGGGAAACTGCTGGCTAGAGAGGGAGAGAGAGAGAGAGAGAGGCCAATGCCTTCGGGCGCGTCAAGTGTGCGAGATGATGAGCGACGACGAGCTGACGTTTCGGGGTTGGTTGGTTGGTTGCTATACGGTGATTAGCTGTTTGTGCGCGCGCGCTCTGATGGTTAAATTGTTGTTCAGAGAGAGAGAGAGAGAGAGAGAGAGAGAGAGAGAGAGAGAGAGAGAGAGAGAGAGATGTTTGAGAATTTAATGATGTAAATGATATTTTGAGATTCAATGGGTTGGTTGCCTGTATTTTTTATTTATTTGGTTTAGTCGCATAAAGCATTAGACTGTCGTTAATATTGAAAAATGGTAAGATTTAATAGTATTGCAAAAGTTGATGTAGCCATTAAACAATTTAATTTAAATGGCATATCGTTATAATATTGTAAAGCGATTAAAAAAGGTAAATCAACCTTAGAATTTTGTGTGGAACAAAAAGATGAACTATTATTGAATTGTCCATATTTATTAAATTCTTCTAAACGAGTTTGCAGAATCGTATGAAAAAAATTCTGCTCAAAGTGGTTAAATTAGTCACAGTTACTTTGTTTCTTATTAAAAAAAGATTTGGCTAGTTTATTTTGACTTAATCATAATAATTATTTGAAAGAGAAATATTTTTAGCATTCTACCGCTCATGGCGCGCAAGAACGAGAGATAAAATTTCCATTACCTTGTAATGAAACTCGATTGGATAGTCCTGTATAAATTTCTGCTTACGAATAGCAATGCTTTTCAAGTTGTTTTTTTTTTACATCACAGTTTACATTAATGTAGAAACAGTAATTACGCTCTTACTAAGGAAATTCAGGTATATAAACTTTTCCATTTTTATACTTTTATGGTTCTCGTGCGCAGTTAAGATTAATAATTTTTAATATTGATAATATTATATATACGCATATATTTCATTTGTACTTCGGATTTCGGATATTATATAGGAATTATTACAAAATTTAGACAAAATTATATTGTACTATATAAGCCTGTTCAGCATGTAATCCGCTTATGTTATAAGTACATCGCGATCGGATTCGAGCGATTTTCAGTAGGTCACACGTCGCCCTTACACATACTCAAACGCCAGATTTTGATATTACAAATACATATATATATAAATACCTATATCTCGAATTTGTATTGAGAACAACGTATATAAAAATGCTATTATAGTATATCGATAGGCGGGTCAGTACAAGAGATTTTCTCTGTGCCCATCTGTCAAATCGCGCGTATTATAGATGTCATTATTGCCGTTATAATTCCCAGGGACGTACAATGGATTTGCTGACCACAACCCGAGGGGCGTTCCCGAGAAAAATCTTCCATTTTCCCGCTCACTGTAATAAATCGATATAGAAAGTATATTAATCCTAGGGTTGTATATATATAAATTTATGAAGGTAGATTCTCGAATGCATTGTTAACAATGCCAAATTATGTCTAGCAACAGATAAACAATTTCTGTATAATGTGAAAATATTAAAAATCATAAGTATATGAAATCTTTATTATACGTGATCAAATATTTCTGATCTTTCATTAATTTTATTTCAGTGCGAATTTAACAAGTATATCTGTGGTAAAGTTCACGAAAATGCAACAGGAGTAAATAAATTATCATGTTACAACTCAAATATCTACAAAAATTATTTCCTTCAAACCCTGCACTCACCACCAACACCCACAATCATCCTCACCACCAAAACCATCGATTAAGATCTCCACCTAACAAAGACAGCGTATGCTCTATCTCACCACCATCACTACCACCCAAAAAAAAAAAACACTTGCACGGTGCAAGAAAAAAGAAAATAAAACAAGGGAATTCCCCACAATATTCCAAAAACAAAAGAACCGAACCCTACCACAGCAACAGTCTCATATATATACTCGTATAGCCCTTATATACAGTAGGCGTGCAACGCTTACGTCCATGCTATATACGCACACAGCTCTATATATACGGTGGCAGTGCGGCGGCGGCGGCGGAATTGCACCTTTAATCAAGATTTCTACCAATTTGCGCGCGAGCGCCGCCGACGGCGCGAAGACAAAGCCCATTGTTGCCGTAACTGGTTGGGGCGCTTCAAGTGTTCGCAACTCTCTCAAGCGAACGCCGCGCGAGTACCATGCACACGCGCGCAGCAGAGAGTAAGTATATATATATATATATACGTATATATTGTATGTGTGTGTATAGTCCGATGCGCCTGGTGCACGACGCCAGATGGCTGAGCGCGACATTCCGCTGGCTCGCAAGCGAACGAGCGCTCGCGCGTATACTCTCGTCAATTTACATAAGTTCAGCTGAATCGAAGCCATTAGCGGACAAGAATTTGGCCGCGTAATGAGTTTTGAAGAAGTTTTCGAGTCTTCCAAGAGAGACTGACAGAGAGAGAGAGAGAGAGAGAGAGAGGGGGTGCTAAATTAGTCTTGACTTGGTAAGGAGGTTGTGCATCAGTTGTTGTTATAAAGTAGGAGAAGGGATGGGGCAAAGGAGTTGAGGTAGGTTGCGGTAGTTTATTGCTAACTTTAGATTATATAGTGTAGTAGGTGGATAATTTTGCGTTAGCTTAGGATGGATTTTGACGATGGATCGCAATGTAAAGAAGTATGAATAATATTCCTGGTTGAAATTCAAAACATTTTATAACCAACAACTGATGATTTATTTTAGAGCTGGTCATAAAATGGGAATTTTTCTCTTGTCCAGTTTCTGACTCCTATTATTTGGCCATGTAATAGATTGAAAAATAGAATGAGTTTTTCGAAGAGACAAGCACAACCAAGTTCTTGAGTATTTTAAAGGTATTAAAACTGATCAGTTTTTTTATAGTCTGAAAATGTTGTAGTGATTACAGAAAATATTATGTATTTACTCTCTACATTAAGAAACTACATATATAAATTGGGTCCTTATAGATGAATACATACGAAAGTCACTAACGGGCATATCACTGATAACAACCTTGATTGCACTAATTTACCTGCAAATATTCAGAATCATCTTCATTGACCGAAAGATAAAACTCTGGCCAAACAGAATTACCAATACTCTCGCTTATATATTCGCTATACCTATATACACACTGAAGACATTGAGGCACAAAACGCCCTCCAACCCAATAAGATCCCAAACTCCCGCAAGGTTAAAACCGAGCGACTCAGCCATATTATACCTTCTCTCTCACGAGTGTACACACGAACCTCATCCATCTACACATATCCACATACATTCACCGAAACCAAACGAATAGCATATAGTAGGATTCCCTCGATGTCGCTTCCGGCGCACAGCGACGACGACGTCGGTATATACTATCTTGCTCTCTCTCTGCCGCGTACGCTGCACTCGAGCGACGCGCGTGTGCCTTCGGCTGCTGCTGCTCGCTCCTATGTTTGTGTTTGCTAATTGCGAATTGTCTGGCACTGCGCGCGCGGAGGAATGCTCAGACCGAGGAAAAGACACTATATAGGGGGGACGACTATGTGACTGTCCCTCTGGCGTGAGCGTATATATACTTTTACGTCCTCGTTTCGCGAATATTTCGTTTTTTGCTTTGTAGGAGGAAAGGGTAAGAAGAGAGGAAGAGAGAAATGGTGGAAAGACTTTCATCCGCGCGGCCTTTTTAATTATGCCGACTTTTGCCACCCTTGCACAACGCGGCCTGTTGTTGTCTCAAAGAGAAGAGAGAGTGCGCGCGACGGGTTGAGAAGAGACGAATCGTTTCGAACGTGAGGTTTTCCAAGAGTCCCGATGCTTATGTGTATGTGTGTGATGTTGGGTGCTTGAAAACGAAGTTTTTTCTTGGTGCAGCGGTTGTAGCTGCGGGGTCTATCGTTGGGTTATGGTGGGTTAAAGGTTTGGTAATGATATATTGTATTAGGTCATCGATTGCTATTTCCTAACTGTATATTTATAGATAAATGAATATTTGTCCAGGTCTTTGACTTCATTTTATAACAGTGAAGTTGTATATAGCTGGAGGCGTTAGTGTAGCTTAATGGGATTCATTAAAATGTAATTGAAATTCGATTATCCCAGTTATCACTAGGTTGATTTTAAAGACATAATATAGTCCGATTACTAAGTGAAGTTAAAACGGGTAGCAGTTGTTCTTTTGAAGTCGATGAATGTGCATCAAGAACATCATCCGTTAAAATTAAAAAAAAAAAAATTTTCTTTGTTCTATATATAAAATGTTCAAAAAACTTTACTCCTAACAGTGTCTAAATATCACTTTATCTACAAACCAAAATCTTGGTAAGTGAATATACACTATACATATAACGTAACAACAATAATTTATCTCCGCAAATTTTCGACCACAATACAACCGCATAAAGATCGCAAAAAGCTGAACTTTCACTGCTAACAATGCTCATACTCGTTCCTCCTTTCATTACCACGTATACGCTTGCTTCTCTTTCGCTCTCTTCCTCTCTCTCCTCTTCTTCTTCTTCCTCTTCACCACTGCTTACCAACACCTGGCCAAGCCTAAGCGCACTCGCGCGCGCGCAACACACACACAGAGAATACGTCTAGCCTTTTCTCCTCTCGTCTTCTTGTATACCGTCCTTTTCCGGCGACACACTCGAGGTTGCCTCGTGCACCCGCCGCAGGCCAAAGGAGAGAAAGAGAACCGATATATATATATGTATATTGCGCGTGCGTTACGCACTACTGCTGCTGCTGCTGCTGCTGCTGCATGCTTTGTCCTGGAAATCCGCACTGGATTAGAGGATTAGCAGAATGTACGTCTTTTTTAACCCTTTGATGCTCAGTTTTGCCGATGATGGTATATATAGTGGCTGAGGAATCAGGGATACGAAGTGGTCATAATAGGATTGAAGGGAGTATATTATACGATGTGAATGTGTTTAGTCGGTATGATGAATTGATGGAAGCGGGGTTTATGGATGTTTGAATGGTAATGCGGGGTAAGATGATGTTGAATGATTTTTTTTAGTTTTATAAGTGTTTATGGATATGAGATTTATATATGGTATGATAGATAAATAGATCTATGGATAGGAGTATGGATTGAAGAAAGAGTTAAAATATTGCTTTTGTTTGTAATACGAATAGAAAAGACGTTATTTTACCTTATTATTAGCTACCACACCGAGACAATTAGATGTGTAAATGCAATCGATATTAATGAACGTATGTCAGTAACCAATAAATTGACGAAATCTCTGAAAATTACAAAAAGATTACGATGACAAGTAGGTACATCTCGTTAGAAATTCAACCTCCATGTATATTCCGCGCAATATGAAAACTTGTAAACTACACAAGATGAAAGAATTTCCAGCGTAGACAACGCGGAAACGAGCTCGAGAAGACGTGCGTATACAATAAGCGAGTTGCAGATAAAAAGAGAGAGAGAGAGAGAGAGAGCGAGATAGGAAACCCACGCGAGAAATAAAGAGGGAAAATCTGTTGCCACCCCCGCGTTGCTTGTACACTGCTCGTTCTCTCTCTCTCTCTCTCTCTCTCTCTCTCTCTCTCTCTCTGGCGAGGGTGAGCTCGTGGAAAGACATATTGTTTGGTTCAGTAATTCCTCGCGTTATTTCCACTGTTTGCTTTTTATCATTGTAAACTGATATATTGTTTCAGGGGGATCTGAGCGCGTAGAGGCGCTATATATATGTATATGCTCTTGCTCTCGCTCACTCGCTGTTCGTATAACATTCCCTTCTCTTCTTGTATATATACTGTGTATACATATAGCTGCGCGCGTGCGCGAGAGTTGTATTATATATGCACGCAGGGATATTAGGGCCACGAGAATATGAGTATTCTTTTGTACACTGTTCTCTGCGAAATGTTACAGAATTGTAGTTTTACGGATATAATCTGTGTATGTGTGTGATGCGAGGTTTGATGTTTTGGTAAATTTTTGTACGAGAATTGTTATGCAGATACGGTTTGAAGGACACGGAATTTGAGTTGCTTCGTTATATAGTAAGGAGAAAAATTGCAGGATTCCAAGTGAGATTATTTAGCAATGAATGTGGAGTTTCGTAAGAGAATTATACAAAAGTATAGGTTATATATCATGCTTGCAATGAACATTGACCATGACGTCCTTATATAAATATTGAATTTGAAACACGCAATCTATAAAACCTATCTTGTCATTTGCAATGTATAGCAATACGACATTTAGAAAAAAAAATTAATCAACTTATAAATGAGGAAATTATTCAAATGAATTATTATAATTTTTGCTAATACTTAATATACATGAAATAAGTATAGTATAATTGACTTTTGGACAGTTTGAGTTGAATCTCTTTTCTTTGTACTATGGTTAGCGTTACGTCAGCTAAAGTAGCAGTTTGTGCCGATAACTGTTCAATCAGTTTTATAAGATCATGATTAAAATCTTCCAGATACTCAGAGCAATAATATAAGTTTTCCAAGTTTTACAATATAAACAGAGCACTTCCCTGGTAGAAACGTTAACGATGCGTTACAGTTAATTGTTAGTCAATTTTGGAGTTAAAAACGACACTCTATATCATTATTTTATTGTTAAAGATAAATATTTACTTATTATTCATAAAATCAAATTCCATTTTCAATATTTAACATGTGATTATAATTTTCGATACTTTCAATAATGTTTAAAAATTTATTTAGGTCGAAAATGCTTCCATTTGATTAACGTGTTAACCAACGAAAATGGTTAATTTTCTACCAGGGATTTAAAACGAATATATTCCAAACAATAATGTTATCAAATTAGACTAACAACAACCGTTACTCCTACATCAACAGTACACACAACAATATCAAAAGCATATAAGCTTAAAATAATCTAATTTTGCTAAATCGAAACTTTAAACAATCATACGAAAGCATTTTACACTTATACCTCTTTCTCTCTTTCACACACCACCTCACCCCCATTCACACGAAGTGTTTGCACGCGCGGCGTCGTCGGTGCGGCTTTCTTCGCGCGCTTGTCACATGGCGTGCTGCGCGCGTGTGTGCATTCTCGCGCGCCACTGCGACACGTGCGGCGCGGCGCTTGTTGCAGGGGGCAAACAACAAATTAGAGAGAAAGAGCGCGCGGCGGATTCAACTTCGAATCCCCCGCGTGCGTATATGGTCATTGTTCCCGTTCGCGATAAGTGCGCTTATGATTTCTGGAGGATGAGAAAGAGAAAGAGTGGGCGCTATACATTGCGCGATTGTGTAAAGAGCAGCGCGGTGCCTTTGATGCCGATTGTTGTTGATGATGATGATGATGAGTCATTGGTGTGGAGAGGACTTACGAGGATGAATGTAGAAAAGGATCGTGAAGGATTCTTATTTAATAGGTGAAGATTTGTTTTTGATGAGGTACAATGGTATGGGTATTTTCTTCGTACTCTGTATTGGTGTTACATCAAAATTGAAGGAATGAATGGTTGGAGAAATTTTTGTTGTCCCTCTTATACATTAAATTATTACTTTGTATTATAAGTTTACAACTATTAGAAACATTATTTTAACGATAAAGTAATATTTACCGACTACAATATTCAGAACAATTTATCTCCATCTCATGTTCGGGATTCCTGTTATATAATAAAAAATACCTGTATATAACATTTTCGAAATTCTTATTCAATATTTATTATTTATTATTTATTATTTATATTGATTCAACTTCAGCGGGGAACGTAATATAGCAAACATTAAAATCCATAAGGAAAAATATTATCGTTTCAATATCTCTCAGCATTTTTTTTTGACTTACAATTCGAAAATAAAGTTCCATTGTATAGCTAACATTGTTCTCTGAAATCCATAAAAATATTTAAAACTCCTGCTCTGAGCACAAAGCAGGAAGAAGCATCCAATTCCCTGACATTCGGAAAATGCCCATAGACTATACACACGCATAGTTCACGCCAACCGATCTCTTCACGCCACTGCTAAATACCATCTCCCTTGTACACTATACCTTTCTCTCCCTTCCTCTCTCTCTATCACCCTGCTATCTCTCCGAACAGCATTCCGTCATCTCTCTCGCATACACTCGCGCCAAAAAGGACGACGACTGCATCGGGCGCGCTCTCGCACAGGCAAAAGGGAGAGCAAAACCGCCCTCCCTTCGCTAGGCTCTTTACCCCCTCCACTCTACCTAACTGTACCGTTAGGTGGGGAGTAGTACGCTCGGATTGGTTGAAGGTCACGAGACGAGGGTGGCGCGTCGAGCGTCCTATTGGTTAGTAGCGCGTCCATGCCTGCCGGCTGCCGGCCACTCGTCGTCGTTGCACGCGTGCGAGGGGAGGAAGTGCGAGGCCCGGCAGGATATACCTTGCTTGACGTCTCTCTCTCTCTCTATCTCTCTTACTCTCGCTAGAACGCAGTTATACACTGCGCCTTTTTTGGTCTCGTTCTCGCACGAGTTTGCGTCTCCATATATATGCGCGCGTGTATATGTGTGTGTGTGCAACCCAGAGGTTGTGGGGGCTACGTCTTTTTGTAGGTGGTAGCGCGCGCAGCGGTGAAGCTCGGCTGCACACTTTCCTCGGCTTTATTCGAAATGGCCTTTTGGAGAGAGAGCGAGTGAGAGAAAGAAGGTGGAGTTGGCTGCTTTTGGAAGATGATTTTTTGGTTTTAGCTGCGGGAGCTTGAAGAGATGTCAAGAATTTAAGGATTATTTATTTGTTTCAAATGCTATTTTCAGTTATTTCATTGGTCATTACATTTTTTTAAATAAAATATATAAAAAATGTTTCTTTTGTTAAGTAATAAAGCTTTATATTGGATTACTTTTATCATATATTTCAATCGTAAAACAAAGATGAAAAGTTACTGCATTTATTGTAAATTAATTAACAGTTACTTCTGTTCTACTCCGGTAAAAATGATTATCAAAAATTTTCTATTTAACCATTAACAATAATATTCTGCTTATTTGTTTCATAATTATATATACCAAATCAAGATAATTTTTGGAATTTTCATTTGATAGCGCTGATGTTTTAGTTATTACATTATGTTTACATTATTTGTTATACATTATGTTATTATTACACATTAATTTTCGTTTATAATGTTTAAAACATCTTAAATATTTCTATACCACTGTAATTCCATACAGCTAACATCACAGATAATAATCTTTAATCAACCATCCAAAACTTCTATATATGTTTCTGTACTTCAACTGTATAAAGTCAACTAGAAGTATAAAAGCAGACAGACGATCCCTCCTTTATTTATTTCGCCAGCTTTCAAATTCAGTTTTCAACCTCTTATCTCGCCTCTGGCTCGCCCGCACGCACGCAACTCTCTGTGCGCGAGCTTGCAATGGTCATTTCTCGGGCGCGCGCAGCTCGAGTTCTACACCCGCGCGGCATTATCTCCTCTCTTGCGAGCTCCCTCCTCTAACCCGCGCCATTCCTATCTCTCTCTTTCCATCTCCCTCTTTTCGCTATACACGCGAGATAGAGTGAGTGAGAGAGTGAGTAAGAGAAGGAGAGAACTCGATTCAATGCACTTCGCCGCCACCGCGCCTTTTCCCTCAGCGCGAGAATGACCGAGTAAATACGAGGAGACGACGGCGATGTACATATATATATACGTACGTTTGCGCTTTGATGCTCGGCTATACGCGCGAGAGCTCGCTTTTTGTCATGACGACTGAGAGAGTCTCTATCTCTGGTTATACGCGTTGCCTTTTACGTATACGCTATGTGTGTGTGTGAGGGGGGGATTGGAAATTCCTTTGGGCGCTCTCGTGCGCTTTTTTCCTTGTTTTTTTTTTTGTTGAGGGCGAACGAGAGTGATGGGGGGATTTCGTGTCGTTTTAATTGGGCGTGGAGAGGTGGTAGTGGCGGTGGTGATGATCATAATGATGATAACGATGATAGGGAGGGGATGAAATGGTCGCTGTTTATTAAAATAATCGAGAGAAATCGAGGGAACGAGCTTGATTAAAAAGTCATCGAATTTTAATTAAATGATTTTCCTGATGAACGCTCAATGATGGCATTGAGATTTTTCTCGTGCGTTTATTATTATGCTTATTATATGATTTCTTTCTTTCTTTTTCTTTTTAGTAAACGGCCTTTATTGTAAAAAAAGTCTTATAACATGAAAAATCAACACTGACTCGTATACGAATGGTCAAAAATGTTTTTTACGAAGCTACATCGAAGATTACAAAAAATCCGAGTAACCTATAACTACCTAACAATCACACTATATCTATGCGTACACCTTTTCTCTTATATATATTTATTCACCACGCGAAAAAGTACAACCCATTAATTAAACTTCCATAGCCTATAACAACCTCATTACACATCCCCTCCTCCAGAAACGGCCATACGCATCCTTTCCGCAAAACAATAAACCACCCGGAACCACACTTAGCAACAGCGCGCGTCTGGGTTCGCGCTCACGCGCGTATATAGTGCGCTCACAATGCGACAATACGGACGACCCCTTGAAATTCACACGCTCGCGTCGTCCTCGCTATAGCAGCAGACAATTGAGCGCCGCGTATATAGTACAGCAGCAGCAATGGCAGTAGCAGCAGCAGCAGCAGACTGTTCATCCGCCAGGCCCCAGACGTTGCGCCGTCGCCACTGCCGCGAGCGAGGAGTCAAGTGCGTTGTGTCGTCGCCGCCGACGTAACGAGCGGTGCTGGTGTGGTATAGTGAAGAGAGAGATAGAGAGAGAGTGAGTGAAAGAGGACGACGATCGATCGAGTATGGAGAAATTAAAGAGGAGAGAAGTGAAGAGAGGAGAGGAAAGAGCGAGGCTCTTGTGTATATGGTTGTATGGGGGTTTGGATTGATTAAAGTTTGGATGTCATGGTTTAAAAAAATTTAATTGTGGATTGGTATAGAGTAGTGGTACTTTTTCTAATAGTTGATCGAAACCATTTTTTTTTGTATTCGTGAAAATTAGAATTTCAAATTAATGGTTTATACATTTGTTAAAATTCTCGTTCAGAATAATTATTCCGCAGAATATTTTATCTTTTCAAATTAAAAAATTCAAACAAAATATAAAATAGTATATATGAATACCTTAACGACAGCGCAATCAAATTTAAATATATGCAGATATAAAAAAAAACTCGAAATAGAAAAAAAACATTTGTAACGTTACAATTGCATTTTTTACTATATCAACTAAAATGCATAAACAAGTTCATCGTGTAGTGCAGTGTGTATTTATCCAACCGCCAAGTGCAAAAATCTCGACGCGCAAATTAGCCTAACCAAGAGCGCCTCGCGTTCTCTCTCTCTCTTTGTCGGCACAACTGCGCCGTCACGCACGACGCGCGCACACACACACACACATATGAATCATAAGGACCAATTTACCCGAAATCCGGATAAATAGACTGCGGCTCGCGAAAAGGAGCGCGCGCGCGCACGGATCCGGAGTCCGGCGCTTTTCGACGCGCTTCTGCTACTATATATACCTATATATATAATACTGTTTCTATACTATAGTATATGTACAAGCGTGGGGAACCGCAGCGCCATATAGGCGTGGCTTATTGCACCCCAGCGCCGCCCGCGTCACACATATAAGCCACGCCTCTTATCGTGCCAGACTTGCGCAGCTCGAGCAGGGAAGAGGCACAGCGCGGCGGTGGCAGCACAGTTCGACGCCGGCTTCGAGCGACGCGCGCGCGCGCACACCCCCCTGCGATAAAACGAGAGCTGCTTGCATGCGTCCGTGTGTCCTTTTTACGTCGACGTCGTCGTCGTCGCCGGAGGCGAGAGGGAAGGTACACGCGCCTTTTTGCCGGATACTCTTATATATATATATGGTGATGAGGAACTGTGACCAGTGAAGTATATGTATATGTATATATATACATGTATATTAGGACTAGATAAGGGATAAGAGTAAAGGTGATAATATGTCAGGGATGACATGGCCGTCGGTAACCAGCGATGTGGAGGGATATCATCAGTCGAGTTGTTGTAATGTTATTATCAGGTCGACTATAAGTCGAAGGCACGAGAGTCGAATAAGACTATTACCAGGCCCGACGGCATTTCGGCATCGAGAATGAGCCGAACTATTGCAGACAGTATACGTGGATTTGGGAACGTGAGGAGCTGCGGATCTGAGCCGTCGCTCGCTGAATCAGACGCCGGATGCTGCTCGGAGCCCCGGCGTCCAAGGCCGTTGAACCCTTTTGAGAGTAAGTAGATTAATTATTTGCTAAGTTGTAGTGGATATATGAGAATGATTGCATATCTTTATATGAGTAAATGTTTGCTGTCTCTGGTGCTCGATTATATATGTATTTTAGGTGCAATAATAAAAATTGATGTAATTAGCGTTGATAAGTTCTTAACGCGTCGATCCGATCATTGCAAAATATATAATACAAATTATGTATATTGAATTAAATCTCCGACCTCAATTTTTTAAGCTCACAATTGATCATTACATTCACAAATAATAATGATAGAACGCAGTTTCTCTTTTTGCTACAGTTAACTTTAAAATTTTCTGTAATCAAATCACTGCGTGTAATACACATAACGTTTAAGCTCGACTAAAAGCCGTAAATCTTTCTCTCTCTCTTAAAATCGTATAATCCGGTGAAAATGGTATTATCGCCGAGAGTGGCTCGATTAGGAAAATCACTGTAAACGAGATTAGCAGCGAGCCGCACGAGAGAAGCGCGCGCGATAAGTGATTAGGCAGATTTCGCAAAATGGATCAAGGCAACTCTTGCGCGGCTGATATATAACAGGATTGAAGCGGCCGCGCGCGCGCGCGTGCACTCGTCGGTTCTTGAGCGCGAGGATTATTAGCCGGATTTGTGCTTGGTTAGCAAATTTTTTACCGATTATCGCTGCTGTGGTGCTCGTGATTTCGGTCGTGGCGGAACTGAAGTGTCGGCATCATTTTAAAAGTGTATGACGATAAAAATGTGTTGAATGTTAGATAATTTTGTATAGACAATTGTTTTTTTGATTAAAAGAATAAAATATATTGTGTAAATTTATTATTGGAGATGCATGCGGTTGTTAATTTAACGAATGAATTGTACATTTTTGAAACATTGTAATACTCTTTACATAATTCACGTCACATCACGAGTTATATAGAATGTACAATAAACAATGCCGTCTGCAAGTAACGGCAAACCTCAGCCATGTCTATAAATTCTCCCATTGACCAGTAGTATTGAATTCATTAAACAAATTGTAATATAATAACAGAGTTGAATTTACAGGACAATGGCAATACGCGTATACCATTGCACTAACAAAAAAAACTCTTGCTAACAATCTCAAGCGGTCTGTCCCCGTCTCGTATCAAAAACACAATTCCCTCAGACCATCGGCGAACCACTACCCAACCTGAGAGAGCGCGATATCGACGGTAAACAAGCTTAAACATCGATATTAATTCGACAATGCGTGCACTTCAACCGAGTACCACTATCTCCCCCTCATATGTATACACATATACACACACACACACATACATCTCCATTAACTCTGCAGCAACCCCTCACCTTTTCTTAAATCTCAAGCGTTCGAGCAAATTGTCCTGACCGATCGATATACTCTCTCTCTTGCAAAATATATCGCATAATCGTCTGCAGAAGCATATAGCGCGCGCGGTAACAGCAGCACACATTGTGACACGCTGACGAGAGCGAAAGCGGGGCCACTACTAGTCGTGTAGTGCCAACGGAAATTAGCGAACAATTAGCGTTACTCGCGAGAGCTGCTCTGCCTGCGAGAGTGGAGCTCTCGGGGTCTCCGTATAACTGCAGTCCACTGTGCCTGGGACCGCCATTATTTTAAGGCTTCGAGGGTACGCTCACGTATATATGTATACTACATATATAACCCTTCGAGTGGCTTTGCTCACTATAGTGTATATATGTGTGTAGCCCGTGGTTGGGGTTTCTTTCATATACGGTACTTTTCCTTTTTGATGTCGCCGTGCAGGTCGCGCCCGCTCGCTCACACTTATACGCATCGAGGCTTTGTTGCTATCTCGCTCGCTCGTGATTTGTATATATATATAGTGCGGCTGCGTGTTTGGATTAGCTCTCATGTGTTAATGGGCTTTGGAGAGTCGCAATTGTGAAAAGGATTGTAAAAGTAAACTTGTGGATATGTAAGAAAAGTGCAGATATTTAAAAAAAAAACATTTGCTTATATTTGTAGAAAAATAATATTTCTAATACGCTTGCTTGTGTTTGAAAATTATTTCTTTTTTTTTTATGTTGTTTTTAAAGCCATGGGTAAAGATAAAATTGAATGAATTCATATATAATTTTCGTACATATACTTTTCTGATTGAGGTTATGCAAATCTTAGCATGCGCCACCTAGCGGTAAGAATACAGTACTATCAGTTGTAAAATTTTATATTTATATTATTGTCAATGATTAACGCATAAAAAACATTGTTAAATTTAAATTCAAATACAGCATATATAAAATATTACCTACATATATATATAACGTACATCGTCATAAATATTAATCTTTCAAGTACCACGCACTTTGCATCTACCTTTCCGACCGTACGCTTCTCTGTAACTAATTACAAAGCCTTCGATCGCTCTACACACACTATCGATGAAGAAAAAAAAAGCCTTCTCGTATTTTTCACTGAACCTCCAGCGCATAACTTATGCATACACATCACAACCCTGTGCTCATGCTTCGCGCTACTTCGAGTACCTCGCCGGGGAGCTCGTGGGTATATACACGCGAAGAAGAGAAAAAAAAGGGCCGAAAGGGTCTCCTCCTCTCTTACCCACACATATACGTTGGCCTACTAGTGTTGTTGCAACTAGCTCTCAAACGTTGCTTGCTGCAAACACATACATATACGTATACGCACTCCGGCGATTAATATCCCAATAAGGGCAGCGCGTTGCTGCTGCTGCTACTGCTGCACACTTCATTTTTTATTCATACCGTAACTGGCCGATTAGCCTTTGTACGTGGAGGTCTGGGGGATTTTTTTTCTTTCGTTCGAGAGGAGAGTGAGCGAGAGAGAGTAATTTGGCAGTGTCAACAACGGCGATTGCTTATTGGACGATGGTTGGAACGATATAGAGAGAAATTTCGCGAGCGTATATAGAGTTGCGACGCGGCTGGGAGACTAAGTGGACCAATTAGCAGTGTGAAAGGATGGGGGACGTGAACTGAGAATTTATGAACAATGTCGTTCTTAAACAATGTTTTTTTTTATTCTTGCCAGCTGTAGTTTTGAAAGACTAGCTTGCGCAATTGTATATCGAACTGTGTATTTGAAATACGTTCATCGGTTGTTGTTTACACCAGCTAAAAACTAACTTTAATTTAAAATTTACAAGCTTACTCAGTGCGAGCAATAATCTTTTTACCGAGTTTACGTAGAAAACCGACGATCAATCTCGTCTCAAACATTGGGAATAATCTTGGCGCGATCCCCCTCTGAAAAAAAAAACGCATTGCCTCCTTGAGTCGAAAAGAAGGTAAACCCTTCAAGCAGGAACAAAACTTTTCACTTTAATCTACTGGATCTTTTTTTTCTCCCTACGGAGAATTCAAGCAGTGGTCTTAAAAGATTTCTTTTAATTCTTGCATTACGCACTTCTAAGATTAACCGTGCGAGTATAATATATAAAATAAAATTACAAATTAAAAATGAAGTATAGCAGGTTTAAAAACGTTCTAACTAAATTACAGATTCGATTGTATACATTATATTATAAGAGACTCAGAAAAAAGAGATTTTTTTTGCCAAACATATATCATAAATTTGTTCTTTTTTTTAACCTTCTTTTACCCATTTATCTTTGCACGACTACATATAATTGTTAACTTTGATAAAAAAAAGACTCCTACAAAAGTTTCACATTTCAAATTATATTATAACAAAAATATCACTGAAAAAGGGAAACATCGCGTATACTTATATATACACTGAGAGATGGATTTATTTATAGTTAATATATTTAGTAACACTTAATACGAAATAGTTGATTTTGGAGAAACAAGAAAATTGTAAATGTGAAAACATTAGCACATTTGATTGAAATTCCAAAATATTACTATTAATGTTGGCACATCAATAGTTAATATGCCATCATTAAAGATAAATAAATTTTTCTGCGTATTTTTATTATATCTTCTTATTAACTATAAACAAATTCTTCTCTCAGTGTTATATATGGCGCGTCGACGTTCCGTCGGCGGCTGTAGCGCATCACCGGCGAACGGTAAAATGGCGTCGCGTATAGCATCGCTGTCACAAATCCCTGGCCGAGCCTTTTGAAGTTGTGTATATCTCACTTTGACTCACTTGTCAAACATATATCGATTTCCTCACATCTCATACGCAATACTTACGCAATAAGGTGAATGGGTGCGGGGTTGAATACGTTCTTTGGTGAATTTTCATAAATCACGGATTATCGAGCGGAAAAGAACATTTACGGTATAGAGAATTTTCCTTTCAAAGGGTATAGAAGAAGACTTTTTTATAGTCGAATGGTATATTGGCAATGTTATATAATTTAAAAACATTTTATTGATTAAAACGTCTATTTATATATTATAAAAACAAAAAAAGGAAAAGGAAAAACCAATTTGATCGCAACCATCGAATTCCATATATATAGTTAGACTTACCGCATACAATATATGTAACTAAAAAATAATGTAACTCCCCCGGATACACACACAATCACAGCACATCGCCTTACGCTCGAGCGTGTCCACTGCTGCTACCTATACACACTCGCATTCTCTCTTCTCAAATATTAGCAGAGGACCTCGCGGCCCCCCCTCTTCCTTTTTTTTCTCTCTCCCTCGGTGGATTTCTTTCTCCGCGCGTCGGGCAGCAGCAGCTGAACCTTCGAGTGCTTCGAAATCAAGTAGCGTAATAATGCGACTGTACGCGTACACATACGGGATTCTCCCTTATTTTTTTCGTTTATAGCGCAGCATAAGTATATACGCGCGCTCGCGCACGCGTAATACGGAAAATTCGGGAGGATCGCGATATGTACGGTGCGTGTATTATATATATATATATATATAGGTATATGTAGTCATTGTAGGCCTGTAGTTAAGGAACTGGGATTCATGGGGGATGGGTTTTGAGGGACCTTTTTCCAGTGGATAGTGGATGTGTAGGTATAGATGTGTGATCGATTGGGGGAGGTATGATTTGAATAGTAAATCTTGGGTTGGTTGCGGTTTTTGTGAAGCGGTATTAGAAGGTTGATAGTGAACTATGGTGATTATTAGATGCAGTGAGGCTGTTAAATTAACATCGTGTCTATTCCCAGTTCATATTTTCTGCTCCGAAACTTAAAGCATCAGAAACATCAGTATAACCTTCGTAGAACATTATTATCATTGTTAATTATTATACTCACATTAGCATATGAAAAAAAAATTAAAAAAAGTTTTTCTAAAAACAGAAAAAAATGTTCTTTACAGCCCTTACCATAAATATAAAAAAAAACATTCTTTTGACTTGTAAACCAGCACTCAATAGCACATTCGCTTCTATACACAACCCATTCTATCGGTTGAGCTCTTGAATTAGACGCGCCTACAACACGCACTCACATCGCCTTTATTAAACTTACACACTCATTACACGATCAACATCACATACACCATCAATTCCATTCTACTTCCACACACATTCACCTATCACCCTATACCACTCCATCTCTAAGGAACCGATAATCCACCCCCTCTCACCTACCTATCTATCGCATATCCCCTCTTCCCTCCGTTATACGCGATAACCAAGACTCTCTGCTCTCGAGATCGCCACGACCTGATACCGCGTACGTTGTATGTGCCGCCTAGAGCACCCGCGAGAAATACGAGGCGGCTATCGCGTGCGAGTGAACTGCCGCCATGGCGCGCTCTCTGACACCCCCTCATTCCGGAGTTTATTATCGCTGTCTTTGTCTCTAGCTCACTCGTTCTCCCTCTCTCTCTCTCGTTGGAGGAGTAAATTACGCGTTATAGCCGCGCGCGTAGGTTACGCTCCCGCTGCGCGCAAGAGAGTATACGCGCGGGTTGTTATTTACGCGGTAATTGTGCGGTCGTATATAGAGGAGAGGCATGGAAACGAGATTTTTTTTATGCTGTGTACATGTGTGTGTATCTCTGTATGTGTTGGGAAAGTGGATGGGTTTGGAAGGATCGTGGAAAGATCGTAGATTGTTTACAGAAATTTATGATGAATATAATGTTTATCTTGAGATGATATTCCATAATTATTATGCATGTATAACTGGTGTTAGGAATCGGATAGACGTTAATTACTAAATCATACATGGCCATTTTCATGTATCATAGTAATTTTTTAAAAATTTCGCAAAAAAATTTTATTCATTAATGTTTTGGAATCAAGTATATAAATCTATACTTGACGTCAAAACGCTACCGTAATATTATTTACTTCAACAATACCACATGTACAATACGTTCACAACAATATCAAAAAGTAAAATTCTAAAAAGTTTTCATTCACTTTGTCTCACCATCTGCAATCATCACCCACAGCGCTAAAAAAAATAACCTCACTTATCATCAGGAATCAACGCGCTCGCAAGGAACACGTCGCTCGCTCTCCCGCCTCGGTAATAAACCTTCTTTCCACGCACCTTAACGCTCGCACGCCTACTCGCGTATACTTGTTCCGTTCCCCTCTCTCTCTTTTCTCTCTTTGAAGTGTAGACACGCGTATGTGCGTATATATCTATACACATGGTATACGAGAGTCGTTCAAGCTACGTAGAGGAGTTATAGTAGTGCGCGGCAAAGCGCGTGCACTCGCGCGCTCTCTCTTCCTTCCTTTTCATGCGTTTCTCGCGTTCTTGACACGTTTGATGTCTTAACCCTTTCCTACCCTCTCTCCATTCTCGGTGTGCGCACAGCTATTCACGCGCGCTCTTAACGTGATATTTCGCGACACGACGACGACGACGACGAAGGTTGTCGACGACTCATCTTTAATTAGCTCGTGTGCGGGAAGAGGGTTAGTCGTGCGCACGCTGGTTTTCTGATGCTTAGAGTGAAGATGGGTATATAGTGGAAAAGGTCGCTCTGCGGTTGCTGCGTGATATCGTGGACTAGAACACGGATGTATGTATATGCGTGTACGTGTGGTTATAATTAGCTAAAGTTTTAAAGCGATCGCTGATCTGAATGGAGAGTGATGGTGTGCAGAGTTGTTAATTAGACTTCGTGATAATTGAGAAGTCGTTGGGTTTTACAAACATGTAAATTTGTTTTATTTAATGAGAGATTTGTAATTAGTAGGATGTAAAGTGAAGGTAATATCAACTATTTTAGCTTCAAACGGATCTCGTGTTTCTTGAAAAAGAAATGTGAATGTTTTTCTATATTTAATACGTTTCCCGGGAGCATGATAACGTTATGACGTCAAGTTGAGTCAAATTCATTTGAATACCAAGTTAATTAATAAATTTAGGGCGAATTTTCCTAATTTATACAAATAAGATGTTTTTTAAATAAAATAGTAAGAAAATAATATTAACAAGGTGCGTTTACATTAAACTTTACAATAGTAGCGGTTTTGTCGTTATTTTTCGAGTACTACTGTCAATTTTTTCTTCGCCCGAGTACCAGGCACTTCACCATATATTCTCTATTTCTGATAAAAATCAATATAATAATCACCACATAAAACCTTTACATTACCTCCTTATAAAAACAAAATCATTGCTTCTTGCTATAAACCGGTTCGCACACACACGCCTTTCTCATCGCTCGTCGACTGCACACCTCCGATAAATCCCGTAAAACTTATGACAAACAAATTAACCGCCTGCAAGCCACATTACAGACATATATATATACACATACATACTCGTGTGCATATGTACATGTGCCCTTGCCAGCGTTACGCTCGCGCGCTTGCTCGCCCACTCTATCGCGCATATCTGCCTACAAATTACCGGCCGCGCAACCCTCACGCGCACACGCTGAAATTAATGCGCCACTTCCTCTCTCTCTCGTTCTCGGGGCAAACCTGCAATTGCACGGGGCCGTTTAGGAAAGTTGGGTGAAAATCGATGCCCGTGGTATATAGATTGCTGCTACTGCTGCCTGGTAATTGGTTTGTGTATATGTATGTGTGGGTGCGCTTTTAGTTTTTTTTTTTTTTTTAAACGAGAGGGTGGGAGAGGACTTTGGCTCCGACGCGAATTTTTTGGGGGGTTGCTGAGTGGGGGGATCGGGTTACGATGGGTTATTGGTTTTTTATGGGGTCGCGGGGGTGCGTGCTGTTGAGGGTAATCGTCTGTATGAAAGGATTAGTAGTGATTTGGGTGTATCGGTTACTCTCTGTAGGCGGGAAGGTTTGTAATATAGAAAAATTTGGGGTTTGATAAAATTATGCTGTAAATGTGTTGGAATATTTATTACTTGTAAAAGATCTCAGGTTTTATTAAGACAATTTTTAAGAATGAGAGCTTTATTTTCTTGGCTTGATTACAGTACAAAATTCATTTTTATATTTTTGATATTTGATAATAAAACTTTTATATTTCCTCCAATGCTAGGGTTTATATAACTAATTTAGTAAGAATTTACCAGAAAAATGAGTAAAAAATTATAATAAATAGTTTTTTGTTTTGAAATTTTTTATAATTATTATTTTTGTTTTTTCGTAATTTGAAACAGTATAATAATAACATAATATAAAGGTTCATGTTGATTTATACTTATAGTAAACACTACCATGCCTTTATCGTTCAATCATATCTTGAAGAAAAAATTCAATTTCTAGTGAAATTTAGAAAATTATTACAATCATCGTATCACATAAACCTCTAATCATTAGACAAATTGTACAGTCCAATCCAATATCTCACTTAAAAAAAAACCATTGAAGAAACGGATACACCTTAAGGTGCGCGTGTAGCACTTCCGGTGCACTCACACACACACACACACACACTTACCGATCGTACAGATATACCTCTCTCACTCTTTCATTCTCTTATTCTACATCGTACCCTCGTCGATTCATAAATCAGCATAAGCCAGTGCGAGCATAGCGTCGAGGCGCTGATCATTGGCCGGATAAAATTAGTCCGAGGTGCCTTGCGCAGGTGGCCAGCGGCGGCAGCGACGACGACGACACCTCGGTGTATAACATATCGCGAGCCGACGTCTTGAGTAATTAGCCTTGCGCTTATTTGTCGGATTAGCATTTTTCATGATTTCTGAGGCAAGGTTGTTGTTTTTTTTTCGTGTTATGTATTATACGCGTGGTGGTTATATAAATTACGGTTTGACTTAGCTTTTTTTTTCGTTGTACTGTGATCTTAGGATATAGTTTTAAGGCTATACAGAGTTATTAAAAATTCGCTGCTCGTTTGTGTATTAACCTATAAATGAACTAAACATTATAATATTGCTTAAATTTCACAAAATTGTTAAAAAATTTAGATTATTATAAATCATAAAATAAAGTAGAACCACTGGTCACCAAAAAGTATAAAGAAAAATAAAAGTTTTTTACGTATTACAATTTAACGAAAAAAATAAAAAAACATTCAACATAGCTGTAAGCAATACCTCATAACGAAGAAAAAAGAATTACCAAACCAACACCGCCCAATAACAATAACATAAATCCCTTCAGTCGTTTCTCCAATCAATACCCGACACCCTGACACATCCTCGCACCGGTCTGAAACCGAGCAAACAACGTTCACAGTACATAAATCACGTCGCTCCATAAAAAAATCAGCCGCGAAGACTTTGCCCTGGTGGCGCCTCGAGCCTTTTCAGTTTCACTCGTCTCGCCGAAATTTCTGTCGCCCGCGCATGCTCGAGTCACGCTATATAGAAAATTATGACGTATCGCGCACGACGAGCGCAGCCTTTTCAAGGCACAGGGATATATTATATGCAGTGTGGTGGAAGATAAACGCCTGCGCGTGATATCTATGTATATATATATATTTTCATGGTAACAAGTGGACATTATATATAGCATAAACGCGAGTGAACGAGCGAGCGAGCGACACGTGAGGTGTGCACAAGGGAAAGTGTGACGTCGATATATATAGTTGCGAGGGAAAATGTAGGGGTGGAGTTGGGAAACGAGGTGTTTATGGGGAAAAGTTTTCTTATGTATATTTTTTTTGAAGGAAGAAAAAAATACAGTTCGATGTATGAACATGTAGGAAAATTTTCTATATTGATTTTATTTTTTTCTTTTAGTAAAAAGAAGTTTTTTATATATCTATGATTTTTAATTTATATTGACTTTTGTTTATTTTTAATACAAACAGATAATCGAATCTTTTCTTCGCACCTTATTCAGTCTTACTATTTGAATTACTAAACAATCTCTCTTATTCATAATTTTAACAACGTTATAACAAATAGAATAAACATCCAAAACAATTTTGCCTCTGCAAATGTCCAAATCTAACTATACGCTCTCTACAACGTAACCCGCAAAGTATAACCTACCAACAACTTATACCTCCACTAAATCCTCGAAACCTAACCGAAAAAAAAACACATAGCCCTATAAAGACGACGGCGCTATGTGTGACCGGAAACGTACGCTTATTCACCGCGAGCATTAAAAGGGCGACCGACCGACTGGCTGCACATAATTTACGTATAAATTAAGGCGACGGTATATATAGCAGGCGATTAATCGCCGTCCGCGATAATAACAATGCCGCACAACACCGTCGCTGCGCACACGGCGAATACATTATCTCTCTCTCTCCGCTTTTTTTTTCTTCTTCTTCATTGCACTGCCACGTGAACGGCTTATGTCGCCTATATATATATATGTGTGTATCGCGGGACTTTTCGAACGACTCTACTCTAAACGACTTCCGGGCGTGTGTCAAATTTTTCAATTTCGTATAGGGTGAGGGTGGTTTGTTTGGTTTTCTAGAGGGTGGGATCGATTTTTCCGGTTACCTGGTTCGAAGATTACGAGATAGTGGAATATATAGAGGATATATGGGAATCACTCGAATAAAACGCGTGTATCGTCGGTTATGGGATATATAAGTATATATAACGTTACAACATTCATTGTTGATCGTACATATACTTATACATAAATATCAAGGTAAATATACTAAATCATATAATGTTGGTTTATAACAAACAATTTTGATAAATTTGCAGAATCGTATAACTTGCTTTCTATCCATTCCGTATTCTATTTTTCTAAAAGACATATTATTATTATTATTATTATTATTAAAAGTGTAAAACCTCCCATCCTCGCACCAACCCACGATATCATCTTCGAATACTCGAGCATCCACACGACCATTTTGGACTTCCATACACACATCCACCCTATATATACACACATTTTCTCTCCCATTCTCTCGTCGAAAAATCGACCTACTCCAACGTTAATGCGCGCTCGGCCGGCAAAACAAAAAGGGTCCGTTCGCTCGCTCGCTCGCACGCGCGCGCTCCGCTTATTACGCGAAAGCACATAATTCCCATGAACGGCCATCGTATATATACACACCCACACGTCTCTCTCTACATACACACACATACATACATATACGTGCTGGGCTCGTTCGCGCGGGGGCAAACAAACCGTGAAATTACCTTTTAAATATTAGATTATGATTAAATGCGCGCGCGCGCGCGGGCGCGTGGAAGCTCAGCCCTCGGTCGGTCGTCGGCGCTAAATGCTCGTCGTCGCCCACCCTCGCTTCGTGCGCTTATACAAAAGCATAGAGAGGGGTGCAGTACATCTCGCTTGGTCGTTCGCTCTCTCTCTCGTGTGTGCTATCGCTAGTATCAATCGCCCAGCCAGCCATCAGATATGTGTGCTGGCTCTTTTTTTATGGTGCAGGTCGCTTCGATGATATATATAGTGATACGCGGGAGGTATATATATATACGTGGTTGTGAGGCCGGAAGAAGAGGTGTCTCAAGGAGACCGAGGAAGTTGATAATCTGCGAGGTGAGCAGAGGTGTATAGGTGAGTGGGTTGACGATGCTGTCGTCGACAGGGTATATTGATTGGAGGTAGGGGTTTTTGAGAATGTGCTCTATTGATTTATAGAGTTAATGGTATAATATGATATAGAATGTGTAAAATTATGTATTTAGATGAAAAAAATGTACTATATAAGATATAATAACAACTTTTGAATTTCTCATATCGTATATGATTTTGAAAATTTAAATCATGTATGTCACAACCCCGATTTTGTTTATTCAACTTTTCTTCTTGTATGTCATATATATGGTACAAAGATCGAGAAAAAATTGTTTGATAGATGTGCTGCTAGAAAAAATGTTGATGATATTCATTTCATTATAGATATACATTCTTTTCTAAAAGTTGATATAAAATCCCAAAATTTTAATCTCGTTCAAAATCTTACACCTTACTTCTACTAAAAAATTTCGCTCCAATCAATTAATATAAACCCCAGCTGCACTATACGTTCAGCTCTCACCTGTATAACCTTTCAAATCCCGTAAACTACTCGCTCGCTTATACTTCTCTTCCCCTTCTCTTATACCATATCTTCTCTCCTCTCCTCTCCTCAACAGCAGCAGTACAGCAGGTGCTTATTTCCGGTGCTCGCTTGCTCGTCCGCCCTCGCCTCATGCATATATGCAGCGCGTGCTCGCTGTCCACCACCACCACCCCGAGTGTCTTTCCGCTTTTTATTTTACGTTGCTCACTTCTCTCTCTTACTCTCTTGCGCACGTATATACGTATACTTTCAAGAAAGATTGATGCGTCCGATTATGCATGTGCTCGCGTTTACGTGTGATCGGGTAATGCTATGCAAATGTAGGAGTGAACGAGCGCGTAATTATGTAATGCAAATAAGAGAGAAAGAGAGAGCAAAGGGGACCTGTTGCGAGGGAGTAGTGCAAGCGAGGAGTCGTAAAATTTGTGAAATATCGGCTCGTAAAGTCGAGGGCACACGTTGCACCTTTGCTGGTGCATCGTGCAGTCACATGCAGCTTGTGTGCGGGTGTTCTTTTTTCTTTTTGGTTTCGTTAATTTCGAGCTGTTGTCTTACGGTGTATACAATCATTTCTCGATATACTGAGCAAATAATATGGTAACCATTCCTATATATGTACGATGTAAAATATAGTAATATTCCACTGTAATCTTATTTTTTTAATAACATGTAAGAAGCATATGTTACATTAGCCTAGATTCGTATATATAAAACAACTTCAGTTAAAATTTTCGAAAGCTGTATTAATTCTGAAACGGGAAATTAACATTTGTAACTTTTAATTCCTTGACTGTTAATATTTTAGTGTGTATGAAGATTTAAACGAAATTTATTTTTAATTTAATTAAAGAATCTTCAACAATAATTATTTAACATTGTTAAAAATATACATTTAAAGTCTGTGATATCGATAAATAAAGTAATGAATACAAAAAAAGGTGTAATTTTACCTCAAAAACAATCCAATCAGTTTCTTGGTAGGACTTTTTATGGATAATTAGGATAAATAAAAATTGAATATACAATCATTATTTGGCAAAATTTTATCTATGCAACCTGTTTGATGCATAAGCAAACGTCGAGAAATGTATATAGTCATAAAAATAAAACATCATAAAACTAACCCACTTACCTATCACATACCCAAACACACAATCCCACACATCTGGATCCATTTCTCCCACAACTATATACTCACCGTTCAATCGACCGAAAATGCGTCAAGAAAAGGTGCACTCGCACGTATACACATATGCAAAAGCCAACGCACACGGTTGTAGCACTTATTGGCTTCCCAACGGCCGGTAGACACAGCGAGAGTATAATTTATCATCGAGTCGAGAAGCTCGCATATATATACACGTCGCTACTTAATGACTTTGGCAATTAACCTCGGCGTATGCGTATTAGCCCTTGAGCTGTTCTACCTTGCGCTTGAGCGCCGCACGCGGCGTGCCGAAAGAATATCGTTATCTGTCTGCATTGTTCGCGCGGCGCTGGTGTAACCGATTCGAGTGAAAAAAGGCAGTGTGTTGGAGGTATGTTGAGACACGGCGTTGTTTAATATTGTGGTATGGTTTTGTTTTTTTTTGTTAATTATTGAAACCGCGTTTATTTTAATTATATATAAGCACAGATTTTAAGTTTTGCGAAGAACAATTTTTATACTAATCGAAAAAAACATACTATTCATTCGCGAGGAAAACAGTTACATTGAGATCTGCGCCGAGTATAAAACGAGAAAAGCAGAAATATATATTCATCCGCGAAATATACTTCCCCACCGCTCGCGATTATTATTCGGACGATCGAGCCTTAATGCCAAGGGGGAGAAAGAAGCGAGCGAGCGAACGAGAGTGAGAGAGCGATAATAAAAGGTGAGCGCTTTCCATATATACACACAGTATAATAAATCGCGAGTACGCTCGAGCTCGATCTCTCCCTCGTATATATACCAGGGATTTCATTTTTTTTTCAACACAGCGCACCCTCGTACTTTTTAAGTGTCTGGAGTAGGAGACTCGAGAAATTAAACAGTCAAAAGCGATTTATTTTGAAATTGTTTTCACTTGGTAGGGAAAATATTTCGGTTTATTTATAATAACGAGGGAAGGAGAGTGAGTTTTTTTTTTAAATAATGAACATAAAGGTAAATGAAGTTTAAAGATTGTTAATTATTTTTTTTTTTTAGAATTTTTTGCATTTATTTGTACAATAATGTAATGTCTGTGAGTGTGAGTTGATATGTTTTAATTCTAAAAAAAAAATAAAAGACATAGTACTTTTTTCAGTATTTCCTTAAAATACAGCTGAAAATGTCGATAACTTCAGTTTAATGGAGCGTTAGGATCTAATATTGTGGCTTCCTTCATATTTCGATATCTAGAATCATATCTCAAAGTTTGAGAAAAATCCATGATCCGGATCTGAGATACTCTCCTTGACAGGGAAAATATATTTTAAATATAAAGCATAGTGAACATTAAATTACAACTGTACGTAAACTAGATAGCGAGATTCCACCCAGTTACTTTCGAACAATCTTATTAATTTTATTTACGGTGCAATAGTAGCATTATATTATTTTATACAAATTATAACTGAATTATCTTCACTTATTTATATCTGCTAATTTATATTAACTTCTGTCTATTTATTTCTCAAAGCATTGTAGTCAATATTTTAAACGCTGATCGAAACCTTCTAAATATCAAATAACTTTGTTTTATGATTGACTAATTAATTTGTAATTAATAATATTCATATTATCAAACCTGCATTCTTATAACACTGAGCAACCATTACCATAAAAATCCTAAAAAACCCATTTTTTTACAATCCCATAAACATATATAGTGATATGCCTATCCCCGCGACGTCGCAAAAGCAGTCGTCTCTCTTCACGCTCGCACCTCCCACTCACTCGTCCGCACCGCGTCATTCTTCGTCAATCGCGCGAAAATACCACGCCAATCCGCCACCGCACACTCGCACCCCTCAATCTCTCTCTCTCACTCTCGAGGGGAATCGGAAAGAGACAGCACTCGCTCCGCGCGATCGAGCTCTAAAACCGAGGGACTGTCGCCACAATACAAGCAATAACATGAGACTTCTCTCACTCTCTTACTCCCGCCCACTTCCTCCCTTTTCTCCGTTAGCTTCCCCTGCGGGCTCTTACCTTAATCGACAGGGGCCGGATGACGATTCGGTCTTAAATAAACTTCGCTCTCGACTACGACGACGACGGCGTAATTCCTGCCAAGTTTATTATGTAATTTGCGCGCGAGCGCGGCGCGGTCACTTTTTCCCGTAGCAGGAAATTTTGTTGGAGACGAGGTTATGAGAGGGGGGTGAGGGTCTTGATCGAGGATGGTAAGAGGTCATTCTTAAGGGTTTGTATTGAGGGTTTTAAATTGCGACTTTGATGGAATATTCAGCAATTGATTTTTAAAGAATTGCTGGGGGTTGATGTGTTTATGGTTTACTTGTACAAGAACTTGATTACTGACGAGGCTGAATTTATATTTTCCAATCGAATATTTCAACGAAAGATTTCGATAAGTCACTATTGTAATCACATTAATAAATTTAAGTTATACATACGCGTTCGATTATAAGTCATCCGACCGTAACTATTATGTCAGATTCGTGACGTATAATATTTGATTTAAAAATGCGACCGCATTCTTTTATAGAAAGCAAAATTAATTCTATAAAATAAAACAATATAAATTATTTTCCATACTTCCTTTATTTCTGAAACTTATTATTAATTTGAAATTGTTGGATAATTATAATTAATCTACAACTACATCTTCACTAAAATTCCACAACCTATACAGCCACAATAGTCCAACCAGACTCCGCAACTTTATATCCAACTTCGCCACCAGTTAAATTAAAACGTCCACCGACCCACCATGAGAAACTTTAAAAACGTCACAAAAACGCTCGATAATCACTGGCTTACAAAATCACTTTCTTTCTCGTCTTTGCCGCACGTATAGTCTCACAGTCTCTAAGCTTTACTCCAAAGCGCGCAGGGCCTGGAGGCTCTCAGGAAACCCGCAAGTATCCGACCAAGGGTTAACTCGCTCTCTTGCTCTTGCAAGGAACATACATACACATACATACACACACATAGAGAGAGAGAGAGAGAGAAGCACGAAGAGAAAGCCACAGCACTTGGCCCGGTTGAACGGCTGGCATCTGCCACCCCCGAGGTCTTACCCCAAGAAAGCCCGACAACTGGCTCAGACGGCTCAATGGGTGCCTTCGGGGCGCTTTCATACAAGATTAAATGGGATATTACGCATTAAACGCCGTGATTCGCCGTGCGGTGCCGTCGCCGTCGTCATACCGCTCGTATATATATCTATATACGGACCGGACGGCTGCCGTTGACGACGTTTTTGTACGTGCGAATTCTTGCGCCTTTTATTCGCCGGGGTGAAAGGCCAGCAGCAGCAGCAGCTTAGGCGCGTGCACTACTGACGGACTTCGCGCTTGCTCGCGGAAAAAAGGTGTTTGTGCGGTACTGGATTTTTTATGCCGAGTTGCCGGGCTTGCTACTGCTGCTGCTGCTGCTACCCTTTTTTTGAAGCTTCAAGGGGATATGTGTGAGCTGTTGCCGAGGTGACTAACCCGGATGGTGTGTGAGATCTTGCTTTACGCGCTCTCTTGGTAAAGATACCGTCTTTTTTTATTAAGCTTTGGTATTTCAGTTATTGTTGATTTTTTATATATGTGGTCACGTAGAATAAAATGGTATGAGATGTCCAATATTAAAAATCATTGGAGATATTGGCAATCAATACCAAAATAGGTAAACGGTAATATTTTTCAATTATTCATATTAAACACTACATAGAAAAGTTAGTTTAGGGTTCAAGGTATATTGCTATGCGCCACCTAGTGGTAGAAGCGGAATTACAAGTATATTTGAAACGGTATAACTCATTTGTCGTATCGAATGTAGTGTATAAAATCTAATCTTCACCAATAAAAATTTTATCCTCACTATATCCACACAGCCAAACCTCATACCTACTCTATAAAAAATGTACTTAAAAATCATCAATCACCCACACGTATCTAACCCTCATACCACCACAACGTACGCACACCTCGTAACTTTAACAAGCTGACCCTCACATCTACATCGCCCTTTCCAATCCACACATATACGTACACGCACCGCATGGCCAGCGCGCGCCGCCTTCTCTTATTCTCCTTCTTCTTCTTCTTCTTCTTCTTCCTCGCCTTCCATCACAATACGGTTATCGCGAGCGCAGCTGCCTGTGCGCACCTTCGTGTGCATTCCATTTGAATAAATTCGAAGTAGCAGCAGCAGCAGCCGCTGGCGATATAATACTGGTAGAAATCTCGCCACGTGGCCGGAAACCAAGTGTCGCACGCGCGCGCGCGTGTGTGGCTGTTTCCTTCCTCTCTTTGACCGTCATTTGTCGCCTACGGGGAGAGAGTAGAGTGAAGTGTGTAGTGCGTGACGATGATGATAAGGACATGGGATGATGAGGTCGTTGTGAGAGGGAATGCGTAAAGTGTGGATAGATGATGCTCGTGATGGGATCGACGAGGTGCGTCGGCCTGGATTCGAGAGTGTATGGTGGAGGATTGCTTGTGAGTAGGCATAGAGATAGAATTAATGCGGGGGAATTATTGGATTATTGTGCAGATTTAGTATAGATCTTAGTTTTACGTTGATTAGAGAATTTTTTGTTAATTGCATGAAATTCGCTTTATACGATTAAAAATTAATTTAGAAGTGGTTTATAAATGTCATTGTGAATTATAGTATGATAATGAAGCAAAAATTTTTCATACAAGTGCAATGAGTTCAAAAATCATGTACATTTAACTACATAGGGAAAACTTTAAAAAGGTTTGATATTGCCGCCAAATGTAACACGTGGTAATGAAGACAAAAGACTTTGCAATGTTAATCGTCCGAATCTAACTGCAACTTCGAAGTAGTTCACGCATAATGTTATCGAATACAATGGCTATAACAATTCGCGCTCACCTTGAACTACGGCTGATACTTGTCAAGTGAAACTAAAAAAGCTAAACGACTGACTTGCAAAATGAACAGCTACACGATTCATTGTTCTTTCGCTAACAAAATTATACGCTGTCTATAGTTCAGTGGTTTTTCAATTTTATAACTTAATTGTTAAAAGTTGATGTATAATATACTGGGTACACTTTTAAAAAGAGAAGAAATTTTTATGTAGAAAAAATTCGGAAGGAATTAGTTGCGTTAACGTTTCCTGTAGGAGTAGATAATCATTGTTAATGTCGCTTGTCAAATGTTTCCACGGTCAAGTTTGCTTACGTATAAGAAAAGTTATGAATCATCGATCATAACATTTAAAAAATATCTCTGTCAGATTGGACGAGAAAAATGTATAGAAATGAAAAAAAATTAATAAAATGATTTTCATTAAATACTACAATGTTTATTTATTAATTTTAACTCAATTATTTATATAATTAAAGACTTAGACAAATTTGTTGACCAGGTTTTATAATTCTGCAAAGTTTTAAGTAAAATTTAGAAGCAAAATTTTCTCGTATACCTTGATTTATTTTTAAAATAATTATAGTTAAGTAGTGTTGTGAGATTTATTACATTAACTTCATTAAAACATAACGAAACATAGATCTTAAGAAAACGTAGCCAGTTCTATTAAAGTACTTATAAGACAAATTTTGTCGGTTATTGAACTGGATATTAACCTTTCAAAATTTCTATTTTCTCACGTGTGCCATTAGAAATGATCATTCCTTATCAATGCATATAATCGGCGGTAGCGAAATAATGAGCAATTGTTGAAATGGAAATTTTCTTGTAGGAAATTTTCGTCGAATACTGCTATCGTCTCTAATGAAGTTTATCGAACTGTAGTGAAGACTATTTTGCATATCTTCCAAGAATTTTGTAACAATCGAATATGAACATTTGTTCAAACTTTTGTTTAAATATTTAGTAGTACATCTAGTATAATTAGTTTCCAAAGAAAAGACAATACATTATTAATACTACTGACGATACTATAAACAATGTAAATATATTTCCTAACAAAAATTTTCAAAATACACGTAAAACAATTTTTTGTTATTTCCAAAACAACTCTCACAATAAAAAATATCTACGTCGACCAAACGGAAACCTTATCCGTTAAAAAAAAATCCTGTAAACTACACGAGAGATAACAGATGAAATCACACTTTGTCTTCCCACCCCCACGTGTCTAACGCGTGAAATACGGCTGTCTCTCGTGTCGCCACTTCAATCGGAATTGGGCCTCTCTCTCTCTCTAGCTCTCTCCGCGCGCGCGCGCGTGTGTGTCGCTGGCGGATTTGACGTGCTTATCAATGGATCACAAGCGACCCTCGATTTTCGCGTATAACGCGCGATATATTCGATAAGAAAACCAATAAGGGTGAAGAGAGAGAGAGAGAGAGAGAGTTCGCGTGTGTCTCCTATTTCGCGCGTTCGCAAGTGTGTAGCATGTATGTAATCGATGGCGATCGAGTGATCGCTGAGAAAGATTGTAATTGTTTTTCAATCGGGGTCGGTTCCTATATCGTACAGGTGTGTCGTGACTGTCGTGTTAGGAGATGGTTATTGTCTTCAGATTTTAGAGTGTCGAGGTTTAAAATTTAGTTTCAGCTAAATATATACATACGTTTGTATATGTCGCAAGATTGGTATTGGTATTTTTCGTTCAATGCTATATGCACTGTAATATAAGACTAAACGTGATAGAAGTAAACTTTGTTGTAAATATGTTACTGGTAACTATTTCCATAATTGTATCTTGTATATAAACAACACCGGAAAATAAAATATTTATTTCTATTAAAGCAACCGCTAATTGACTAACGTGTTAAAGTATTTAGTCATGCGCCACCTAGCGGTAACCACAATAACAACTTCTATACACACGTATTAACGCGTCTAACCGAAACTCACATGTTTGTCTACGAAAATTAAAGATCACTGCGTTCAATACCAGTAGTCTTAATAAACGAATAAAATAACTCTATTGAAATACGAAGTCAAACAAACCTATAAAATGTATATATGTAACCTCGACTGCGCGCATCCATCGATACTTCCGGCCGCACTATTGTAATCCCCCTATATAAAAAAGGCATCTTTCTCAACCCCACCTCTTCGATAAAAAAAAAGAGAAACTACTCTCTACACCCCTTCTCAAAAGATCAACCGCCTTACTGTAGCCTATACACAAAGCGCAGAGAAAAAAGCAAGTCCGAATCTCTCTCTCTCTCTCTCTCTCTCGGTGAACACGCCTCGCGTAATAAGACGCTCAGCTGAGGAGCTGCCCCGCTACTACTACTACTGCTGCTACCACTATGCCGTCGTGTGCAAAGAGAGAGCATGGAAAAGGGCAAAGACCGGTGGTATAGTGGCGGTGTGTGCAGCAGCAGCAGCAGCGCGCTCGTGCCTCTTGTCGGCGGCGACGGCGTTGCTCGAGGACTTAAGAGAGCAGCGGCGTCTGGGACGTAGTGGCATTCTTGATATCCTTCCTCTCTCTCTCTCTCTCTCTCTCTCTCTCTTGCACACGTAATAAAACTCCCCCGAGTCGTCGCCTTATGCCTTATGTATGTAGCCCGCCAATGTTCTTTTCTTTGTTTTGCCCGAGCAGTGCCCCGAGAGTGAGGAGGAGGTTTTCTTTTCTTATATTCTCTGTGCCGCTGCTATACTGCCGCTCATGCTGCGAGCGTTGCGCGTGACGACGACGACGACGACGACTGGTCGAGAGCAACGGCGGAGGCTCTTTTGCTGCGCGAGAACGAAGAACTATGACAAATAGCGGCCTGATGTGGGTGTGTATATATGTATATGTGCAAGTGTATGTATGTGTGTGTATATACTCGCGAGCAGGTGGGTTGCTTGAGTTTAGCTGAGTGGAGGAGGAATTTGGGTTTCGCGCGGGCTTTGGGATGAATTATTTTAGCTTAGGATTGAGTTGTTCGGAATGTTTATGGCATACGTATTGCAGTAGAAGTTTTAGAATTGCTCATTCAAATTTTTACATATGATTCTTTTAAAAACAAACAAATAGAAAAGTTTTTTGTTTTAATTCATTATCCGAAAACAAATTATTTAGATGAAAAATGTAGACTTGATAAATCAAGGATCGATTAATAAAAATTAATTTATTTTTAAAATATGATATGAAATATGTATCATTTGCTACTTAATTCTGTAAAACAAAACTACTCCATCATACATATCAACTAAACGTTATCAAAGAAACCGACATTAATATACATTAAAAACCATAAAAATCGATCCCAACGCATTGTTCTTACAAGTCAAGCGATCGTTTCCTCCCCCGTCTTCTCAACCCACGCGCCAGATCCAAACGACGACAACGGCGAAGAAGAAAAAAAGGACCACGACTGTCCCCCCCTATACGAAACACAAGACCCCCTTACGGAATTCCTTATATTATATATATACCCCCTCTTAAACCAAGACATCCTATATCTCGCGACTACACACACAATAGGGCCCAAAAGAGTGAGCGAGAAAGTGCCCGGGGCACGCGCCAGCATCTTGAGACACGCGCGCAAATGGCACGCGAGACTTCCGGTATCGGATTCGAGATGCCGAGAGGGCGGCTGTTTTAGAGGAGAGACTGAATGGAGCCAGCGGAAGCGAATGCGCCGGCCAAAGGGCCCCAGACGTGTATGTTGCGTGGTAACGTAAGAAGGTAGAGAGAAAGAGGTGGAGTTGGTATATGTGTATACGGGAGCAGCCGTCGTCTGCGGGGTCTCGTTTGCCAGAGGTCTTTATATGCATAATTGCATGTGATTTTGGCATCTTATATAGGGGAAGGTTCTTTTTTTTTTTGTTTGTTTTTGTGATGAGGAGTTTGGGTAGAGGAGGTAGAAGGTTTGCGAAATATCGGTGATTTGTCAATTATGTAAAGGTAGGTAAAAATAAAAAATGCGGTGTGAACGAAAGATTAGGCCACTATATCTTTATGTATTTTGATTTCTTCAACGTTATTTTAAGGTAAAAATCGGTCTACTACGCCTAAATTTTCTGATATAAAATTTTGGGGATATCTTAGGAACTGGGTGAAAAAATCTTTTGATTCATCGTTTTTTAATAACTTATGCGCTTTAAGAGGAACGTTGAATGATGCCTCTATATATATATGATAAAATTTAGATGTACAAAGCTAAATAGACTTTGATATAATTTCTTGGGGTTCTAAATATACATTAGACATGGGGTATCTTATAGTAGAAGAATTAATTATTCAAATTACCATAAGACATACTTCATTCTTAACAATTAAATTCGTTTAAACAACTTCAAAAATAACAACTTTTCACGTATATACAATATACAGTTACCATTTCACTCCCTTTTCACTAATCCCACTCCTCCTCCTTTTACATTCCAAAATCTCGCGAACCCTGCCGTTAATTACGACGAATTCAATCGATTCGCTCGGGAATCTATAGCCACCGGCGAAAACTCGCAATCCTAGTTCAATGCGAGACAGAGCGCAAAACAGACGCGCGAGTACACATACACGTATATACGAGGGAGAAGAGAGAGAGAGAGAGAGAGAGGGAAAATCCCATTGTCACGGATCCATTGTTCAGTGCTGGGGGCGTGCGCGCATGCCAAAGTTGAACGTCTCTAAGTACACCGCGTGTGTGCATGCAACGTACGTGTGTGTGTATGTATGTGTGTGCCCCCCTTCCTCTCTCTCTCCTCGACCGACTATGGAATGAGCAAAAGCTGCTGCTGCTGCTGCTGCTGTCGCGCTGTTGGGACTTGCGTGGTTCTCTCTTGAGAGAGAGAGAGAGAGAGAGAGAGATGCGATCAGTGGTACAGTGCGATTGAAAATTTTAGATGCTGGGAGTAGAGGTTGAAAGTTGATGATACTTTTGATGTGCAATGGTTTATCGTTTTATTTTCAAAATAAAATAATAGATGAAGATTTATATAAGCTATATTTTTTAAATCTGTAGGTCATAATAAAAGTTTTTCCTAACAAATAGAAACAGAAGTGAAGGTTAAACTTCACTATTATCATTTCTTCATAGAAATTCAAAAATAGTAAATATATTTGTAGTATTCATTACTTCAATACCCCTTTAATGTACCTACCTGTTAAACAGTGTATTACCCAAGTATTCACAATTAAAACACTCAGAAAAAACTATTCACACATATTATCTTCTAAAATTTTCACTTATGACTGTATACGACACCAATCAACGATCCTTAATAACAGAGTTCGCGTTTCGCAAACCTGACGCTGACGACGAAAAAAAGGTCAATCTTCCGCGGGCGCAACCGTTGCGACGACGCGCATTGTTAGTCGAGGACCTCGGAGCTTTTCAGCGATCCTATTGTGTCCGCTCTGCACTTCCCTGGTTTTAACTCGTGTAGGTGACAATTTAACGTCGAGGGCCATTGTATTACGGAAAATATTATGAATGCGCGGTCGGATTTACCTCGTTTTCTATATTAATTGTCAGTATTAATGATAAACTTTTCGCACTATAGATATGTTTTAAAAATATACAAATATTGTAAACTATTATAAAAAAAAGAAGGTTTGCTCGTGATTTTTGGTAGATATGGTTACGCGATAACTACTACCTACTTTATTAACGTAATACTTATAAACATACAAAAGTTGTTACGGGCACCGGTAGATGTCGCATTGGCAATTTTCACGATCCCAATATTAAAACAAGATATATAATTTGTAAGTATACTCTTGGTAATAAATAAATCAAAACACGAAAACAAGCCACTTGCCCGACAATTGTAATCAAATTAACAAATCTTTTACACACGACCCATAGTGCTTTGTATTGTAGCCAAGTCAACCGTTTCACAATCCACAACGTCTTTCTCAGCCTCGCGCACAGCAGCAGCAGCATTGGCATTCACTCGCTGCTATATAACTCTCGCCTCGAAAACAGGCAGTTCTTTCTGAAAAATCAATTTAGCGTAACATAAGTGTCACACGACCGCCGCAAACAAACGCGGTATACACGCATATATATATCCCTCCTCGTATATAGTGACGGCAACTCCCTTAATTGATTGTACTCATATATATATAACGAGAATCGGCTGTCACCGCGCGTGCGTGCTTATACGTATATACGCGCGCGCACCTTTCAACCGACACTGCGACAATGACGACGAGGCTGCGTGGCACGGGTAACCCGAGACTTTGGCCGAATAATGGTAATAACGGTAACAATGATCGCGCGAAATAATGAGCGCCGGGATATAAAAGTCAGGGAAAACAATCGAGGCGCCGCGTGCTACGAGCTGCGTGTATTGTCCACTTCTCTCTCGCTCTCTCTCTCTCTCGTTCACTGCAAGAGCTAGCTTTCGAGTGTATATAAGCGAAGCTCGTGTGCAAGAAACGTGAGATACGGGCGAACGTTTAGGTTATATATAGAGCGACGTGTCTTTTGATTTTTCGACGTTGACGATGATCGTCACGATTTCGAGGGTATATATATGAGGGCAGTGGTAGTGTCGGTTTCGAATCAATCAGTATGTGTCTTGGGGTGTATAGACGTGGAATCGACGATTATATAGAAGTGAATATAGAGCAGGCTTTTGTTTGCTTGTAGTTATTTTGATGTTTCGTTGGAATGGCACTTTAATTGGGAGTAAAGTGAAGTATATGATGTGTCTTATATATTGGGTTTTAAAGTCGATATTTTTATAGGTTTACCATATGCTATATATGAGTATTAAAATTCTCGTTAGCTACATTTGTACAAGCTTATACGTTCACCATAACTGAAATAACCAACAATTTATCAATCCCAACCACTTCGACCATAATTCTATACAACAACCAACTTTACATAACCAGACAATCTAATACAGCATCAATCGTCCAACCACCCTGTCAACCTCCGTCTTAATTAGCGATACCTAAACGCTTGCTATACATATATATATATAACCACCCTCCGTCTCTCTCTCTTTCTCTCCTTCAAAAAGCAAAACTCACGCTGTCTCTCCGACTGCTAGACACGTTGTACGTGCCTCTTGCGTGACACTTTTTTTCTCCTTTCCCATGCTCTATGTGTGTATGTCTGTGCGCGCGCGCAAGGGGAGGGCGGCTCCCTTTGGAGAACGAAAAATCAGTGATAACGAGGTGAGCCCCCCCGCCACGTTCGTGTATACGCGCAGCTGCGAACGAGCCCCCAGTGAGAGAGAGAGAGAGAGAGAGTATGAACGATCTTTCGACCGATCTCGCCCGGCGACTTTTATTGTATAAGCGCACGCGGTTCCGCCATATATAGCGAGGTTGCGTCTCTTTTCTCACTCACTCCCTCTCTCTCTCTCTCTCGTTCTGTGCACAGCAAGTATAGTAGTGGAGTAGTGTATATATGCGCATTTCGATGTGGCCGGGGAGTTGGTTTCTTGTGCGCGAACTGCTAATGGGTTTCGTTTGTTCATGCGAATGTTAGTTTAGGCAGTTGAGTGGGATTTTTACTATTTTTTTTTATTCGTAGTATAAATTTTTAAAAATTTTTATAGCTTCATTCAAGATATTGTTGATATAAAGAATCATTATTATATGCAATTCTGAATTACTTTTTATTCTTTATTACTAGAGTACCGCTGTCAATAATTTGATAGCTGATTACTATAACCGAAACCATTATAAGCGATGAAAAATTATACTAAACTTTACTAGAATTAAATATATTCTCTAAAAAAATCAATAAATATTTATATACAATAATTGTACAACAATATTTACTCTCTCATCCAATTCAAAACTTAAAAAAAAACAGCAAAACCGATGAACACAAAGAGACCAAAGGCAACCTCGACCATTCTCTTTCCACACACTCATATATATACACCACGCGAACGTGCCATTTTGCAAATTTCCCATTGAGCTTTATACGCACGTGCGAGCCGATTTTGTCCATCCCTCTTCTATATATGTGTGCGGTTTCTTCTCGCGTGCATGCGTGCGTGCGTGCATGCGCAAGCGCACAAAGCGTGAACGATTCCATTAGTGCGCATGTGCACACGGCCCTTTCAAGCTTCGCAAGAGAGATGTGGGCATAGGTTAAGTGACGCCGCCGCCCTATGGGACACGAAAGCGAGCCGTCGTCGTCGTCGTCATCACCGCCGGAGGTTTTTGATTCTTTCGTGAGTCATTTTTTGACGGCAAGCCATTGTTTTGTCGGGGTGAGCAAGAAGAATGAAGGTTAATTGCATCTATACGTTATATTTATCCTTTGCCGTTAAAATTTAATTTTCGCTGGTTAGCTGTGCCGATGGTCGCACTTTATTGGAGTGTGTGTGTGTGCTTTGATGGTGGCTTTAACTTGATATATATAGTTAACGATAAATTTGAGAATGCTATTTTGTTGATAATATTGAGTAACAAACTCAATAGCGTTACAAAGTTTTGATAATATATATTTATTGAAATAAAATAAATTACAGTGAAGAATAAGGAAGCGACAACTTGGTAAACGCAGTTACCCTTGCGGAGGTTGTCGCTAGACTGACTGAGCAGC
>JAWWEQ010000045.1:13073969-13093901 GCA_035583055.1 Torymus tubicola
TAAATGCGTATTAAAATGCAGCAGGCTATGTCGCATATACTAAAAAATTAATGTTAAAACTATTTGATATTTTAACAGATAACTTACACTTTTACGATGGAAATGAATGAATAATTGTATCTTAAATTAGAAACTGAATTTTATTGGGAAAGTTTATGTGGCGCCCACTAGATGGCGTATATTAATTGTGCTGAAATATAACATCAAAATAAAATGCTACAATACCTCAAAGAGTATAGATATCATTAAATAATTATATATTCGTTTGACTGCTGTTCCTCTAAAATAACTTAAAGCGCCCATAGTTTACGGAAGTATATATAGTAACTTCCTCTACCCCTTATACCATTGTTGTTCTTTTTATAAATAATTCAAACGTCCTCTTTTTAAACCTTATTACACGTGTGTATCCTATTCACCTACTTGCCAATAAACCGTTATAACAACACGCGTGCTACTTATCCCAAAACCAATGCGTACGCCTCATAAAACCCACACGTACAATGGCGCCCAACTTCCCTGGATTATTCCACGCTACCGATCACGCGCTTATACATATATATACCTATATATACATACACTGAAAATCGGCACATCCTTCGTATAATTCCAACTCGATGCACTTCTCGATCCTCTCATAAGAAAAAGATCGTCTCTTCCGTATATATACACGTATATATATATATATATATATATATATATATATATATACACCCGATATACGAAATCGGCTTTTAGGGGTTGAGAGCGCGAAAGATTGCGGCATGCCCTATTGTGTATACCACGTCTCTTTGCGATATGCTGTCATCCTCAGCCCGGTCGAATGCTAATTATACGTCACCCTGGGTTCAAGCTTTTTCCTCGAGGGGGCCGTGACAATCGAGGGTCGAGCCCTAATAGGCCGGATATATGATGAGGCAGCGCGCGAACGCACAATGTGTATAACCTCGACTCTCTCTCTCTCTCTCTACTCCTTCTATACCACTTTTGCCCGCGCCTGCGACGTGCGAAGGGTGTGTATGTGTGTTTGTATGTATACTATGCTAGTGAGAAGGAGAAAGAGATAGAAGTTTATTACGCGAGCGCGCAAGGCTTTTCCGTCGGTAAGGGGATCTGTGTTGTCGGTGACGTTGTCTTTGGTCGTGTACGTGGCTGGTGGTGGCGAGGATGACGCGGGGATTAATTTGAGTGGATAGGAAGAGAGAAAGAGGGATGGAGCTTGATCGCGTGGTAAAGAGGTTAGCGGTCGCGTATAATGTTTTTGCGATTCGGGTATATATATGTAAGATACGTGAAATAATATATCTAATGGAATTCTTGTATTATAGATATTGTTTTTAAAAAGAACTGTAAAGTAATAACTATAATTATAATGTGCGATATTACCGTTCACATATCGTTTGTAATTATTTTGTATACTTTAATAATTTTGTATCACATTATAGGTCATTTTTCCATATAGAATCTATTTCTTCACTTTTATGTATAATGCTAGGTATTTAACGTACATATGCATAATAATGTTTAAGCTTGTGAATAATAAAAACCTTGCAAAGAAAAATTTGTCAAGAGAACACGTTCGCAATGTCCTTGACAAGAAAGTATATACACTATATCACATGTGCGCACGGACAAATTAACTGACGAACTCTTCGTGCCGACGAAGTTAACCCTTATCTTCACTTAAGGCAGAGGAGCGATGTCCGGTCGAGGTCGCCTCGTATATGTGAGCAGTACCTAGTTTAACGTATAGGTCACACCTGATCGATGCTCCAGCCGCACGCTAAACTCACATACGCGAGGCTCATTTTGCTTTTCTGCTGCAAATTTGTGTATATAAATATGATGTGGTTTGAACTCGTTTCTATTTTCAAGCTGGTGTATATATGTATAATATGAATTATATTTAAATTTATTAATATCAAAATGTGCTTATACATATGTATTATTGAATTTAGCAGTCGAAATATTAAAGAAAAGGATGAAGAGCTTTCTGCAGACAGTCAATTTTATATTGACACTCCTCCTTTTCGTCGCAAAATCAAATAAAGCCAAAGGCTTTGTGATCTCTCCTCTCCTCTTCTTCTCGAGGACTTTAACTTCGAGTTGGCGAATTAATGGAAATCAGTCCTTGTGGCGCAGTTCGGTTAACTTACGATTGACTAGTAGCGTCGCTCGAAAGAATCGTAAAGACACACGTCAAAGTTCATCGTTGCGGGTTAATCACTCTTCGCGACTTTTGATTTTATATGTTGATCTATACTTGCGTGCTGATACAAAAGTAAAAAGATGAGAAAGAGTTAAGAAACTTAAGAGAGCACGAAGAAAAGATGTTATCATTTGGAATGCTTAATAAACACTAAAAGAAATTAAATTTATAAGATGTAACTTGTTATACGCCGTAAAAATAATTAAATTGATAAAAACGAATAGTCGGTGGTTTGAGCTGAGATATTTTTCTAGTAAATAAACCATCAATAATTTAACACATATGAAATTAGTATAATATATTCAAAATTTATTTAGCTATACAGGTATATTTACGTTATCTGTAGTTTTTGATACTAAAGCAAACATTATGGTTTGTAAAAATTGGAGCCGGTTGTAATGACACGTATCACCTCTATACAACCGCTGCTATTGATTTTACTACTAAATACCATCACAACACATCTACCGCTCTCTTAAAGAAATTCCAAAACTTTTGAATTTTCATATTTCACCATCGTTATACTATTCAAATTTATACTTCCCGCGACAGACAACAATCCTTTTGCAGACGAAGTCAAACCCTTAGTCTTAGCCACTTCAGACTCGCTCACAAAAGGACGGCAGTGACTGCAGCCGCAGACGACGTCTTCTTCGTCGATTCGTATAAGATCGCGAGTAAGGAGTCGCTGCGCCGCCGCCGGTAATTAATGGGGCCAGGGCAAATTTGCAAAGCCATTTCAAGTTTTCCCTCTAGTCTTCCTCGAATCGTCGCCCCGTTGTCGCGGTCCATAGCCGCGCACTAACGGATAATAGTTTACTATATATATAGCGCGATCGGACCGCGAGCGTATAACGACGTTGGTAAACTTTGCGCACTTAGCACCTCGCGTTCGCGCTCGCGCACTCGGGAACTTCGATTATAGAGAGAGAAAGAGAGAGAGAGAGAGGAAGTGCGCAGTCATGAGTTGGTGGGAATGAGTAATAGGGGGCTAGTTATATTTGGCCGGTTTTTAATTAAGCTGCGTGGTAGTATTGGCAGAAAAATGGTTGAATGAAATTTTACGAATTACGCAAGCAACGGTAATTGCAATGGTTTAAATCTAGAAAAGGTTTTGTATGATGCTTGATAAACATTGATTGATGCATTATTTGTTTATATAGGGCTGTTTGATGATATGATAAGCTCTGTCTGTATTTGTTCAAAATTGCGTATGGATTTAATAGTTCTGAGTGTATTAACGGTTTATGAAACTATTTTTATCACATATTTATTATCTAATAATAATTCGCTTAATGAAATATCATCAATCGCATGTGCAAAGTAGATAAATTGGTGTTTATTAATCTGTTATGAATGTTTGGCGATATAACAATAATGAAAATTATTGAGTGTATAGAGATTGCAAGTGTATATATATATTGACACAAATATTTACTAATCCCAATGATATTGCAAAGCGCACATAATTACTATTAGTCTATGTAAATATGTTTATTGATCTAAACACTGCAAATTATAATAATAATTAAAAACAATTTTTTTTATACATCAACAAAGTATATTTTTTGCGAAGACAAATTCAGACGAATTTCACTTTATACCGCTAACAAACCAAAACGAAGCATCGACAATCGAATTTCATCGTCTATCGAAAAAGAAAAACTTCATAAAACAAAACCATATATACTGACAAACCACTCATTCATTTCGACCGCACATATTCCAGTGGCGAGCAAAAAAAAAGATGCAACGCCACCAGCAGCCAACGAAAAAAAAAAAGCAAAATGGTCTCTAGTGTCTCTAGTGTCTCCTCGTCAACCGCGTCTCGCGTTCGCAGATTGAAATAAATTGATGAAATTGGCATCCCACTCTCTGCTCTGCGGCTCGCCGCGCGGCGACGTTCGTTAACTGGCCGTAACAATGTATTAGCTCCCCTCCCGCCACTACCGTCGTCATCCCCACTCCTGACTCTTCTCCCCCACTCTCGCGTCCCCAGACAGCTACAAGCCACGCCCATCGTGTACTACTCCAGCCAATTGACACGCTTGTCTTCCCCCACTATTCTACCCTCGATCGATCCCTCGCGGTGTCTCTCGCTGCATGCTTGCTTTGCTCCCCTTCGATCTCTTGCCAAGGCAGGGGATAGATCCGTATATACAGCGGTGGCGGCGGCGGTGGCCTTCTTGCTTTCCGTTGGTCTTTTTTCCCCGGCGGCAGTGGTCGTGTGTGTAGTGTGCAGCAGGAAGCCGAGCAAGTGCAGCGTGTGCCAGAGCGCGGGAGGAGAAAAGGATAGAGATATATACATATCTATATATATAGTACGCGACGAGGGAGTCGGACGAAGTGCGCCCACGAGCGGAGAGATTTCAAATGCGGTGGACGATGGTGTGTTGATATCGTTATCTCGTTACGCTGAGGTTATACTGTTGTACAGTGCATGCGGCTCGCGAGGTGTCTCTGTGTGTCTCTGCGTGCGTGCAATTCTCGAGTGTTATTTGGGTTGTAGTTATAGTGTCAATTTTTTATGTAGATTTTTGTGGTACATAAGAATTCATTGATTTTGTTTATAGCAGCTTGGAGAATCGTTTTATTATTACAAATTTTTAGCATTTATATAATTTATGCTCTGTAGATATCTTCAACTGCATTTTTCATTTACAATTTTATTGTCTTACTGTGTAGTTATAAAACTTTTACTACTGTGCATGATATTTCCGTCTTATTTTGATCTTATTCTACTGATATTATTAGTAGATTTCTATTATAATAACTTATTGTAGATATGATTTGTAACTAATACATTATTATAAAAAGTTCAATAAAAATTGGAATGAAAAACTATTTTTTTCCATAAAAAGTTTTTTCAGTAACTTTCAAAGTAACAGTCAAGTATCATTAAATAAAATTTTGTTGATAATTGCTGTGAAGTCACATAATCTACAAAAAAAATCTAACAACAGTAATCTCTTGCCATTCTATGCGTTAGTTCCGGGTTCGTTGTTAATTATATTTGTAATATTTATTAAAGTACCCTTATTTTTTAAAATTTGTAATTCAATTTTTCACTTTTACATTTCTTACATTTCCTAATACATATATCCTCTTTTTCACGTACATTAATAATATCCATATAACCGCATTCTCATCTACCAGCAATCTTCAACTTAACTCATATACTACCCGCCATTCAACTTCTGACTCAATCCTCCGGTCATTCACAAAGCTGTCACACCTCATATATGTACAACGTCTCGTGTACATCCTCGTCTCGGTAATCACCAACGACAAGCACAATGACCTCCCGCTTCCCTCAGCCACGCAAATCCATCGATGGCCAATATAATAACGCATTGACCAGCGTCTCAGCCGACAAAAAGTCGGACAGCCCGCCCCGTCTTTATTCCTACCGCGCGCATGCACAGCTTCTTAGCCGCTAATCTCTCCGTCGGACTTATACTACTGTCGCGCTTCAAAAGTGTATGAACGCGACTCGAGAGCAATCTCTCCATGATGTATATATACATGTTTTTCTTTGTCGGCGTGAGCGTGTGTATGTGCAGGGTATTTAGTCAGCAGTTGTAGGGTCATTGTATAGTGTGCGTGTAACACGTGCGTAGTTCGCTTTTTGTATATATGCGTATGATGCTATGTATACTGTTGGAATGGGAGTTTTTACATTCTACTTTGCTTGCGTTCTTGTTCGCTCTTTATGCTTTGTCCGTAATGTCTTGATTCTTTTATGGTTGTGACTGAGAGATTAATGTAGCTCAAAGGATGATTATGCGAGTTATTATGTATTTAAAGCGAATGCAAAAAAATTGTTTTCAATTTAACTTTTTCTTGAAAATTAGAATTACCCAAAAATAAATATTTTCTTTGTTCCAATAAAGTTAGATCGTATACCTTCTATTTCATTTCCTTCAATACACCATAAGTCTTAATTAAATAACGCAGTATTCAATGTTTAAAACAAACAAAAAAATATATATGTTTAAACAATTATCAAACGTTATTCAATTATCAATAAAAATTAGCAACCTACCAGCATCCAAAATCTCACTAGACAAAGACAGCTCTATGTGAACCATAGTCTATAATGACTATAAGGCTGGCTTTAGCCCCGGGTACAATCGTGAGTTACAGGATGGGCGGGGCCGCAAGGGCGCACGCAAAAACCGCCTTCTGCGTGCGTGCGCGTGTCACCACCGACGTCAACGTCTGTTCTGTAAAGCAAGTTTGACGCAGATATTCCTTAATTCTCGTTTATACGTGAGGGAGGTGACGTGGTTGTTTGCCGGATGTTAAACTGTGTCAATGTTTGTTTGGTTGAAATTAATAATTTTTAATTATTGTATTTTGAAGATATAAAGTTGTGGAAATTAATTAAATAGGGTGTATTAGTTAGCTTTGACTTAACAACATTATTTTTCATATACAACTTTTGACCCAGATCAAGAAAAGTAACGAATTTGTATCTCTTTATAGCTGTTCATATTAAACAGTAAAAGAAAAATACCACAAACATTTTAATTGAATACCTTTGTATCAACGCTATATAACACAAAAACTGCACAGTGCTCACAGCTGTTCTTTTATTTTCGCCAGCCTAATTCACACGAGCAACGGTAAAAATGACGCTCGCGACTGTATATACCGCAGGCCCTCATTATTCCCCGCAAATAAAGTTAAAACTTTGGGGGTGTGTAATAATTGCACCCTATACTTGCACATGGCCAAGAGAGATGTGAAGAGAGAGAGAGAGAGAGAGACGAGCTGTATATATAATCATCGGCGTTTTTCTGCTTAGGCGCGGTTTAAATCACATAGAGGGGGGAGAAAAAGAGTGTGAGAGCGAACAGGAAGAGATTAAATTACGCGCGAACATATGCCACTTGAACGATTGCTCCACATTATTCAGTGCTGTACAGAGTTGCGTCATTATCGCTACACCAATGGAAAAGCGTCGTTAAAAATAGAGCTGCGCTGAAGTGACGCGCTGTAATGCTGCGGTTACGTAACGGTACAACGCGCGTTGCCCGGATATTTTCATAGAAGCATCGTTAAATTTAAAAGGATGTTATTTTGATGGCCAAACGTAATCTACAGTTGCGCTCTTTTGATAAATTGATTTATTTTTTTTTTACTTACACTGAATTTTAAATGGAAAAATAAATATAATTACGTTCTTTCTGTTATTCTATTAAAATTATCTTTTTTCGTCACTTTTGATTCCTTAGACATGTTCATTTTAGGCAAAGCTTTCCTAGCCTTCTATCATTCTCAAATTTTTGTCAATACCAGAAGCTTATGACAAAACTGACCCCAAAACGTGTACCAGAACGTCATTTACCGATGTCCACTCCTTGCCCAACTCTCATCAACCACAGAATAATAAGGCCGAAGGCCACTTCTCCGTCCGAATCACAAGATAAAGAATCTCTCCCTCTCTCCTCTCTCTCCTCTCTCTCTTTATCTCTATACCCACATACGTATACTTACCGCGCAAAGAAAAGGCTGCGGCCTTTTCTCCTTTCCATTGCGAGAAAAGAGACGAGCTTGCGGGAGTAGCATTCAGACGGATTTTGCGTGTGTGAGTATTTCATGCCCACGAAGCGCCATCCAATTCCAGCCGTCATTCCAAGTTCAAATATAACGCCATTCCGCGGAGCAAACATTTCCTCGAGTCGTCGTCGTCGACGTCGTCGTCTGCAAACGTCGCGATATATATATTCTCTTCGGGGAGAGCCAGTGAGAGAGAGAAAGGCTTTTGCTACAGTGACGACGCAGTGCTGACCATTTTGCATCTCATTCAGACGAACCATTCAGTTCTCCCTTTTCCGCGTATGTGAGTTGCTTTATATGCGCGCACGCGAGAGAGAGAGAGTAGTAGGAACCAAATGAAAAGTTACTTGTAATACGTCGCTTTTATTAAGTAACGGGAGGATTAAATTTTTAGCTAGGGGCTAGAGGGTTAGCCATTTGGGTTGACTAAGGTTTCCTCGTGGTTTTAACGACCTTTTTACTCGAAAGATCCTTTTGTGATGCATAGTTTGTATAAGATGATGTATAATAAAGAACCTCGTACTGTAGCTAAAAAGTTGTTACATCATTGAAGACCCATTAAAGCAGAAATAATGCATTAAATAGGACAGTTAGTTTTTTTTGCACAAATACAAGAGACCATCCGGGCAAAATCAACCGTTTAGCAGCCCCTATGATTTTGCGATTTTTTTTGGCCGTCAACACGAGGGCCAATCGAGTGAACATAATAATAGGGCCACATGTGTCATTTCCACTTACGACAGACATGTGGGTTCCGCTCTTGAAGTAAATGTTCACTTTCGCGAATGCGCGGTTAAGGACATACTGACTCACTCCTAGTGTAGCCAAACGTCCGAAATTATCAGATTTATCATCGATTAACTAAAATCTATGGGTAGCGTGAGAGCTTGACGTATAAAATAAAAGGAAGAGAGCGATGCTAAGTAACTAATCGATAAGTTCCATATGGAACTATGCAAAAAAGGTTATTAAGGAGCTCACCGGTACGTTAAATCGTGCACTTAACATGCAAATTTTATTCATCAGCCCTCGCGTTACGTATACACGAGGCGTTAAAAGTGAGGGTCGTTTATTTTTACCTACTCCTCTTTTTCTCCATTTTTCACGCCTCAGACGCGAGCACCGTAAACTAGCTGCCCTCGTATTCATATACGTATATACCTACCCTTCACTTAAATTCTCTGCTCAAATCGCCTCACTTCAGCCTGCATAAAACTAATCCTCGCTTCGTTCTTTGCTGTTACAGATTGACGCTATGCAACCGTTCTCCTCGAGCCAGACAATGGAGACGGAGACTCCGACGAGTTTGCCACCCGACCGGGTGACCTCGCCTACGCCATGTCGCAACCTGACCTTCTCGATCGCCAAGATTATGGAGCCGGATAAGCGGCTGAGCAGTGAAACTTGTCAGTCGACGGCTAATTCGGTGACGACAACGTCACCTGCCACAACGGCTTCGACAATACTGCAACAAGCTGTACCAGGGCTTTCGCTTAGCTATTCCGCCCATCTCGAATCCGCGTTCAAGAAGTATGTGCCGACTTTTAGGCACCACCAGAACCTTCTACAATACTATCCGCTGCTACACCATTATCATTCGAATCCTCTACTGCGGTCGTTTCCCGCTCCACCGCCAGCAGCAGCAGCTACCGGACAAAGCAGCCGGTCACCACCGCCGTCGAACTCGGTGTCGAGGTTGTCTCTGTCACCGACGGGATCCTCGTCACCTGCGAAACAGATGTCTAGGCTATCACTGTCCACGTCGAGTTCATCCGAAGAACTTGTCTGCACCAGTAGCCGAGAAAAGAAGAGCTCGTCGACGTCGCCACGCGACTCATCTGGCAATAGCCAGAAACAGAAGACTTTCACCTGCGCCGAGTGTGGCAAGGTCTTCAACGCTCATTATAATCTCACTAGACATATGCCGGTGCATACGGGAGCACGACCATTTGTCTGCAAGATCTGCAACAAAGGTTTTAGGCAGGCGAGTACGTTGTGCAGGCACAAGATCATTCATACGGCAGAGAAGCCGCACAAATGCCAGACCTGTGGTAAGGCCTTCAATCGTAGCTCCACGCTCAACACTCATACGCGCATCCATGCCAACTACAAGCCCTTTGTCTGCGACATATGCGGCAAAGGCTTCCATCAGAAAGGCAATTACAAAAACCACAAACTCACGCATAGTGGTGTTAAGGCCTTTAAATGCAACATCTGCAACAAAGCCTTCCACCAAATCTACAATCTCACTTTTCACATGCACACGCACAACGACAAGAAACCCTTCAGTTGCAAGATTTGTGGCAAAGGTTTCTGCCGAAACTTTGACCTCAAGAAGCACATGAGAAAGCTCCACGACACGGGCTCTCCTATACCCATGGGCCTAGGCAGCCTAAATGGCTCCAGTAACAGCCAAAGCCACAGTCAGCAATCAGGCTTCTCACCTGTTCACCATGGAGCAGCTTCAGCGCATGCATTTGTTAGTCCGTTTTTGCTACCACCGCCTGGGTCCAACAGCTACCTTAGCAAAATGTTGTGACAGGAAGGCGTGCAGTTCGCCAGGAAGAATCAGTGTCCATTGATTCTGGCGCCACCCTGTTATCCTGCTGACCTTGGCTCCTTGGTGCAATCGTCGAAATGAGGAAGGGGCTCGAAGAGACCATGTTCTTCTGGAACGCGGACGAATCTGTGCTGTGAAATGAAATAGAGAGAGGAGAGAGAGAGACAAGATTAGTGAATTAGAACATTGATGTAGAAATATCTGGGGACTTTAGGCCAGTGGAAAGTGATTAGAAGGGAGAGGACGTCTCAAGTCGGGACTAAAATTATGCGGACAGTGAAATATCAATTGCATATTAACAACCAACTACCTCATTTATCATCTACAATGTGTCGTAGACGTAGATCTACTATTAAGGACCAATACAGGGTTCGAAAGTAGTTGATATATTTGTCATATTGTTTCGACGTTTAATGATGTTCAACAATCTGTTCTGTATTGTGGAATGTCTTCTGAAAAATTGATATTTTTTAAAGTTAAATATTGAAACAAATTTTTTGTCAGTTCAATTAGATTTCGAAGTTTCTATTTTAACGGTTGAATACAGTTTGGTTAATAAAAATAACGACGTTTCTAAAATACGACAGCTAAAAGTGACAAAATACAAGTAACATTTTATCATAATTGTCACGAAATAATTCTTCTAGTCGTGGTCGTAAAGCGCGAAGATATTGAAAGACTGCGCATAACCGAATAGCAACAATCGCTAGATAAAACAAAAAATGAATAAGCACCAAAGTAGTTAAAGCTACTTTTCTAGCAACTAATAGCAATACTGTAAACGTATAAATATTTATACCATTCATATCTTCCAGCTATTTTGCATTTCGCAGTATTTTTTGAGTGTTATTGTATTTTTCGCTATTTATTATTATCACAATTTATATTTAAAAAAATCAATAGCATTTGCACATTTATGCAAAAATATTTTTCTTCAAATCGTTCACACTTTTAGTTTTGAAATTGTTCCAAAAAACGCACTCGCCACTTTCTACTCTTCAAATTATGCTGAACTAATGAAATGCAATGACGTTAGTGCTCTATACTTTTGTTAATTTTATTTTTTGAGTAAGAAGATGAAAATTGTTATATATGATGCGTAATGCGAAAATTCATGATCACACATAAACCAAATACACACCTTCATACGCAGACAAGTCTGGTACACTCTGTGTGACAAGGCAATTTCAATTTGATATTAAGTTTATACAGTGCTAATTAATGATTGGTTTGTCAGAGGAGTTAGCTAGAAGAGCGAGAGCGAGAGAGAGCCACTGTGTTATAAAGTACGCTTGTATATATAATTGTAAATATAGACATAATATAAGTCAATGAAATCAAATGACATTACGGGAATCAAAGTGAAAATGATATCTCATGTATATTAATCAACATTAGGATTGATGATGCAGTTTACATCGTGATTTTGATCTGTATATTGTCGTTATAGATAAAAATTTTTAACATGTACAGGTATATTTAGTTTTAAAATAATCACTAAAAAATGTCGTTTAAAAAAATATTGTAAGACTAATAATCTGAAAAGAGAAACTTTTGTTATCTATAGCAAAACAAAAATCACTCAATAAAATTCAAAACATTTAATCGTACGAGGTTAATTAATTTCATTCGAAATTAACTGCTGAAAAACACTTCTAAATGAACAATCAAAATTCAATATTCCCAAAGAATAACATGATTTCCCAAATCCAAACGTTTCATAGACGAAGTTTGTATAAATCGGTGTGATAGTAGCTTTTAAGCAATCGTAGGTAGCTAATAAACGACGATAAAAATGTTGGCCATTACTAATAAATATAAAATATTACCTCCGACGGATCTCGAAGTATCCGTAGGCGAGGATCGATTGTGTAATTAAGAGGATATAACTGCAATATCGTACATATGAGACGCGAAGAAGGATTGTAGCGATAACCGTGTTGTATTGTATATGCGTTGTACGAGCCGCCATTTTGTATTTAAATTCGTTATAGACGGACATTATATCGACCAACGAAGCTCGAATGAGGAAAATAAAGTAAAAGAAAAAATAATAATAAACAGCAGGAAACCAACTTTACGACTCTCTTATCCCCGCAACCTTTGTTCACTCACACACACACACACACACACACACACACACACACACATACATACAGAAATACATTTCATACATATACACACACACATACACTTTCTTAAACAACTTATTTATCTGTACGGGCGCGCGAACGGCGCGCATCACGTGAGCCCTTATCAGGATCCATCTCTCTATAAGAATTGTGTACGATGAAACCGCAAGCGAAGAAAATAGAAGCTATATAAGCCAACAGAGCGCGACACGCTGTGACGTGTCGGACGATCATCACGTATGCGAAGACGAAGTAATACATGTAGATAACCAATGTAGAGTAGAGGACAAACAAAAAAAAATACGCGTATATGTATGTGTCTCCCACTGTAAATAAATAAGCCAATCCAATGCAATAAACTTATAAGCACACAAATCTATATAAAAGTCACTTTTTGTTATTTCCTCCTATAATGAAACATTTTTTATGAGAAAACTTAATTTAATTGATTATTTTGCTTCATTTCTTGTTTCCATATATATATATATATATGTTTGCTTTGTTCGTTTAGATTTATATCAAGAATAGTTACGACGAGAATGCAAATAAGATTTCACTGAAATTTTTATTTTAATTTTTGCCCAACAATATAAAATTTTTTCAAACTCTCGCATTTCATATATATTGAGAAATTGATACAATTTCTGAAATATTTGCATGCATTATATAACACTTCTATAATTTTGTTTTACCACTCAAATTCTGAAATTGACAAAATCAACGAAATTCAATTTGATATCCCACCAGTTCCTCAACCTTTACTCAACGCTATTCACACAGCACCTGCGCACTGATCATCAAAGCAAGCAATCTGCAATCATCAAAGAACCAAACCTCAAGGTAATCTTTTAACACACAAAAACCTTCTGAATTCTTTTCCACCTTAAAATATAATTAAAACCTCTGCGCATATACCACACTTACCATCATTTCTCTTTCATTCTCTTCCCTCGCCTTTGTGTTAACTTGATAAAGTAAAAAAAAATTCACGTCGTTATCACACAAGCAGCATCGCTCTCACACTATCCACACCCCGCGTCAGCGCTTTAACAATCTTCATCATCCCCTTTCTCCATCCACAGCTCCCTTACACGATCATCATTATCAGGTCGAGTTTTTCTGCCAAGTCGAGACGACACGAGTATACGCGGTGCAAAGAAAAAAAGAGAAGAAGAATAAAGACGCGAAACAAGGTTGACAGCAGCAAACGATAGCCGATGATAGGAGACACAGAGAGACGTGACCGATCGTCCAGGAAGATAAGTATAGCGTGTATATATATATATATATATATGCGCTGTAGTCTATACTGATATATCTGTATACGGAATACACACGTGTACGTGTACCTCATCCATTAGAGGTAACAGCGCGTAACTGGTGTATATCGAGGATTCTGGAGATGGCGCTACATTACGCTGATTTGCATCCGTTGTTGCGTATATATATAGCAGGTATTGGCTTGGCGATTGCGGGATGGTGATATCAACTGGATGGTATGCGTGAGCAGCCGGAGGTAATGGATTGATTGGGGATGCGCTGTGAGAATGTTATTGGATCACGGAATTAGGAGAATATATAGGAGTGAGATGAGATTTGCGATATCGATAGATTTAGGGTTAGTAGGTTTAGTATAGCTATTAAACGTCGCTGTATGATGATATTAATTTTTTTGTGGTTTTGCGTGTTTTGCGGTAGTTTACATCATGGGGTTGAAGTTTTATTGTTATTTATTCTTCGTATAACTTTAATGTAAAGTGATATTAAAAAAGCAGGAAGACATTTCTCATACAATATTACAATTTTGGACATAGAATATAATCTAGGTTAAAAATAACTTTTATTAGATTCATTTGTTAGTGTAAATTTAAAAAGAACACAATAACTTACAAATATAAATGTCTCGTGTCAAAGTGCATACATCGTATATAAACCTTTTCTTCATTAAAAAGCAAGGAAAGTTTCACAGTTGGCGGCACCTTTTTAATTAAAAATCTTAGCCACGCGACAACAATACACCTTCACACAACCACGAGCAAATCCTTCGTGATCGCCTATACTATATACCTACTCAACTCACTCTACCAGTCTAAAAAGTTCACGCCCCGGCGTTTAACGGGAATTATTCGGGCGCGGCATAATTAGGCCGGGATTATTGACACCTGGGCGTCATGCTGAGGGCTCGCAACAACTTCTTCCTCCTCGCATGCGCTGTTGGAACGACGCGCGGAGAAGAGAAAGAGAAAGAGAGCTGGTATATATATATATATATATAACACTCGACGAAGCGAATGCTACTGAATGCCTGCGAGTCGGTCTAGCGCGATTCCGGTTCACGAAAATTTCGGGAGCTGCGATATATAGAAGAGAGGGGGGGGAGAAAGAGGATTCGAGAGAACATGGAATTCCAGAGAGGTGGATTTTGTGTATAGGGACGTTTGAGTGTATTGAATGGTTCGTGTTGGTTTTTCTTTTGAGAAAACAAAAAAGGTTATTAAAATATTATGATGCTAATTTTATTAATATGGATGGCATTTTTTTTGAGATTTTTAGGTAACATATATGAAGAGCATAAAATTGAAAATCCAAATTACAGTATTGTTTATATTAAGTTGTAAGTTCTTTTATTCGAAACATTTAAACATTTTATGAATACCTTGCATTGTTTAAGGTAAATTATTATAAGTGCTTCATTTGATTTAATGAATAATTTATTCAACTTACGGCTGTTCCAATTTTTTCAACTTTTTAATGAGAAGCAAAGTATATTCACAAATGTATCTTTACTAGTGTGATAAGAATATGCTTATCATAACGTGATTATATAGCACATAATTTTAATGTAAATATATATTTTAACTATATATACTTTCAAATAAATAAATAAATATATAACTATACTCGCAATTTTATAGTGATTGTATTTTCATTGCCTATATACACTCATAAGAGAGATTGATGGTAAATAAATAAACGAAATAAAAGATCATCTATATTCGTCTTAATAGTAAAAATTATCATTAATATTGATATTACTTTCAATGCTATACGTCAACTTTTGTTTTTTATCGAACCAATAATTCTGTTTAATAAAAGTCACTTAATTTGGTAAAAAAAATATTGAAAAAATATTATAAATTAACTAGTAAACTGAAAACATTAATATTTTTAAATATAAAAATATTCTTTTGACTATTAAATTATGCAAATAATAAATAAATGTACAATTAATAAAGATCATTTTGGCGTTGTAATCTATTACATCAAAGGGATTTTCCTGCATAAACTAAATAAAAAAAGTCTTAGCTTGTAAATTCAATGTATTGTTTATGAACACACTCTTGACAAATTTTACACCTAGTTTTATGTGAAATTACATCCTCTTCAAGAAATTGGTCAAATTAGGCGAAGTATAGACACAAGAATATTTTATATCAATATAAAAGTTATTTAATATACTTTTATACATTGTTGTTTTTTAATCGGATTTTTAACTAATTATAGTATTTCGAACATAAACGAAATACTCTTTTGACTTTAGAAAATGCTCGATTCGCTAAAAATTAGAAAAAGATATTTATATAAAAATGTAATTATATAAAAAAATAAATAAATAAATAAAAATAATTTGTAAAGTATATTATTTATATTCAGAAAATGCCGGCATTGATTATTTCTGATTTCGAATACATGAAAACGGGGAACTATTTTTAGAAAAGTGTCCAAATTAGTTTAGTGCCAAAATCACCTCAAGTTGCCTCATACTTTTTTATCCATCCCAAATTCCCATTCCAAAGTATCACACCAACAATCAAAAACCTTGTCATAACCCAACAGACATCCCCCCATGATCCCACAACCAAATCCAAAAGAAAATAATATATATATATACATACATATAGCACCTCTGACACCCCCCTCCCTTATAGAAAATAATTCACACCTCTCCCTCTCCACTCGCGCCAATATCAAGCGAACTCCCTGCTGCGCGTATCATCCTATATACGCGAGGTATATATATACATATATAAGCATCGACAAAACCTGCGCCCCCGCCGCTCGCGCAATTGGTTAAAACCCGTGACTAACGAGCGCCACGGAGCTCGCATCACGCTTCGACACCTCTCTTCATTACGCGACGTATATATAGGTGTGAGCTTGTATATACCTATATACATGTAGCGCGTTATAATCTCGCAGTGTGGGAATACAGGAATATACTCGATACTTTGCTTGCAGGGGTTTGATACGTTGAGTTCGAGTGTAGATGTACGTGCGTGCGTTTTCATTTGGGATCACGTCGGGTGTTATGATTGTACGGGGATTATGAAATCGGTGTAATGTATGTAGTATTTATGTGGTTCTGCAATATATATATAATATATTTCACATAGACTTCAATTAGAAATAAAAAAAAGTTAGTTAAATTAAAGTTTACCATATATATTAAACCTTACTTTACACAGCTCTATACAACCTCTTATACTTAATTCCCTAAAATTTTGCTCTCCAAAAACAATAAAAAGAACCCACACCAACCCTAACTCCCTTCTTCAGCACCTTAAAAGTAAAAAGCCATTCATCGAGCGATACCAACCCTCGAAAACATCCGAATTATCACCCTGACCCATCCACCCACCTATATTAACAAAGAGCAGAGCAGTAGCAGGCATGAGGCATCAGGTGTCGCGCGAGCACCCGAATCTCTATGTGTATTGTCTGGGTATATATATATAGCAGCCATTATGCACGGGCCGACGCCTCCGAGGATTCCAGCGGCGCGATATTGCGCGCGAGCGCGGAAGCATCGACGACAATGGCACGATCGGTCAGGCGTGATTCGCTCGCTCGGGAAACTTCGTTGAGAGAGAGAGAGAGAGAGAGAGAGAGTGAGAGACAGAGCTTTCACGGCTTTTCGCTCTTTCACATCGACACGGGGTTGCTTTCGATGGGGAGGGGGTTGAAGTTCTTTTTCGTTATTGGCGCGTGAAGTACGGCTGTTCAGTTTGGCAGTGTAGAGACTGTTTTTAAGGTGTTGGATATAAGGTGGAAGTTTTCAGTGTTTATGAAGTTATAGAGAATATTTAGTTTTTTTCTGAGTGGTATAATTAGAAGAATTGGAGAGAACTTTTCGTATGACAAAGATACGGTTTTTGCTATTGAACATAAGGTTTTGTGATTGATAAATTATTAATAAAATTTACAGATGATATTGCTATGATAACGCAATAAATTTTGTAAAAAAAAAATAACATGATTTTGTACAGTTTCGAAACATAAATAACACTTTGATATATTACTTCGCAAACTTAAAAACAGTTCACTTTATTTAGCTAGACAATGAAAACGCAGATTTATAAATACCAAAAATCGTGTAATTTAATAAAATAAAAAAACTAAGAATCAACGAGCACCTCTAACCTTCCCACCAGAATCCAACCTTAACACCTAAGCTTTAGCTTTATAAAAATGCAAAAACTATCATCACACGTAGACCGCTCATCTCCTATGAAAACCACGCACACATTAACACTTTCCTCTCTCACACACACACACACACACCGATATATCGGTCTATATGTATACTCCGTTTGATCTCACCAATTACGACACCACAATATACCCCTTCCTTCATCGCCACACGCGCCAGTGTCTCATCTATCCAGCCACGCGTCGTCGGGCTCCTCGAAGAAAGAAAAAAACTCTTGTTTTTCTCCAAACTCTAGACCAACAGAATCACTCATTCTTAAATAATTCATCATAGAGAGGCTGACACGAGACAGCGCGCGATAATAACACAGAGTGTGAGTCGCGTGGTCTCGGAGGAATTGGGCTACTCTGTGACACCTTCGCGTCATAACTACCAAAGCAAGCTTCTACTCTCTCACTCTCTCTCCACACATATATGCACACAGAGAGAGTGAGGAAATCAAAGACTCCTTTTTTCGCACTCTCTCGAGTTCTTCTCTCTTTCTCTTTCTCACTCACTGGCCGAGACGACAAGCTCGCATTTTCGAATCTGTTTAATCTCGGCGTAAGTGAAAGCTATCTCCGTGAATGCGAAATCAAACAAAGCGACAAACAAGGCGTCAGAGACGACGACGATGGTGACGAGAAAGAGAGCGAGGGTACAAAGTGTTGTGCCACAGGGCGAAGAGAGAGAGAGAAGGTTGGGAAGCCGCCTTTGATGTGTATGTATGTATGTATGTGTGTGAGAGAGAGAGAGAGAGAGAGAGAGAGTGGAAAGCGTGATGTGGCTTTCGATCGCGTGTGCAGTGCCAGTAGCCCTGCACACATTCGCTGGATAATTAACTCGCGATGAGGATGACTCGCGTGGCGCCACAGTTGGTGCGAGCAAATCGATGCCGACGCGCGCTGAGACGTATAGAGAAGGAGAGGGAAGGGAGAGAGAGAGAGGAGGGGATATCCGAGAAACGGCTGAGGTTGATTAACGGTAAGGGGGAGGTTTATACTGTGTTGCGGTAGGCCAGTGTAAGAGGCGTTGTTTGGTAGCCGATGTTGCTTTTTTATGGTTTGGGAGCTTTCTTTGGTGATAGTTGTGTTAGAGTGGTTAACTTTTTTGTATTGTTGTATTTGAATGTATATTTGAATAGTAGATATTTAGGCATGTTGTTGTGAGAGTATATTTCGAATATTCAATTTCAATCGTTCACTGGTGTGAATGAATGAAAAAATCTACTCATTATTAAATTTTTTCACATATTTAAGCAACTTTTCGCTTATTTATTTTTACAGAGAATTTTTGTATATTATTAATTTGTTTTAAATGAAGTTTAAAGCATTATTTTTTAATCAAGTTAAAATTAAAATGTATAATTCAATTAACACTATAGGAAAAAAATCGATAGATACTTTTTATAAGTTTTTCAGATAATAGAAACATATATTTGTTAAGAAATTTTAACCTTTGCTATACTTACGCTTAAATCATATAGTTAGGCGCCACCGCTTCTCGGGAGAGCCTTATCGTCAGGGCGAAAATTGTAACACTTCAAATTCCGAAAATGTACAAGATAAAAATCATTTCCCACACAAAATGAGTTCATTTTAAGCATTTTTCAAGATGTACGTATGTCCGTCTGTACGTATGTATGCAATCAAGTAACCCGATTATCTTACCGACAAATTGACGGATCTCGTTGATTTTTTAATTATATATTCGTCTAATTATAAGTAATGTATGGTCCTATATTGAGCGAGATCGGTGAGAAATTAAAAAAATCCCAGAGCTTTTAAAAATGTGAAAAAAATGATTTTTCAATACAATGGGTACAAAATGAAATTAAAATTCGAAAACCACAAACGCATTTTTTATATTAAAAGTGTTTTTCTACGAACAATATTTAAGAATGAAATAGCGGAAAAACTGCTTAAAAGATAAAAAATAGTCGTTTTTTCGCTATTACTTTACAGGATTTGACTTTACACAAAAACGTTAAATGTAA